>OX439036.1:29274353-29626853 GCA_949317995.1 Acholoe squamosa | reverse complement strand
AGTACGTCACGAGGCTGATTCCCTAATTCTTGTGTTAGCAGGTTAAATGTGTACCACTCTTTAGAGAACCCACCCAAACAGATCGAGAGGATGTCCAAAGACTGGGCCATATTTGAGTCTTGTATCAAATAAACCTCTAGATCCCCCCCCCCAAAAAAAAAAAAAGATCACCCAATATTGTATTTATAAATCCTTTTGATTATTATTCTCCCTCTAGCTGTCTCTCTGTCTCTGTCTCTCTGTCCTCTCTCTCTCTCTCTCTCTCTCTCTCTCTCCTTACATTTAGGAATTTTGAAACTGGAAAACTCTGATAGGAGAGTATGGTATAAATGTTGTCTGGCTTTTATCAACTGTGGCAGACGACATTTGACCAAGTTTAGAAATAACCTGATATGACATGTAACTTCTGAGGTGAATCTTATTGGTCTCATGCAATGATCCTGGCTGTGAACCTTTTGAAGTACCACGGCGCCAGTTGATATCTGAAAGTGACTAGGACTGACGCCATTACAGCCTCTTTAATGGCGATGTTATCTCTGGGTGCTATAAACATAGCATGTAATGCCACATGTGTCAGGGGCATATTTATAACCAACAGCTCAAAGGATATGTAAATGGTTGATTCTACCAATTTAAACGCGTACTATGGAAATTGAATTTAAAAGAACATGTACATATTATATCTAAATGTGTTGAAAATTGTCTGAAAACACTTGAATCAAAATTGATTCTACCGTAATAGTCCATTAGCTATGAATGTTTCAATGGCGGGATATATGTTCAGGAGATTTTATCGCCTTAAATTTCAAATTGTCGCTACATTCTTTAGCCTGAACCAAGAATCCTGATCAATATCACTTAACACTTCAGTGGTAATTCTGTAGATCATATTCCCCATTGAGGTATTAAGTATAGCCACGTCCCCACTCATCAAAGAAATGCCTGTCAATAACATGGGGGTTTTTTGTTATGTATTGATTAAACCCTCGATTTACAATGCTTTAAATAAGCTGTGAATATAGATAGCATGATCAAATCAAATACTCATGGTGTACCTTGCTCTATTGTGTACGCTTTGATCACGTTATTGGATGTGTAGGTTGTCAAGCATCGTTATTTATATACACTGGTTGTACGGAGAGTGACGGATGTCTAAACATGTAGGATACACAAGACAGTGAATATCCTTCCCATTCCCTTATTGGCACTATATTGTTAAATTCCTTCTTGATTTTGTATAGGGTAACTTTAACATTATGAGGACATCTGACATCTAGGTGTTTCTTACCTCCCGAAATGGAATCATTCTAGCCGGACATAATGCATAGAAACGTCATGTATTTGAAAATATCTCAAGAAACTTTATCCTCTGGACTATCATCATATATGAAGACGGGTATCATGCTTATCACTGGTTCTAAGATCACACCAGGAAGGCATTCCTCACAAATGCATTTTAGCATCATTAAGAAATCCCCCTCCCCCCTTACCATTTAGAGTGAAGCCAAGATGATTATGAAAAATGGCCTGCTATACCTTACATCACTATTTGCCGACCTCCCCCAATTCAGTCAATCTAGTCGGACTGCATTAGCTGAATATGAGTTTTAATAGCCTTGGACCGGTACAGCTTTCGTTTATCAGTTGTCAGTCATAATTCCTGATTGTCGCTTGTTAAACCATAAAACTTGACCGAGTGGTACAGTTGGTGGAGGGGTTGGCTTTCATGTGTCCATCTCTACCTCATCCCCCTATATCACCCACCCAACCATGTCCCAGCCAATCGTAGGACCCGACAGGAAAAGTACTTTTCTGAATGAAGTAACCAACCGACCTTGTTTGGGGCAATGGGGTCTGAGTGGTATTTGGGCCTTGCTGAGGGGTGGATGGTTGTCATTGGTTGGGATGAAAAAAACAGGCACATACAATGAAATATTTGACGAAAAGAATGCAATTGCTCCACAGGCCCAATCTGAATTATATTTTCTAAAGCCTCTTCATTGAATACTTTCATCAAGGGACAGAAATATCTGTGTTAATACATGGGGCCTATAAAATATTCATCTCCCACAAACAGTTGGTCTCATGACAATGTGGGTTAAGCCCTTGTGGCCCATGACTAACCCTTACAGTCCTGATTGAGGACAAGTAAGGCCAAACGATCTGAGGCCTTTAGGCCGCCCCTCACCCCTCATCACCCTTCTGAGTGGGAAAGCCTTTCAACAAAACTCGACCAAATTCAGCATCACCAATGCAGTTAGGCCCAAGTCCCAAGGCCGCCCCAACTTCCTCTATGGGTAGTTTACTCCTTGTCCGGCTCATGTACAACGCCGAGCAGCTCAGGCAGGCTCCAGCTTCTCAGGGCTGGCGTGGATTCAGGTCAGGAATTGCTCATTCCATGCGGCTGTCCACTCTGGGTCGTTGGCCGTCTCCGTCTCCGTCTCTGTGTGAAGGAAACCGAGTTAAAAGCTCACCAACAGCCACAGGGGACTTGTGTAACAATCAGGGGACGTGCATAATGCATGCCCTCCCTACAGCCGTTTGCATCAACGGTCCCCTTTTCTGTACTTTGCCTCCTAGACTAGAGTTTACCACATCGTTCCCAACAATTTATTTAGCTTTTCGAGTTTTAACGCTTCACATAATCCCAATTCACATCTTTCCCATTACATTTTTGTCCCTTTCTCTGCTGATCCCCCCTATCCCTTCTGCCTTATAACTGTTGTTCTTCCCATCCACACCCCTTACCGTTATTATCCCTTCCTGTATATTGTGGTTTGAATTACACACTTTCTCTTTCTTCATCAGATGACATTTCCTTCATAATTGGTTTCCCACATTATGCCTCCACGGCCACTTTCCTCATACCTTCCTCCATATGCCCTAGCTATTGCCAAGACCAGGAGGGTGTTGCTCCTATTGTAAAAAGAGCTTTGAGTATGTGCCCTCTTTTCTTAACAAGTCTTGCACTGCTTCACCTAAGTACTTGCACTCACCACATTAGTCTGAAAAGTCACCTGCCTTGTATAAAATAGAGAGAGCTGCACTAGGTACCTACTTATATTACACACTCTATAGTTTATTATACTGACTGACTTCTCCCAACTAGGTACCTACTCAAATCCCCCTTTTTTAGCACCATACCTGAATGACCACTTGTAAGCAACAAAAGGGACAAGTTATAGCTACATGAAAAGAAAGGACTGGAAACAAGGGCATTTTTAGCCAGCTCTTCCTTTTACTATAGGAGCAACACCCTCCTGCATTCTTCCATTTCTTCCTTCACTGCCGCCCGTCTCCATTTCGTTTGTTGCTGACACTGTTCTCCGTATTCGATCCCTGACACAGGCGACCCGAGATAAAGGTCATGGGGCCACGTGACCTCGAGTTCTCGGGGTCGCGAGATCTTATGTAACTTGGATGGGCGACGGAGTGAGCCGCTAACTGGGTGAGTTCACGAACTCAGTGCCGTGAGAAGGGGAGGGAGGGAAGGAGAGGTTGTCGATGGTCAGCAGCATCGAGAGGATGGTGAGTGGTGGAGGCAGTGGCCGGGTGTTAGGCCGGATGAACGACCGGAAGCCGGCCTCAACCCGCTGTCTGTTCCATTGGCTGCTCCCCTCAGCCTAGAGAGGAATTCCAACCGAGGCACACTATGGCGCTACCAACTCAGTAATGTATGGACCGCCCTTGAGACCTGCTGCCTGAGAATTAGATGGATAGAGTAAGAGGAAATGGGAGGTGGGTGGGCTCATGAAGGTGTGTTGTAATGGTTTGTGTCGGCTTCAAGCAGAGATTTTACATCTACATCCCGTGGTAACGACTGAGAACCCAAAACCTCTCAATATCATGGCTCCTGAGTAGATCGCTCACGTTTTTTTTCGTGTTTTTCTTTTCTTTTTTTTGGAAAGACCCTCCTCCCTTTTGCTGTTTCCCTCTGCCCTGTAGCTGTGCCACCATTGTCATATACTACTTAGAGAACCTAACTCCACCAAGGCCTCATATCTACTCACTAATGAATGATGTAATTTACCAAAGACGTGAGGTTTATTTCTAAATGTTATGGATTACGTCTTCAACATAAAAGTAACTATTGGAAGCTTGCAATATGTTTCAGCAGAAAATCTGACATGTGTGCATTAAGAGAATGACGAGTGGAAAACCACCACCCGCTGAAACCTGGATTAGAGCCAGATAAAACAAATGGGTTAAGGGCTTATCTGCAAAGTCTGCCACAAACTATGAGCGAAAGCTAGGTCCAGGGAGAGGCAGATGGACGTTACCACACTCTGTCTTATCAATTGTGTTAATAGCCTCTATCAAAAGTTCAGCTCATGTACAAGGCCAATTCCACTCGTGTCCTTGGTTTAAGCAGGTGTTACTCAAGGGTTTCTTGATATGGTGACATAAAGAAAATAGGGAGGGGGTGTAATTAAATATATATGTATATATTACATAAACCTTAACCCATGCATTCACTCGCCCGATATTTGATTAATATGGAAACATACTGGGGATACAAATGCAAAGCTTTTAGATATATGAACATAATTGAAGGATGATGATGACAGTGTAACTGCCGTATGATAATGCTTAAAACTAGGTAGAATTTCTTCAGATTCAGGACTACAACACTGCTTTACATGTCAAAACAATATCTAAAGAGTTTCCTATATGCTTTGTGGGTAGATACGATCACAGATGGCAAGCCACAATATTCATTGGAAACACATCTCAAAGCTCCCTGATCTTCTGAGTGTTGAGATAGAATGTCAAGCTGGACCAAGATAAGATCCTCAGTACACATGAGAGCAGATCTGTAAACACTTGGACGCAGCCCTTACAAGAGGTAATTCCTGACTGACCGGCTGACCGCCAGGGTCACCCTTTGACTGCCCCAGGAGGCTGTTGCGAAAAGATTTGGAATTCAATTCTCACTGTAACTAATGCATCTTCCAGTTCCTCCCGATTCTCCACCCAGGGAGACCAATTCCCACCTTATACTGTAATGGAATTGACTTACTCTGAATTAGACTGCATTGCCAAAAGTTGAGGAACTGGTTCCATGATTAATTCCACCTGAATTCTTCCCATAGTCAAAAGGCCAGGGAATTGGAGAAAGGAACTGTCTGGGAATTGGTTCTCGATTAGGAAGCATTCACCAGTTCCTGACCACTTCTAAACTTCTTCTATGACCAATTATCTTTTGGCAACTCAACAGGGAATTGATTCCCTGAGGTCAGTCAGTTCCATTTTGGGAATACCACCTCTGACAAAATCGTTTCCAAATCTTTTTGCAACAGCCTGCTGGCTGGTCTTTGACGTGAGGTCGGACAATTGATCCAATCTCATTTCAACATCGGCCGGGTCTCAATTTAATCACTGCCTACCACATCAAAGCTCATGGACAGCTTCAATGGATGGTTTGTGTAGAACGCCTTCCATTGCATACACTGCCAATGTTTATCATAGTATTGAATAAAGAATAGTTTTGAAATGTGGCCATTGGGAAGGAGAGAAAATACACGTTTTACATTTTTAGAGCCAACACGGAGTCGAGCTAACTGTATTGAATGTCTGCAGTGCAGATTATTTAATATATATTATTTGCCATTGTCATATATCTTAAAGCTAGCTGACAGAATGATCCTATTTTATTGATTTTGTAGGAAATAATGACCTGTCATATTTGTTTAATCAGCATATAGCACTTGCTATCAGTGCATTATTAGCAAATGTTGGGTCGTTCAGAGAAACTGAACTGAATCGATGGATCTATCAATATGTTGAAAGCTGCTGAAATCAATTTGAAATTTCAAGTTACATGTATCAACTCTGTCTTGAGAGCGATGTAGCAGGCAATCAGCTTGTATCATATGATCTAATTAACGACTTAATCATTGCGTTCTTGTATCAACCATATATAGCCCTATTTCTGTATATTATATGCATGCCCTGCAAAGAAAGCCTAGATCGATCGCTGCGAAGGTCCTACGTTATTAAGTATACCCAGTCCATGGGTCCTCTGCCTGACCTCTGTATATATGACCCTACTGTCAGGTCACATGCTATATGACGACATCCCTATATATGGTGATGGTATACTAATGGCCCTAGGGGGTCAACACTTGGCCAGGGGCAGGCCCTCCAGCCCTGGGGTCATCTTGCAAGTGATGCAATTGAGAGTTGAAACTCAGGACAGTGTTGTCAATCATAGCTGCTGCTCATATGGATTATACGTGATCAATTCACACTACTCTCATGAGTGTTTGAGTGGTGCATGGTGCATCCGGATTTGTTAGGCATGATCAATATGAAAACATAAAGCTACGATAACATGCCGCATGGTGGAGTGGGGTTTTCATTGGAGGATTGCAATACTGTATTGTCAAAAATACATACAAAATTGAGAATAACAGTTTAAACATAGCAATGACCCGAATCGTTTCCTGGATGGAAATCAAAGAACAAGTGCAGTGGCAATCAATAAAATGTCTCCTGATACTGGGACAGAATTGATACCTCATTTTGAACGCTATATATCATTACAGGGCTCATGAGATGCTGCCTTCGTATGATAAACCTTTGGGCTCAGTTGGGTCTATTTTACATTGTGACAGATGGAAGTTTGAGAAGAGGGTAGTTAGGGAAATAACGGTCAACGATTGTAAATGGTCCTGGGGCTAGGTGGGGGATCTGTGAGGAATTAATTATCAGGATAGGTGATAAGAACGATGTAATAAATGAACACTTTCACTTAAATACTGAGAGAAGTCAATCCAAAACAGTTCTGATTTACAAGTCCTTTGAATTAACCTCATGGCACAACATCCAGGACATCCACTGGAAGGACAGCAAATTTATTTTCCATGGTGAGGACTGGCTTGTCTGTCAGATGGGTTTGGCGTGGTGGTATCAACTAGTTGACGTCAGCACTATGTTCTGTGTGTCGTAAATCAGTCCCCTTGATAACCACTGTCCTCGTCTGTGTGTGAGCATATTGAACTGGTCTGACAGACCTAGACCCAGAGTCTCCATGCAACATGAGTGATCTTGTACCATAACCTATTCTCCAGGGCCCACACTGCGTCATACTTACTCTGTTACTTTGATAATTAATGCTGATGTGATACTAGAGTGGCACCTACGTTATCGGAGATTGCTATGTAATAGGTTATGTGTCTCCATGGATTGATAACAATGGTAACTAATGATTGTTCAGTTTTAAGTAAAATCGCTACATTTCGGCGTACACTTGGTTTTGGCCTATATAGCATACTCCTATACAGGTTTAGGTGTGGTAGGGCATTGATCGATCGTAGAAACCCCAACAACTAGGTAAAGGACTACTATAAAAAGTAGTATATATAGGCATAGGAAATATTATATAGATTTTTGAAAATACATGCTTGTATGTTATTTCCTAAATTCAACATAACAGGACTTGGATTGGTTATGTCATTATCAGGGGCGACATATTCTCTTATGGTGGAGAGGAGGCTAGTAGATTTTTGTTAACATATGTACAGCGCACATTTCCACAGCCTACGCATTTTCAAGAGTTGGTAACCACATGTACATGACCTCAGAAGTTTGCGTAGAACCCCTGAAGACTTTCATAACTCATTGACTTCTATCCCATTTGGTACCAACGAGTGGTGGGGAGGGGGCTGCACCAGGTCGCGTCCAAATGAGGTTATCTTGTTTGGCAGATTGTGCCTTCCTATGGTCGTCATGGCCGATAAAGTTAGGTCAATGCATTCTGGAAAGAGTGCCAACCCATCGGTGCTGTGTTGAGGATGTTGATTGGTTATTGGCCAGCCCTAGATACGTACGCCCACCCTATCCTCTCCCGACTCCCGGTTACGTAATGTCTTGGATCTGATCCAGGGCATGCCCGTTTTCACCATCCGCGTGAGCAATGGCCATAAATGACCGGTTCGATGAATTGTATAAGTAATGATTTCTCTTGGGTTCTAATAAAGTTCCAGTTTTTAATTCCACCATCTACTCCAAAACTACTGAAATCATGATTTGAAGGTTTCATATTTTTCTTACCCCTGGTAACCAAGATGTTTCAACATCTAGAGGTAGAGAAAGTGCACATGGCGATCAAAAACATCCTGTGTTTATGAGGTCCTCAGAAATTTACTCGCCACAAATAGACCATGAATTAACTGCCAAAAAACACTGGGAAAGTTTGGGTTCAAGGTGGGCAGCTAACATACAGCTAAGATCTAAGTAGAGTTTGACCCAACATTTAGATTTCAACCAGCCCCTTCCCCTGTTCCAACGTCATCTACTACCTTTTTTGTTTTTCTCTCCTATACCTTGCCTTGTCTTCATCTCTGATGACCTCTCCCCCACCTCCTTCCACCCACTACCCTCAGCCCCCCACCCCAGGACCCACCCATTCTGACGCGTGTTGGCCTTCAGGTGTCGTTCGCCTTCGGCTTAAGGTGGCCATGAGACCACAGCTTCTCTACCTAAATGCCCCCCCCCCTTAAGATTCTGTAACATGAAGGCTATATCTAGGTACCAGGCGGCTGAGCGCATGATGTTGGGGCCCATGGTGATGCAGGCAATGTGGCCACGCTGACATGGTAGTCTCAAAGGAGGGTGACCCCCTGTGCACCAGGCAGACACCTGGTGCTCGGGTCAGCAGGTGTGATCCACTGTTTCACCTTCCAGTGGCCTTTCATATGCTCCCTACTTCTCATCTTGTACCCCCAATGCCCCCTTTCATACGATAATCCACCTTTCTCGCTGACCTACTCAACTGTACTCTCATAAACTGCTATTTACAAACCGTCATGATCGGTTTAAGGGTGTTAGTGAGTACAAGTATTTCCAGTGGAGGCTCGTCCTGATGTGTAGAGTGATGGGGTACATGTGTGTCGGGGTGTGTCATTAACTGCAGACTTTTTCTCTATGGCACTTGGCATTATACTGGATGACACATTATTAATTGGCAAATGCATGCCATTAAAGATAATATGAATTTTGAAATTAGAAAATAAATTAGTTTTCACTTATACGTCACGCATTTCTATCTAGGTACCACACAGGCAGCCTAGACAGGATGGTTCTGATCATAATAGAGATTAATAGTAAGGAAACATCCTGTGAAAAACAATATTATTTATCGTAGCAATGTCATGACTTTATCCTTAAGATTCTGAAGTGTAGGACAATCATGATTAAGTAAATACATTAGCCTAGGCCGTGCTATTGCACACCGATCACAAGGTTTGACTCTCTCTCCCTTTCTCTCTCTCTCTCTCTCTCTCTCTCTCTCTCTCTCTCTCTCTCTGCTTTGTAACGGTGAACTTTGAATCATGCTGCAAATAAAGGGATTGATATACGGATACAATAATGTGTATTGTAGTCTAGAGCAGCAATTTCCTTTTTGGAGTCGTGATATTAACACACACAAGGCGGGATCTAATCTGACTTTGATACAGAAAACAGCTTTTTGATACACTGAATTTGATAGAGTATTATTTCACACATATAGCAATGGGATGGTTAGTATCTAGCTGTAGAACTACAGATAGCATCTCTTTACACAGATAGTGGTTGTAAAACCTCCTTATGTCTCCTTGAAACCCAATCATGTAAAGCTTAGTGGCCCCTTGATATGCATAATCAACAAATCACGGTGGGTACAATTATGTCCTATTTAAGATGATCTCACATTGGAAGTGTTTATTGGTAGTAAAGTATTGGACCATATAGCATACTTATCATGTTTATCACCAGGTTTATAAGATGGTAACTATGGTTATGTCTTATCACAGTTACTGTAATTGTTGGTATACAGGTAATACCTGAGGTATACAATTTCAACAACAGGTGAAAGGACACCTGTGGACATATACCACTCACCTTGTGGCGAGGTAGTTGTACCTGGAATGTAAACATCAGAATTTACCTCTGGCCTGACCCTATGAGGACCCCGGGTGAGCCCGTCGCACGTGACACCTGGCCAGGATCCAACTTTGCCATTGGATCACTATTTGGATCTCTGCGCGGATCTCCTTATAACTTAAGGTAGAGTAAATCAAATATTATAGCGTACCCGAACCCCCCTCTTGAACACTAACAATTATGGTCTTGATTGGCGGAGATGACTCTTTAATCAACCGCCCCCCCTTCCACATTTTCATTTCACAACTCCCAAAAGAATGACAGTCTTCTACATTTTACAGCCCCTATATTGAAAAAAAATGACACTGCTCTGTCCCAGCCAGGGGCCGTGTTCCATTTACAATAAGATTTAGTAAAGATATTGAGCAATTTAAGAGTCCTTGGATGGACAAATATGAAATATAGGTCCATTATTCCCCTACTACTGCTCATGACTACATACTTTCATGGTATTGACAGCCCCCTTTGACACTTCCACGGAACAACCCTTAGCTTACAACCATAGTTACTCACACTCACAAGTTAGTGAGGTGTTTGTTACCTCATAGGGTGATCAGCTGCGAGCAAACATATTGCATACACCTGGTCAGGTAAATGCACCATGAGTAGAAGCTCCTCAAAATGTTTAATCGTACAGTGTAAAATAGTTATACACCAATATGTATTCCAGCTATATCCTTTTGATATGAATTTCATGTGGTTTTATCAACAGTAGCCATGTGTGTCTCAATTCCAAATGAGTGAGAAAAATGTATAGTCATCCCATCATACACAAAACTTTACTGTAGTATATCGGTGTATTTACCCGCACAGGCCTAAATAAAAAGCATTCAGCAAGTGTAAATGATTCTACACTGCCCCTTCTGTAAATTGATGTTAGGTGCCTAGATTCTTTGATTTAGAAGTAATCAGTATTCTTACCTATCATTTGATAGTGATTTAAACGACTGTGTATACAAAACATGAAGTATGCAATAGATATTTTGAGAGCAAGCAGTGCCAATAGTATCATGTAAACAAACCTAGAATGCAGAGCATATAAGCAAAACCAGTCCAAGGTGTACATTTCAGTGGTTACCACGGACTCGTGCTGAGCCAATAAAGCTGACCCCAGTGGCCAAGGGGTTCACCGAGGGTCATGTATGTGCTCCTGATAGGGGCTGCCCTGTACTTTAGCCAACATAGTTGAACTTACATGCTTTACCGAGGACTATAATGAGATCACCTCCATTCAAACAGAAATACAAATTTTCCTCACACTGTAGTGAGTGACCTCGAACCGATCTTTGCTGAATACTACCTTCACATTCCTGGAATTGGCAGCAAGTGTGTAATTTATGTGTATCTGAGAAATTGTAGAACACGCAGAATTAAAATCTTTTACTTCATGGAAGCAATGTTCAGAATACAAGATGTTAGATCTCGAGTAACTGAACATTTACACAAATGTGTCAAATGTATATTTTATTATGGTTTGCTTGATACATGTAGTTGTCGTGGCGTTACAAGAATTGGCTTATATAGCAGACGTTCCAGTAGCTCAGAACTAGTTCAAATTGCTTACAAGTGCATGTGTTTCACAAGCTGAATGAGTATTGCTTTCACATTTAGCTTGATTATGATGAATATCCAATTAATGTTTTCTTGGGTGAAAGAGGAGAAACCAATTCACGAATGCCGGCAAACAGTATCTTAAATTCTCTACATGTGTGGACTTCTCACCTGTTGTCCGACAGCGGAACAGTGTTATTTAGAGCGACCATCCCATCACCCATCTGCCCTCAGCTCACCTTATTTGACCTAGAAGCACCTCCAGGTGCTGAGGGCCACATCTAACTATATAGCAAACACCTCCTCATGGCACGCATGGTGTCATAATATAGTTTTAATGATAGCCTGCTTTATATCATCAATTGTATTGCTATTGGCGAAATTTAACTGTCAGTTCAGGACTTAATAACATGATAAGTGGGCTAAATCAGGACCTGGGGTTATCGATTTCTATCGTTATGAATATAGACTGATACTTTTCGGAAATGTAATATTAGAGAATAATGGGCAGAGGTCAGCAGAATTGTCCCAATCAGCAATGGCGCATTGGGCCATGCTTGTCCATGCTTGGCCCAATATAAGCCGACATTGGCCCAATATAAGCTGACATTGGCTCAATGTATCATTGCTACCTGGGCGTGTGTTGCACTCTAAGAAGCGCTACCAAAAATGACCAAAAGGGATATACGATGCAGATTACAATAATAGCTATTTCACATGAAATAGCTATTATGTATGTATGTCCTGTGTTCGACATCATATGAGGGAACTCTGTATTTGCAGTAACTTGATTATCGCTCTGAGAACTATTTCAAGTCACCTATACACAACAGACATACACCTGCTCATCTCCAACTAATGTGTTGTATAATGAGGATTTGATAAATCAGCCCCTAGTGCTCTATGTGAGGGTACGAGATATTAGTCTGATATCTGGACACACAGATTACCCTATACCCCTTGTAAATCGTGGCCCAACTGTTATTGTTCCACCTATCCCAAATTCCACACCTTGCCCCAGGGCCGTCCGTCAGGGATGGGGTGAGTACTCTGGGAAGTGGTATGGGGTTTGTACACCATGTTTAGGAGCAATCAGCCGACCTGGTTAAGCAATAATTCCTACTCTAGGAAGCCTATCCCATCATCATTAATGGGTTTACTGTTTCCATTAAATACAAACTCGATGTTGCCTTTGATAAAGAAAGTTTACAACTAATGGTCACGAGGAAGTAGTATATAGGAGGGAATCGGGTATCTATATTGGACTAATATCCCCTTGCTATAACCCCGGGGACATAACCCTCTAATTCAACAAAAGCTCAAGTACATTAATGGAGTGATAGTTACTAATGATTCCCCTTCACGCTGGCTGACATAGGGGGTCGGTCTTTCTATCTCCTTCACTCTCATCTCGGTTTGGTTACCTCACTATTGTACATATATAGCTACAGCTGGTATCTACGTCAATGGTTAGTGTCCGGAGATGACCAGTGGTCAGGATCAGCCTCACTATGTGGTACGTGTAGTAAGAATAGACATAGGTTCAACCTACGGTCAATACAGATAGCTGCCGGGTACAGGAGATTATGTATATACAGGAATACAGTCAGACGCATCATGGTAGTCAGACCATGAAAGACCCTAGAACCCTACATGAACCCCAGTTATCCCTACATGTATTTCTTATGCAGTGATATTTTTTTTAAATATATATGTGTCATATTTACTGTGTTACATGCTACACGCAACAGTTTCGTTGTAATGAAAGAATTTCAGAAACGGAATTTTTCATGCCTTCATTGGGAGTAGGCAAGGGTAGATAGGCATGTTGCATGCCTTCATTGGCAGTACAGTCAGTGGTCTTACGTTGGGACTGCTGATGCGATAGGTGTGAACTTTAAGATAAGAGTCCATTTGTGGCTCCATACTACTGATTATTTTATGTGAATAACTTCTTCCCGTAGAGATAGCATTGCGGAGCCGATCGCCACACCCCCAGTGGCGTAACATGTCTCGATCCACCACAGCGGCCGATCCACCACTGCAGCCTCGTTCTGGGTGCATGTAAACATTCAAAATGGCGGACCGGCGCTCGTACGGGGAACTACGGTAATGGATTTTGCTAATTTTCAGTTAATTAAAGACTCTAAAAACATAAAATAAATATAGAACTAAACTCCCCTGGTGTCCTCGGTGGCCGATCCACCCCTCGGGAGTTGTCTCAACTCCCTCGTGGTGGATCGACCACCTCGTACACCACGGTCGTTTAGTTCTATCTATTTATCACCTGCACATTCATCTCATACAGGGTGATTTTACTAAAATGCTCACCATTCTTTGACATTTCCCCATTAGAAATATCCTATATATATTATAATGTTTGGGTGAGTTTCCTCTGCAATTTATCAACTTGATTTGTTATTTATAAATATCTTTGGGTCTTTACTATAACCCAGAGGTTTAGAGCCCCACTATATCAACCCAACCCACCCGGTTGCAGAAACGACTGACCACTGACTGAGTAGGCAAGGGTAGGTAGGCATGTAACATGCCTTCATCGGTATAGTAGGCAAGGGTGCCTCGGCAAGGTACATGCCTTCATTGGTAGTAGGCAAAGGTGCGTAGGCATGCCACATGCCTTTATTGGCAGTAGTCAGTGGGTAGGTAGGTCCTGATCGTTTCTTTAAAAAAAAAGAGGACAGGGGCATTAATTTTAATTAGGCAAGTTGAGATTTAGATGGTACTGGTTGAAATGAAGGCAGTAATGGTGCTTGTATGTCATTTCCATATTATGTTGTGTGGGGATGCTTTAGGACATGTGATCTACCGACTCCTCTGTCTGTTTGCAACACGCTGCAAGTATAGAAATGAATGAATAAAAAGTAAATAAATCAACGCCTGTTTACAAGCCCGAACCAATAATTTAAGATGCAATTATTTCAGGTCCTTTCCACCTGTGTACCATATTGAAATAGAACATACCCTTTGCAGAATGCAGCAATAATATACAAGAAAAACATGGAATTACACCCCTTATTTTCTCATGGAATTTTAGTATTAAAAGTCTTCAGGACCAACTCGTCACGCGGATGGATCCATTCATTAATGCCATACTGAGCAGCTCATGCTGGCGTCGGAGAGGGGGGGGGGCGACGTACTCTTACCATCTTTGACGCCACTTTTTAATGAATGTCAAGTAACTAAATATCTAAAATGTTTAAAGAACGACGAAGAAAAGATTGCCCGTGACATTTTCAGCGCTTGGCCTGTCATTGTAGAGGATCGCTTTTGATTGACGACACATTGGCCTTTCCTTAAAATGGATTGAACCAATCGCCAAAAGTAAATTTAGCACTCATATTCATAAAAAATTCAAATAAGATGATATCAGTTGATAACTGAAACAAAAGACCGGGGATCAAAGAAGGCGTTCTTCCTCCCTATTTAAACTTCCAGAGTTGATAACCACAAAAAAAAAGAGAGAACCATGTTTTTTTTTGTTATTTCTTTTGCTCATTTTACTCTTAGGCTACCCCATTGCTGCCATTTGTGGAATTGAGTCACAGTAGTGGGAACCGCATGTATTCGGTATGCCATGCCTATTGCATTTTGCAATCAGTGGTCAGACGATGCCTGGTGCTGGCTGTCAGTGAAAGGAAATCCTCACGTCTCTTACCAAGTAAAACCTATCTCTGAAAGTTTAAATAGGGAGGAAGTGTGCCTTCTTAGGGTTCAATTATCACGCCGGTTAGTCAAACGTTGGACGGTTCGAATGCGGAAATCATTTTCTATTTCTGTTAAAGTGTTTCCATGGAAACGAGCGGAAACAAAAGGTGGGAAAGATGCAGCCGTGTTACTGAGATGTGAGAAGTAGGTAGGGGCCACAACCCTTGTTTCCTCCAACTTTCTGGAGGTATTCTTAAAGCAGAGCCTCTTAGTGCAAGGCACTCCCATGACTCACATTGTTCAGCCGATCCCACCCCCTTCCAGCTATATACACCCTTATTCCCACTATTGTATCCATAGCTGGGTTAATTGAGTAAGGACCGGGAATAAAGACTTACCCAACATTCACATTTACTCCTCCCTTGGTCACCCCACCCCTATCCTGTCTGTCAGAGGAACTGCAGCTGCTTTACCTGTTTCCATCTCCCAGTAACACCAGAGACAAGTCAGTTAAGGACAGAACATGACACCACATCCTGCATTGGCGCTGCTCTCCAGGAACCTTTATTCGGATGACCAAGTGGTCAATACATTCTGATGGCAGGTTCAATGCAGGTCGGCTAAGGGTGGAATCCCCGGTCAATTGTCATTGCCCTCTCCCCTTCCTCCCGTGGGCAGTTGGGTGCGGGTCAGGGATCAAGATAAAGCGATGGAAGAATTGCATAAGAAATTGGTCAGTTGACCTCAGGCATTGATGGGGTGGCACGTGGTCAGATCCAGATAAACAAGTGGGAGGCATAGAGCAGCTGGCCAAATGCTGTTGGTGACCTTGATTTTAATGCATTAGTTAGCCCTTTTCTTTTCCCTCTTTTGCCATGGACGCACGCATGCATACGTATCTAAACCCAATTTACCTCATTGAAATGTCTTTGTCATAATGACCATACAATAACCTCGTGATTATCTGATTGGTAATTAGGATAGCATGACAAAGTAAGCAGAACAATGCCCATGAAGACCAGTGTTTCATATTTCTCTATGTCTCATTCTTCCCCCTGTTCTTGACATGCATGGCTTTGGTTATTAGAACCCTTTATCCATTATATTCCTGTAACAATACAGAGCTATTCAGCTGCTCTCAGACAAACCACTTTCTGGTGACCTGGCCGAATTTGGTTGGTTATGCAATAGTCTGGTCAGAAACAGAATTGCGTGACACAAACTGAAGTTCCAGACAATAAGTCCTTGTCCACAGGGATTCCTGTGTCTGCCTAAGAGTCAACCTTGGACTTGGATGTCTCTGCCATTGTCTACTAATGCATGGTGCGTGCATGCTTTGGACAGTTCCCGTTGGTCCTAGCATGCATTGTTTGTGAACAATTAAAGGTGGGCTCAGTCATAGAAGTTTGATACTATATTATAATGATAGAGGAAATGAGGACAGCGAGATAAGAATATGAATCACAGAAGAAAGTTTTCACTTAAGGGAGTGATCATTTTTTAACAACAGGGTGGGTTTGAGGGGGGGTCAGAAATTTTTCAACCCCTTGACCAGGGGGGGCAGAATTTTTTCAATACCTCTGATGGGGGGTTCAAAATAATTTCACCTGTTTTCGGTGGAAAACCCCGCGCATTACTATAAGCTAAAAGGGGACATTTGCGCGCGATATTTGTCCCTTATGGGGGGGTGTTGAAAAAATTTTACCCCCTCTAGAGGGGGAGGTCGAAAATATTTTAGCGTGTCCGCACACAAACCCACCAGCCCCGCCCCCCCCCTGTTATTAAAAAATGATCACTCCCTAAGAAGTGTTGCCTAATAGAAGTCCGGGCGAGGTACGTTGTCCAGCAAGAACATCAATAAGTATGTTGAAATTACCAAGTGTATTGACCACGGGCGGAGGTAAAGGAAGAACGAGGGGGTGGGGGGCTGGGTCCCTACAATAATGGGAAGCCTCATATATAAACTTATATAAAAATTTAGCGCCCCCCCCACCCGAAACCCCTGTCCCCCCTAATAAGGATTTGCTTTCTACGCGTCTGATTTACTGTTCACCATTTAAAATCAGGCATTATATGAGCAATATTGGAGGCTCTTAACTAGAGAAAATGTGGCTTGGAGCCCTGTTCATTCCCAAAAAAAAACAAAATTTCTCTGCTTGCCCCCCCTCCCTGGGCGACCCTTTCTTGATCCGCCCGGCATTGCAATGTGAACCCATATACTAAGGTCATGGCATGAACGTGGCTCTACACACTAAGTAAGTGAAGGGACCTTTCATTCCCCGAGCTGCAGTGGAGTCTTGTCCTTCAAGGGAATCCCTCTATGATGTCATAGTTATCCTCTGCACTGACCTGCAACCTAGCGGCTGATTTGGGTTAACGAACCATTGGAGGAGATGATCCGGTATGATCGAGGTGTCACGTGGTTACTACGTCATTACATTTGTCCTGTCATCCCCGGCAGCCGAGCAGCTCACCCGCGTCACTCCGAGCGTCACTCCGAGTATATCAGAGTACTTCCCGCTCATGGCAGAGGAATAAGATCTGCTCTCAGAAGCTGCTAATGGCTCCTCACCATACCCATCTCACGTCTCTAGGGGATTGTACTTGTGGGCACCCCATCTTACACCAAATGGCTATGATGGACACTCGTTATAGGAGTGGGATAGTTCAACTGGATTCCAAGTGGTACAATGACATTGTGTTTATGAAAAGAAAATATCCATTAATATTTTATAACCTGAATCATTGAATCCTAATTTTATACAAAATGTAAAACATGGTTGTCACAATACTGTAGTCATGATTGTGCATAGATATCTGTCATAGCTATAAAGCAATCATACTACTTGCAATGGTGCATAGATTTATATTTCATTGCGAAAGAAGGTATTCCAACGACGTGGGGCAATTAATATCCATGATGCTCTGGGCCGTTTGACATTCCCCTTAAATCCCATGAGAAACATGCTCATAGTTCATTCACCCAGCTTCCCCATTCCCTAACCCCTCCCCAACATGCCCTCATTCCTATTTCAGTCATACTTACCCCCCAGAGACAGATACAATGAAGACCAACATGTTTTCAGGGACCTAGATGCTCTTATATTGAAGCAATCTTACTAGGATCCCTGAGAGCACCCTGTGACATACGGCCCTGTTCTTTATGAAATATCTCTAGATGGTTGGTGTAAAACTAGAAGGCTTGGCAAGCAGGAACCGAGAGACAAGAGCGAGGAGCTGGAGGAACTGGGTGACCATTTGTCAACACCTCCCATCTCATTGGTTTTCTTGCAGCACAACCCATAAACACCAAGGAAGCCCATTCCATTCTTCCTCCATCTACCCTCAATCTTCTAGGCATTGGCGGAAAGGTCGTCCCCATGGCGACCTAGGTGACCACGAGGGTCGCTGGCCATAGTCGCTGTCCGGTGACCGTGGCGACAACTAAGCATCATGGGCCTGAGGGTTTGGTCATCGACCACCCCTTCATCCCCATTACCCATGGAGCGCTTGTAGCAAAGAGGCCCGCCCTCAAACACTTTCTCACCTTGAGGTAACATTGTAACAAAACTACACATGCAGCTTTAGTGGTGAATATTCCCGGTGAATACTATAATCCTTTGATGAAAACTTAAGATTTTATTAGTATACATTGGAATCGTGAACGCTCGTAAACTTGCGATTTAGTCTGGGAAAATTTGCACAATTTTCTTATTCTACAAATCATGGTACAGTAATGCAATTTTCCAGCATGGTGCACCATAGCAAAACGGCCAATTCGCACTGCTCCCCAGTCGGGATGTTTAATTCAGGGTTGAGTCAGGACCTGCTTACAGTAGGGGATGGGCAGGGTTTGGGCCTTCAACAGCAACCTGGGTCTTCAGATCATCCATCTTCACTAATATCCCCGGCCAGATTAAGCTAAGGCCACTTGTTTCGTGCAAGTCCCGGGCGAGGGTTGTTCTACGGGTCCTGTAAAGGTAAAGGGCAATGTTCTCTATATGGCACAGCGCTCAATGCTGTAAATGGAAAGTTGCTTTATACTGGCAGGAATTACGCACTATCTTACACTATTACTGAAGAGGCAAAAACAATATCCTCTGACAGAACGTTTATTAGTTCATATGGGAAACTACGCCAATAAAATAACCAAAATACAGGTACATTGTATAAAGCTTCCAGGAACCTAAGGCATTTTCTGTATATCCCTATACAATAAATCGATTCCTTTATCATTGAATATATCTGAACCAGACGTTAATAATTCTATATATTGAGCTCTGGGGCGTTGAACTTGCACAGCGCAGAAAAGGCATGAGTCGATGAGCTAGCGGTCAGCGGTCTCCTGGAGCTTACATGCATGGGTACCTGGAGAAGTGTGTATCTCACTGCTCCAGTATACCACGTGCTGTTACTCAAGTAGATGGCAGACTGTACTCTGCCTGGCCTGCTTCTGATCCAATATATGGTGTATCAGACAGGTGCAGGATGTTTCTAGGTTACCTATATGTTGCTCAGCCATTCAGTTGTATGTATTTATGGATACTATATGTACACTGTAAAAAAATGTGTTTAGATCCTAAACACATTTCTTGCAACTACTTTTTAAACACTATATCTTAAACATTTTCGCTAAAGTGTTTAGGATTGCCAAGTGTTCAGACATTTTAAGTGTTTATCACAGAAAGTGTTGATATGTCAAATGTGTTTAGTAATCATAAGGTGTGTAGACACTAAGGTGTTCAGGAAAATCACTGTTTAGATATATTATGTTTAGATCTGTTAAGTGTTTATATCAACAATGTGTTTTGGACTAAAGGATGTCTCTCAGCAGGTTCAGAACTTTGGATCAACGTTGAAAGCTGGTTTATTGATGTTGATTATCCAGTCATCAAAATTGATTCAATGTTCTATGCACACAAGTCTTGAGATTAAGTCAAATCGAGTCAAAGCACTGTGATGGACAGAGTTATCTGGACCAGGTTGTATATATTAATCCCTACCACCATAAAATGGGTGTTTACTATGGGTCACATTGAAATTGTGGTAATGGGAGGGTAAATTTGTAAATATTTCTTTTACAAATTCATTCTAAGGTGAAGTGCCAATACTAGGTCCTATCAAGTTGTTGTGTATTATCAATACTATACTTGTGTTTAATGTCTAAACACTTGATGTCAATGTGTTTAAATTCTAAACATATCATGAATAACTCAACATTTTTTCTTTAAATGTGTTTAAGTGTTTAGAAAAAAGTGTGTAAATGCTGATAAGTGTTTATTCTAATGAAAGTGTTAAGCAAAACAGGTGTTTAGCAGGAAAAGTGTTTGAGGGCTAAACACATTTTCTACAGTGTACCACATTCTGAGGAGATGCTTTCTTGAGTTGTGCGGGAATAACAATTTAGAAGATGATGAGCTTTGCAGATGTAGGTAGACGAGGAGAAATGTGAAACAGTAAAGCACAATGCCAGAGACGGCGTGATTATGGGCTACTTGGATATATTAATATGAGCATTATCCCAGTTTAATATTCTAAAATTGGGCTCAACATTGCTGGAGAGATGGTTAGATGAGGTTCAACAAATATTTTTAGTCAAATATGTTTCTATCAGTATCTGAATTGGCTGAATAATCCCGTAGGCATACATTAAAAAGGTTAGTAATATATGGCTTTCCCTATCTTGGCTTGAATAGATTATTGCTTATCATCATCAATCTATTGATGACAATAGGGCTACAGCTTTGTTCACCTTGCAATAGCCAATCATGAAATTGCAGGAAAGGTATCGTGTTTTTATTACTTCAATATTTCCCACATATACATTGAGCACTCTAATGATTAATATATATAAAGTATTGAGGAGCATCAGTCCGGTACATAATGGACAGCGATCTGCCTCTATACAGAGAGATCCCTATTCATGCTGGTGATCATTGTATGCATCATATGATACGGATAAATGCAGTCACTCAATTTGCATCTCTAAAAGCAATAATGATCTATATTGAAAAGTTTCAAAGCACTATGACAGATGTTGCCTCTATATCCTGTTTTTTTATTCACCAATCTATCTTACTCTGTCTGAGTGGAAACATTCTGAGCATACAACTTGATGAGAATAGTTGCGAGGGCCCTGGAAATGGAATCCATGGAGACCTATTTGTTAGATAGAGAAATGAAGACAGATTCCATCAGTGAGATGATGTTGGGATAGCACATTCATAATTTATAGGCAGCTATACAGACTGGGATGAATCCCGGAGAAAAGAGGGGTTTGGCCACACAGAGCATTGGAATAAATCACTTAGTCTAGAGGCACGTATGTATACTGGAGGTCTCAATCTCTATGCTATGCCACTATAGTAAACCTTGTCACTTTATTTGTTATTCTTCGATAATTATTGCTTTTATTTTTGAACAGCTGTTACGCAAATGTAATATTTGCATTAACTGCTATATATGAACGTTCATCATACATAGGTGGTGCGGTAATTGTTTCACATGTAAAGGTTCCCATCATTATTGACAATCGAAACATTGGCCCATAATAGAAAGTAGTGTATAATGACACAAAGTTTATGAGTAGATACATGAATCTAGTACAACCATGAAATGGGATTTTGAATTTTATACCTAAGCCCTCAGCTCACCTAGGTAATACAAAGCAGAGAACATAACCATGTTCTCTTCTGATAGCATGCACCTTGTTTCTGTGAGAAAGGTCTCCCATACACCCATGGGAGGGACATGGGAATCAGGCGTCTGTTCTATGGCAGCCCTCTCCAGAAGGGGTGGGTGATCTCCCTGGGGTCGTGGAGCGGCCAGTATGAAGACACATTTAGTGTAAATTGAGACAAATCATAATGTGTTCCCTGATGATACTTAATGAGAGCTTCCTTGGCGTGAAATCAGTCTGGTTGGGTACTAGGAAGGTTGAAAGCCTGGTCTGTGAAAATGTGTGGTCGGTAGGTGGCGTTGTACAGTCTAGGTCGGCAAGTGGGTAGGTTTGTAAGGATTGGCTAGGTAGGTAGGTAGGTAGGTAGGTAGGTAGATAAGAATGAAGATAGGTTGTAAGACGTAGATATTAAGTTAGGGATGGGAAGCTAAGTAAAGATGACAAGAAAGATACAAAATGATTCCGTTTGGTAGGAATTAGCTCTTGAGTGCAGTGATTTCATAGGGTCCCATCTAAAATGTGTTCTGTGTGTATGTTAAAATTGTATTTCGCCTTTGTCTTATACATTGTATACCTTTACAGATGTGAATCAGTTGCCTCCTCTTATAACCTACGATTCAATTTGTTTTCAACTGCACCACCTGTTCTAGTTTTGTTAAAACTACTTTTGTCGGCAATCTGTTATATTTAGGCCCTACTGTCCGAGCAGCTCAGTATCATCCTGACCTTTCACCATCCGTCAACCAATATGTGATACATGTCCTGCCATCCAACAAAGCAGAGATGTAGGAAGCAAATCTTCATTGGGGGGCCCAGGGGGCCTCCACCCCAGCCACCGTGAATTATCGGTTTGAACGTGCTGGTGATGATGCATGGTTGTATGGGATTTATATAAAAGATTATTTCTTGATAGCTTTTTTCATCCGATGCTACCATTTTCCCTATCTTAATGATATATTTGGCCAATTTGAGTGGTTAGCGGGAGAGTCTTGTACATTTTATGATGAGGCTTGACACATTTTGCCCCCCCCCCCTTTTCCTACGCCCCTGAACAAAGTCACTGGTATCTAACAACCAATATCCAAACCGCACAAAACAACCCATATCTCACTATCTACATCTTACCTTCCAACAACTTACAACCCACCATCCAAAAACTCATAACCAGCCACCCAACAGCTAAAGCTTAGCATTGCAACATTCTACTAGGACACCCTGTATCCTGCTAGAAGCAGGAGGAGAGATGCTGGAGCAGCAGGTAGGCAGTGCAGACAAACAGACCAGTAAAACCTGTATTGGGTCGTGATGGATGCTTGGGTTCAGTCGTAAATCACCGCAGGGGCGCACTATGAAAACGTGCGCCGCTCACTCACATAATTTATCACCTGAGGCCATATATAGCCGACCCCCACCTGCCCCCCCAACCTACACAGTAACAGCAGCAGGAGCGCCAACTGGCAGCATCCAAGGCGAAGGGCTACCCGGATCCTAGTTTACGGTCCCCAAGAGAGGGGCTACCATCGAAAGAAACCCCCCTTCATCTTAGAAAAGCCATCCTAGGTTGCCAGCCTGCCCCCACCGTCATCACCATTACCAACCCGTCTAAAGAATCGCCCCAACTCCATCCCCACAGCCTTTCATTCTGCCGCCCCTTCATTGGCCTTTAAGACCCTGTTTTATCTCAATTCCGCGAAATACCAGACAAATGCCTTCCTATCACCTCCTATTTATTTAGGCTTGTTCCCTGATAACTCGGCGTCGAGTGTAATGTATTAGCTCTAAAGGGGAAGGGATGATGAAGGATTTTAGAGTCTGTCGTCAGGGAGCGTTAAATATGGGTTGGGCTGGAATTAAGAAAACCCTTTTGGCATGTTGATGTACATCCCTAGACTGAGAGGATTACTGGGAAAGAAATACGCCATTTAGAGGAAAGTGAATGATTTCGCGAGAATCCCATTTCATTTTATGTCAGGTAAAGAACACTTTCTCTGCAACTGCTTTTGATGGTGTCACTCTACTTCTGGTAAAAAGAGTGCAGAAGACAAATGAGTAATACCTAAAATGCGGGTACATACAGTATTGGCCACTAGCTGGTCTGGAGCTGGTTCCTGGCGACACACACTGATAAGAACTGATAAGATGGGACCAGCATGTCCCTGGAAGTAGGTGTTAACCAGGGACAAGGTACCCATCATGGTATGTCCTATCAGTGGGTTTTAACTCAACCAGCGAAATTCAAGATGGCGGCTCCACTAGGCCTCTATATGAGTCCTATATATGATTCTTCAATACATATTCTCCTAAGGCTTCAAAGGTTCAACAATTAGGTCATGTTATTTCCTTGAGGGCTATATGATTATTGACTCTACACATGCTGTATGATTTTAACTAATGAGCATAGTCCAGTTGCATGTAGGACGTAGAAGTGGGTGAGTACCATTTTCCTCGGCAGGAGGAGGTGATCTCGTATTATTTCTCTATTCCATCGGTCTATATACCGATACCTTGAGGCAAGGTGGAGATGTTGGCAAGGGTATCTGAAGGACATACATCGTTGGATCCTCTGCACCCTACGGCAGGGCGGGCAGTTACTATATATAGAGGGAGAGAGCCTGGGTGAGGGTTTACTACCTGCCTGCATGTCATGCCGCCTGTTATCTGGTGTCTGTGGGGGTAGGGGGATCTGATAAGAGGATATCTGAGATACCAGTGACTAGACTACCATAATCAAGGTGTATATCTACATCTAATATACTTAATATGCAATGGACGTCATGTTATCAGTATACAAAATACAAATGTACCCTTGCTACTCAATGTGCCTTACTCCATAATACCTTGCTGTTGTCAATTCACAACTGCAGAAAATAAAATGAAATTCTTAGGGGGCTGGTAAATTAAAAGTGAAATGATAATGTTAGGTTAAGGTGCATATCAAACAGACACATTATTAATGTACACACTTGCTGAATACAAGATGTCTTGAAGCATCTCACACACAGGCACTGCGCAGTACTCTACTTTCTGGATACTGCTAGACTATATATACCAACCATTTCCATCTGCCCTCAATCTACCTACTCTCTAAGACATACGCCTGAATAGAGGTGCGACCGAATTAGCAAGGCAGATTATTATTATTATTATTAGTTTATTAAGCATGCTCGTCCCTATAGGACGGTTTTCCGCAGCCAGTCACGGATACATAACCTGGCTGTGAGTAAACAATTGCTACTTAGATCAAAGGTGATATATTATTTACAGCAAATCCATAACATATAGATATAGAGGAGAAACATAAGGAGAATGTCAGTCTGATTAATGAAGGTTCGGTTTGGTTTGACCATAGAGCGTATACTATAAGATCAGTGTTCTGACCATACGGTTAAACCTGCGCTTAGTTGGTAACCTTTGTGTATCAGCACTTAGCTTGTCCCATAATTCCACGCCCCTATAGTATGGTGATTTCTGATAGAAGGATGTTCTTGCCCTCCGCTTAGCAAATTTTAGTTTTCTGTTACCCCTGATTCTTATATTTTCTAGCTCTATGGCTTCCCCATTCTTTGCCTTTTTCCACATCAGGTTAATCAATTGGATTGATCTCCTTTTTTCAAGCTTATCTACCTTGCTACCTACATGGAGATCATCAACACTAATTTGTCTAACCCGATACTGAAGGCATATCCTTAGTGCGGAATTTTGCATACGCTGTAACTTTTGTAATTCGGCTACATGGCCGCTGCCAGTATAAAAAGAGCAATAGTCAATCACAGGACACATCATAGCTTTATAAATTCTTATGCTGACTTCCTGGGTTATAGATTTCCTTAATTTACTCAGTTTGTATATGCGGTTACCCAAGGATTTTTTGATTTTGGCAATGTGAGGAGATACAGTGAGCTTGCTGTCTAGTTCAACACCTAAGTATGTATACGAATTGCAAGTGGGTAATAGTTCTCCTCCGAATAATAGTCGCGGCGCTTGCAAGTTTTTTTATTTTGTGTGAGGATCCGAAGTGCATACACATTGTTTTTTGTTTGTTTACAGTCATATAATTATTGTTACACCATAGTTGAATCCTATCTAGGTCTTCTTGTAGTAGTTGCACAGCATTTTCTTGGGTTTCAGCGCATGCATAAATGACTATGTCATCAGCATACATAGCATATTTACTAATACGGATCTCATCTGCTAAGTCGTTTATAAATGAACAATACAAATAATAAAGGCCCTAAGATGGACCCTTGCGGGACTCCAAAGCGCACTGCAGTTTCTGTTGAGAGATGGCCATTTGCTATGGTTTCATGCGATCGATGGGCTAAGTAGGCCATCAACCACTTCTTCAATTTCCCATGAATTCTAAGTTTACAGATCTTCTCTATTAATTTGGCATGATGGACACTATTGAATGCTTTGCAGTAGTCAATGTAGCAGGCTACTGTTATTAGCCCGTCATCCCTGTTGTCATGGAGGTCCTTTACTACATGAAATACAGCGTCACTGGTCCCACGATTGGGGCAGAATCCATATTGGTTTTTACAAAGTAATCTGTCTCTTTCGAGATGTTCTGACAGAATCTTATGGACAATTTATTCTAATATTTTACCTGGCAGCGGCAGTAGAGTGATGGGGCGCCAATTTTTGATGTTATCAAGATTCCCTTTCTTAGGAATGGGTACTAAGGTTCCCTTTGACCAACTTATAGGGAAGATACCTTCATTTATGCTATTTCGGAAAATGATTACTAGTTCATCGATGAGGTAAATAAGCGCATCTTTTAATACCATGCTGTTGATACCCTTTAGTCCAGAAGACTTATCAATATTTATTTATTTACTAGCTGTAGGATATCATCTTTATTAATGATACCATCTAAGTCAATAAATTCTTCATCTTCTGGTAAATTGACATGCAGTCGAACGTATTTGGACTGCTAATTTGATATGTTCATTTATCTCAAGTTGAATATGAGCACCCCATAGGTTTAACCAAGAACCTCTGTATCACACACCCCAGTGTGATAACCCTCCCCCATATCACACTGCCAGGGAAAACATCCAAAATGATCAAATAACTGATGATAAAATCAATTCTGATGCCTAATGAATGGAATTTTGAACATATTTGACTAAATTAACTTGGGATAAACACAAAGGAGCACTCGAATTGGTAAGCAATGAGAGTTATCACACTTCAGCTCGTGTGATAACCCTCAGTGCTATATCCCATACGCAGTAAGGGGATAAGGGAATCTGATTAGCTGCAACCTACCTGTTAACATCATACTTTTCACTACAGGTGTAAATATATACAGGCCTTATATTACTTCCCTTGCTTTAAATGGAAGGCCACGTGGTAGCCCCGTGAAAGGCTTCTACCTGCCATCCCAGTCTTCCATTTAGAGTGTCGCCTGCTGGCTCGTCGCCTGCTTTATGATGTTGCGATTTTGGTTATTTATGGGCTCATGACCATTAAGAAGATGGCAGGCAATGAAAACCTGCCTAGGCCGAGCTGCTCTTTGCCTCTGGTCGTGAGCAGATACTGAGCAGGTACTGAGCTGATAGGCATTACCTCTGCCTATAAATGTAGTGAGTTATATTGCTCAGTGAGCTGTAGGCGGCTTTAGGGGTCTGTAGCTCTACCGCAAATAATGTCACCTTTACAGCTTTTATCAGTGGTTCAGATTCCAATCCAATTAGCAAGATCGAAATTGATTGGATATTAGATACAACGATGTATCATACAGTTCTAGGCTCCTTTCCGAAGCCTTATGTCTACCCGTCGTCTTAAGCAATTTCTCAGTGAATAGTGTCTGGCATCTCCCATAATGTGACTAATTTTGTTGTTTCTTCCCAAATCATGAAAACCCTCTGAGGACTTGGACTAGATCTTCTTAATTATAAGCACCAACTATGACTGCATTCTGTTCTAACTACGACTTGCCAGTGACTGGAAGTAGGACAAAGTGCGCAAGAGATATTGCGTGTACCCAAATGAATGACTCCTTATTTCTCTGTCTGCAGGAGGGGATGGTTTAGGAGCTGCTCCTTGGCGTCACCAGGCATGTCCTTACTGGGAAGGCTCTCTCACTCAGCTGTCGCTGTAGGAGCTGCTCATGTTGGCATTTACGTCTCTGAGCTGCTCCCACAGCCCCCGCCACGTGCTGCTCAACGTGAGCCAAATAAGGACGGTCTATGGGAGGGACCTGAGGTGGGCTGGAGGTGTGGTCGCCTGGGCCACAGCCTACTCTTGGTACTGGATGTGTGGGGGCTAACAGACGCAAGCACACATTGAGGACATTGCTAAAACATTCTTAACCCAACTAAAAAACCCTTTTTTTTTCGCCGAACTGATTCCTGTTTTGTTACTCCTTCTTTCTATCTTGGCTCTCGTAAGGATTTGAACTAGCTTTTCTGATCGGATGAGGACTATACGAATGACGATTGGGCCTTGACGTCCTTTGCGCACTTCAATGGGGTTCACCTATTTGGACTTGCATCAGCATGCATTTTCTGTTGATCTGATCACACACGAGCAGTAGTTAAAATATCTTATATTTTCGTAGACCTATATTCAGTCTCGGATTTCAAAGTGCACCTATCACACCATTCTACAAACACTGTAAGAAGTAGGCAGGGTTATTTTACAGCAAAATCCCTTGGCAACTTTGGTTCCAGTACATTTTGCTGTAAATCTACAGGAGGTGAATCACTGTAGTTTTACAGAACAATTCAGAGTAATCATACTGTAACAGTCACTGTGATCATACATCAAGATCAATCAGTTCTACAGAAACATATGCTGTAAATTAACAGCAAAATGTGTTGTAAAATTACAGAGAAATGTCTTGTAAATAAACAGCAATATTTTCTGTGAATGGACAGCAAATTTTGCTGTAAATGAACAATAAAATATACTGTAAATTTACAGAAACCTTTGCTGTCAACTGAGGTGCCAGCAACTATTGCTGTAAAATTACAGAAACTTGAACTGTAGATTTAGAGCAAGGGGTTCTGTTGATCAACAACAAATGTATTGTATATACAGGTACGTTATAAAAGACACTGCTATATACTCTGCTATTGGGGTCAGTTCATGGTAATCATCCCCATAATATCATTTATGTGTGAGCTCCATGCATGCATTGATACTGTAAACTATGCATGCCTAAAGAAGACAAAACTGTCTCCAATCCCAATGACGTGAGGCACTATTGAGAGTAAGAGAAGTAGAGAACAATCTCACCCAAACCATTTCATGGTCATTCAATTTTAACACTGAAATAACCTAAAGGCAGGTAGGCCTATGTTAGCTTCAACCCCAGAGTCCAGGGACTTGTATTTCAGATTTAGACACAGTTATGGTGTCATGTATGCATATTATTGGTTTCCTCTCAGTTAACCTTGTACAATATCATTGGTGCACAATGCTAGATTGAACCTCTTGAGGTTATTATCTTATTGCAATTCATTATTAAGCTTTGGGGACAATATTGGATTGAGGTGTGCAATATAAGACTATACATCCTAAACATATGGTATACATTTGTATCACTGGCTTCCAGTGGGGGAAAGTAAGGCTATTTTGGTAAACCCTTTGAAGGCCCACTACGGTGACTGGCTGGCCTAAGGCATACTGAATACAGAGTAATTATACAGGATCACTCCCTGTACACATATATCTACACCTGCAAAGCCTTGATATTACAGTAAGAGTCACGGTATTTGAGAGTACAGCACTTTCCTCTGTGAGCTTACAAGAGACATCTCTGTTATAAAACATGAACGTCTTACAGTGAAACCTGTTGTGCTACCGATATTCTCAAGTGCTCCCCACAACCCAGGAATTATGTATGTGAGAAGGAGAAGGGCTACGACTATCTGGATTGTATTCACACACATAAGTGCTCCCCTTTGGCCGATGCAATTTACTTGAAATAGATTTGCAGAATACGTATAGTTACCGAAGATGCCTTTCAGTTCATGAATCTAAAAACGTTTCCTAAATTTGAAGGGCAGTATACATGTATGCTCAAGTGTACAGACAGAAAAGGGAACGACAAAGACAAAATTAAAAGATAAAAGTAGGTATTCTGAACCATAATGTCTGAGGGCAATCCAGACCATGTCAGTGAGTGCGCCCAGCTTCCAAGAGATAAGACGTGTGTCATCATAAGGTTTATGATTATATACCTTTCTTTGGGGACACACCATTGGGGCAACAGCTTCTATCTCATGCACCATGCTATACTATATCTAATTCGCTTTTCCTTTAATGCGTTGGTACCTAGAATTATAGTAAGCATTTTTAATGATTTCAACGTTTGTATGTCGTTATTTAAAAACATGGATCCTTAAGCTGAATGGGCAGAACCCCAAAAGACTTCTCCTTTTGCTTTTTCCATGGACTATCCTGCTATTAAACAGTATCAGGGGAACGTTAATTATTTTCTCATTGGCTATCCGAGGAAGCTATTGCATTCGGTACCGGGGTATGGGCCAGTTTCTTATCCCTATTCTCAGAGAGTTTATTCAAAATCAGGACTGCAGATTACGACTATGGGTGGAAACTAAAAGCCTTAGCCGCAATATCTATGTCTGTAGAGGAAAGTTCCTGCATGTAAATAAATTACAATAAGATTAATGGCCTTCTACCAAAGCTGTTCTTCAACTTGGTGACTGCTATACAATCAACGCTGCTGTGTAGCTGGCTTTTACTTTAGGGGTTTGGGAGTAAAAAAGAAATCAATATGATCGATCTGTGATGCAAATGTATGAGCATGAGGAGAGTTTCCAATTCAATCTAAATCTCCTTATGTCGTCTTGGGAAATGGTAGCTATGGTAGGGGAATTGATGTCTCCATAGAACAATAGACCATGGGCTTGGATCTTAGAACTTTTTTCTTTTGATAGTCCCCTCCATTGTTTTCCTTTAGGCACAATGGCAGTACCTTACCCCCAGAGACATTGATTTTCATTGTTTTCTCTTAGAGTTGACTGGATGGAGGGTGAGGGATCGGAGATCTACATTGCCTCTGCACTAAACCACCTCTTGGCTGTTTTTCAAAAGGCTGCTGCTCGTCATGCAAAGTGGCAATAAGAGCTAAGATGCCAATGAAGCCAGACAACTGTCAACAACTGGGACCAGGCTTAGGATCAGGGCCCCTTTGAATTGTTACAGTTTTCCCAGTATGGTTAGGCTAGTTAATGGCAGTGAGCTGCTTTAATGAACGCCTGTCATGACACAGGTTATCAGGGTTATTGGGAAAATTGGGGTCAGATTCATTTTTAGGGCAATTGCAATTTGTCACCATGCAATCCTTGATTTGAGATTAGTTTTAAAAGTTCTATGAGTAATATCGTAGGTATAGTTATAATCATTATCACTCCTTCTGTTTAGCCCATAATTGTAGGAGGCAAAACACACTGCTCAGGAAAATGCCTTGCTGTATGGTCTCCTCATTTGGTGTAAAGATACCAAGAAGCATTTGTTGGCTTTCTATGTATTGATTTGACTGGTGCTGTGGTTATTCTTAAGTTTCCTCTAATGTCAACAAATATATGTGACCTCCAAATTCAGTGACTGAAAACAGTGAACAATATGAGCAATTTGCGATAACTGGGATATTATCTGTCTTAGAGCTGCTTCCAAGATCATTTTCTGTGTCTACGGGTAGGGTTCAGTGAGGTGTTTTAATTGAGCATAAAACAGCATAGTCCGTCTTAATTACTCCTTGTGAGATAATTATTAAGACTCTTGTAGCTGCAAAGCGGGAACTATGATGTTCTGACCTGCTTACAACCCCATAGCCGTTCTTTCTGAGCACCTCCCCAAGGGGGCAGGTAGTGGATGGGCGTGTCTCCAGTGGACTTCTCATGTGAGACACACATTATGAAGCATAGTCTGAAAACGCCCGGCTGGCGGTCTCCCCGCAGATGGGCAGTAGTGACTGGGACCATGCCCAGCGTCCCTTATGAAATTTAACTGTCAATTATTCCCATGTTCCAACGACGCGGCCACACGCAAACAACGGATTGTTTACGAGCCCAAACGGAGCCGTCCCGTGACGTTTCGTCTCCGTAGTTGTTGGCTTCTGGTCTTTCGTCACGCCCTAGCATGTTTTCATTTGCCCATAAACAAGTCAGAAAATTGGCTAAGACGGTAGCGGAACCTTTAGGTCCCAGGAGGACATACAGACGAGTATGGGGGAGCTCTTAAAGAGCTCGGGTCTAAACCTATTGCTCTGTGGCATGCTGCAGGTGACAAATAAACCTGCAATAGTCCTGTCTTTCAACGTCATGCTCTACGTTGATAAGGATTGAACTACCGTAATAGCCCGTTTTTAAGTGCCCGGGCGCTCATTAATTTCAATTCCTCTTTACCCCCGGCCCTTATTTGAGACAGGCGCTTATTTGAATATGTTTTCAGTGTTTAAGATTCGTTTCAGTACCCCTAGACCCCCGGTGCTTATTTGGGACCGGCACTTATTTGAGACCCCGGCGCTTAAACGGGCCACAATGGTATGGGTCGGTGGGTCCTGGCGCATACCCGACAGTAATGTCAAAAGATTGGCAATTACCAGGTAGCTAGGGTACTGTATACCTTATATTTGTAGTATAGATATGAAATTAACTCACTACATGCACTTTTGTTAATTCTTAGAACAGGTAAGTTGATGTTTAGAACGATATCAGGATTGGTATGTCCTCTGCTCATAGCCCCTATACAAAAAAGGGGTATTCTAAATGCAAATTCCATTAGAAGCTATATAAAGCCAGTCCTCCCTGTAGCACATCAATTTAACATTGTCCGCTATTGGGCCCTACTCCTAAAGATGCCCTAGATGTTTCGTTCTCAAGCCGAGAGTCCTTTACTGTCAGTCATTGAGGGTTGCTGCCCTTTGTTGATAAAGTGACACTGGCTTTTATCACGGGATACCCTGTTGGAGGCACTTGGTAGCATTCCCTTCTAAAGGCTGTATCTAAGCCCTAGACAGTAACTCCTGATTCCACTCCATTCTACATGACCAATAATGAGATTGCTCAAAAACATCAGATTGCTAAAGTAAGTAAGATGCCCCAATAGAGACACAAAAAGGGACATCTTTGTCCCTGCCCAATATATATATATATATATATATATATATATATATATATATATATATATATATACCGGTACATGTTCCTGCTCAGGAGTTTGAGTTTGAGTTTTAACAAGTTTATTGGCAGAAATCATACATGTACGTTTTTCAGATCGGCCAAAACACGGCAACAGGAAAGAAATAGTGTAGCGCTCAATCAGGTTGTACAAAGTTACATCAGGCAGGCATCATTTTGGGTGTAGATCATTACGATATTACTAAAGACATAACTAAAGCCTCTTAGGGGCTGTATGTATCACCATGATTTGCACAAGTCGATTATCCGCAGGCAGCATGTATATTACATCTTTCAAAAATAATTGCGTAGTCTATCAAGTGACGGTTATACACCAAATACATTCAGATTTTGTTCATGAATTCTTTCTTACTTCCTATCTGCTGAGTATTTGCATCCAATTTGTCCCAAAGGACACACCCCCTGTACAGTGGTGACTTATCATACGTCAAACACCTGGATCTGGATACCTTTAACTGTTTTTTAACATTGCCGCGCAAGTTCCTGGCAGGGAGTTTGACACAGTTTGGATCACAAGAAACATCAGAAACATCAGGCTATATCCATGGAACTGCCCAGCTGATACACTGCAAAAATGGTGTTTAGATTTTAAACATGTTTAGGTCTAAACATGTTTAAAACCTAAACATATAGGTCACGTAGGTGCCTCATGAACTACACATTTAGAAAATTGAATTATTTTAAATGCATAAACATTTTTGCTAAACATGTTTAGATGTTTAGAGTTTAAACATATTGAATACTAGGTGTTTAGATGTAAACATCAATATGTTCAGACACTTGTATGTCAGATACACACCAGGTAGTAGCACTACCTGAGAATGGACTATAAGCACACAATTACAGTCAATTGTTGTGACAAATGTCCTCAAATCCCGTATTGATCTTGTTTTCATTTCATAGAATGTCAAGAGAATAGAAATGGCAATAGAGAAATGACTGAATTCACCTTAAACCACCATCATTGGCATAAAGTAATCAAAAAGTTTTGAGACTGACACCTATTTCGTATTATTTTGTTAAGGCCTTCCTGCCAAACTGTTATACTTTCTCAAGTCTCTCATTCTAATGCAGTATGTACATAGGTGTATACATACATATATTAATGTGTATACCCATGGCTGCCATATTTGGAGACTTCTAAATACCTAATGTCCCTCACAAGATAAGTAGAAAACAAATAAAAGATAATCCTTTATTTTCTTAATGCGAATGTCTGCAACCCCTAAATTTCCATCAGATCATTTAGACATCTAAACATAAAATTTCATAAACACCTAAACACAAAATTTCATAGGTATCTAAACACAAAATTTGAATCTAAACACCGAGATTTCTAAACACTTGGGCTAAACCCATTGTTTGGCTAACCATGTTTAGGAACTTAAAGTGATTAGAAAAACAGGACAAGAATATGGTTAGAATTGTGTTTAGGATCTAAACACCATTTTTGCAGCGTACCTATATATATATATATGTCTCTGCTCAGCTGATACCCATGCTCCAGCCCAAACTGCCCATTATACCCATCCCTATGCCACCCATTTCCTACCCGGCACATGCCCATCCTCCTCCGGCTGCCTGCTACCTCATTGCAGGAGCTTTCATCAAATGAGATTGAGCCAATAAATCGCAAGGGAATGTTTTACGTGCGGCAGGCCAGCTTTGTGTAGGGGGCCTTGGTGTGTGGTCCTCCCTAAATGGATTATGTCAGGTAGTCCCCCTTCTCCTAGCCATCCAGTGCCTCCCCATAGCCCCTACCCCTCTGACAAACTGCTGGATGGAATATGAACTATATTTCATGGGAGGATTTGTAGGATGGAGCCAATGAACGTATGCAAACAGAAAGGTCAATGTGTTAGGGCTTAGGTAGCCTGATGCCCTTATGTCAGGCAAAGAGTTTACTGTCGTTTTAGTACATGTGGTCACTTTTATTGTACTACTTCCCATGATTCTATATCACATGAAGCCATAAAGTTCCAACTGGGTGCCATTCTGACCATGCCTTCTTTGTTATTAAGAAATAGGATATTACTACATATTTGGAGAACCAAGGGCAAACATGACCCAATCCTGAAGAATTCACATCTAGTCTCTTAAAACATAATGTATAAGACTAGCTTAGTCACATTATTTGAATTTGCATATTAGTGGAAATGCAGCGCTTATATACTTCATACAGCATAACACTTTCCAAGTGATGTTTCCGAAACTATTCATTAAAGTGCACCTGTATATCTGATCTATATGGCATGTTCATGAACGGCGTCACCTCTTTCCTACTTCCCACTAGAATTAAACAAAGAAATTTGCTCTCATAATGCCGCTCAATACAGGAAAAGAAATCTCCAAATTCACTTTTACTTTTTTTTCACTTTCGGCTTCTACAGATTAAGTATATGGTTTTCCTTTTTGCGGCAATTGCCATTCTGAACACTCAATTCCACCCAATTAGTGGCTAATCTCCCAGGCGCTACCACTAATACCACCTTCTGGTAACACTAATTAGGACCAAATAATTAGGGTCTATAAGGTTCAGGAGAGCTAGCCAGCTTTCCATTTAAGACAGAAGACTGGAGGAGCGGAAAGGACCACGGGCCACAATTCACCAACGGTCTCTTGGTCGAGGACGACCTTTGGCTGCGTCTCTGCCACCAAGACTTCCGCTGGTAAGATGATGAACTCTAACATTTAACCAAAAAAGAAACCACTTTTCACAGCTTATGCCATGTATAGATAGATGAGGGGAAAAATAATCAGCAAAGACGAAGAAAAGGTGCGATGTGGTTGGTGCTAGTAGGACATGGCAACCATCTCGTTCGTCCCAACATGGGATGGAAAATCACTGTTAGAAAACCCACGTAACACTTTCGTACAATTTATGCTTCTATTTTTAAGGTCCTAAGAAAAATTCACAAATGTCAAACATTTCAACTGCAGCACTGATTCTAAATCCCTCTTCAAATTTGACACAGGATAAAGCTTTCGAGCTACACATATCTATTTATGAATATCATGATCACATATTAGTCCGAAATAAACAGCTATATACATTACATTAACGTTGCATGTCAGATACGAAAAGTGACATGCCATGCTAGAATTAGATTTCTGTGACTACCATTTTCCTGGATCTCTCACTGACACTCCGCTGAATCCTTATTAGTAGTATATGAAGAGTGGCATACGAACATGGCACATGACGTCCAACAGGTGGTATCGCATGGAGCTAGCATAATAGTCACTAGATTAAAATTCGTTTTAGGTATCAGGGCCACTGTAGAGCACATCTCCTTTAGTATGGATACATGTTTATGAGATGTCTGCTGGTGACACTATCCTTTCCTTCCCTTCAAGATTCTAGTAACATAAGTTCGTGGGTCCTGCAACATAGACAAGCTATTAGAATAGAAGAGATCAGAATATTTTATATGTGACAACCTGTTATGTATTACAGAAATAGATAGCAATAACAACCCAGACTCATGTAGAGTGTTTTTTTTACATTGCTTTTCAGCATAAACATACTAACCGCAAAGGGTGTAGCATTGGTATCTGACAAAGAGGCCATTGCCTGTGGATCTTGCCCCGCACGTCTACTCATATATTCATTATATCAGATTGATTCAGTGAAATCCCATATTCACAACGAACCCGAAGCCTTAATAGAAGTTACTGAATATTCTGAAGTAACTGACCTTTTCATCTACATAACTGCAAATGGACCTACAGGTTTTATTGGTATGTGATAGTCAGTGGAGTGTACAGGCGAGAGTGTTAGCAAGGTTGGGGTTTGGGTTGGACAAAGGGTATAGAGCAATAGATGGATGCGCCCACCATGACCAATACATTATGATGGCGTAGATCACGATACTGTCACGGCATGAGGTGCTCACACCCATCACCCATCGCACCCTCTGGCGTCCCCCAGTCTCAACTCAACCTAACACAATTCCTATCTGACCGGCAGCTCGACCTTCACTTTAACCTTGACCCGACCCTGATTTGTCTCCAGTTGAATCAGTCTCAGTGGTTGGTCCATATCTTCCAGTCCGGCTGTCGTTGCGGACCTTAGGGCCGGAGGGTAATGTGACCACCCGTGCCCTGTTGGCAGAACAAGGTGCACGGCCACGCCCCTGACTCTCATCCCAGGCCGTATACATAATACTTGACCACAGCCGACCCTCAGACCACACGACCAAGGATTAAAAGCAGGGAGGGGAGGGGGGTGGATCATCTGCGGGTACCTCCCAAGGGGCGGCCACCAGTGGCATTCATCAGTGGTTCCACCAAGCGTGAAGCCACATCAGGGGTGGCTTCCGAAGCTCTACAGTGTCACACACAATGCATCATAAAGCAGCCTGCTCTACCCCTCCTCTGTCCGCCAATACAGGCTGTGTGGCGCCAACTGGGGACCGCTGACAACCTAATGCAATCTGCCCCCCACCCTGCCCACCCCCACTGTTGGGACAACCCTGTACTCCTACACTTGGCCCTAATGTTGGGGCCTGGCATCTGAATGGCTTCATTTAAAGGTCGTCGGTTGATGGCCGGGTGGTATCATATCAGATTGGTGTCTGGCCATATATCAAGGGGCAGGGGAGGGCACACCGGCTACTGGCAGTGGGAGGATACTCCCCTTCCTAACTCTCTTTGTGTGCCTGTGTTAATCAATACCAGTTTATCAGCCCTTAGACAGCTTCAATAGTCTCCAACTGAATTAACCTTATGGATTTATTCAGATTGCCAAAGGTTAGCAACAAAGAATGTATACATATTGCAGATGGGTTTTCAGTGTCCCTTCCAGATGTAGAATGAAGCTGCAATGATTAGAGGAGGAAAACAAGAAACGAAGTACAAAAGAAAAAGGGAAGAAAGAAAGAAAGAAAGAAAGAAAGAAAGAAAGAAAGAAAGAAAGAAAGAAGAAAGAAAGATGGAAAGAGAGTACTTTCGGTAGCATCGGCCATGACTGGAGAAATGGTACATGTAAAATGCAAACGGAGATGTCTGACCGGGGGTGGGGTATTTAATAAATGATTACCAGGGTCGGCCTTGCTGCTGATAAAAGAAGTGTGGTAACATTTCTGGAATTAAAACAGATAAAGTATCAAGATATTGGCTCCTGTCAGGAGAGAAATGAGAAGAGAAATTAGTCTACTGAGGCATTGAAATTGCCCAGACTTCAGCGTCGAGTTTCTTTAGATTGGCCTGTAAAGTAATGTATCACCGTCTCAACAGTACTAACAGCGTCAGGCCTTATATGGAGCAGCTCAGGTGAGCAGCTGGTGAGGGGCAGCACAAAGATATGCCAAAATCCCGACAAACGTCTAAATATCTATATTCCGATCATCTTCGCCAGGTAGAAATACAAGCCTCGAGAATGCAATTCTTGACTAAAAACTGTTTCAATCTCAGATGATACTGTCAGGCAAATGGGATGCTGTTTAACCTTTAGCATTATGTGAGGAAGGGGAAATCATTTTTATAAGAGACCCTGGAGGTGTTCCCTCGCCGTTGTTTCATTCTTTTTGTTTCTCTCTCTTTTTTTACCATTTGAACTATTGTCTGCATTGTCCAATGTTGCGTCTATTCTGTAGAAGAAGACTAGCCCATAATAGTTTCTGCTGAATATGAATTCCATTGAAACAAACTCTCTCGATTTATATCATAAAACGGTTGGTTTATTACTTAGTATCATGTATGTCAGAAATGCACTGCTTGGGAGGAGGGGGTTCTAAGGGACAAAAATAGTGTGTCTATGCGCATCTTTTATTGTTAGTTATCTGACGATTCAGGCCCAACAGCGTGCCTTTTTGGTCATAACCCTGTTCCGTTATGGGGGTATAACCGCACTCTGAGTCTTCATTTATTTTTCTAAGACCATCTTGGTTAGAACCTGAGCATGTTGGAGAAGGATACAAAGTCACCCTCGCCATACATTTCCAGTTAAAACAGTTCAGGGCTCTATGGGAATCGTTCCCCGGCCGCTGTGGCAGGAGACATACCTGATGTTTATGCACATTAGCATAGAATCCAATGGTGGAAGGTGAAGTTATTAACAGGGAAACTTCCTTAGATATCCTAGACTAACATGCCATGCCTAATTTCTCCATTTTGTTCGAAATAAATAAGAATCCATTGATTTTCCATAGCGATACGGGTTGGCACCCACCCCGTCCGGCCATTCTTTGTTCGATGCGTATTTGACCTAGTTCTTCAGCCGAAAGTATGTCAGGTTACATCCAGGCACCTACCCACTTCGCTAAACAAGACGGAATGGCTGTGTGCGTTGGATCGCTATGTAAAATCATTTGATTCTTATTTTTTATAAGAAAATGGAGACAAAATGTAGGCGCAAACCAACTAGAGATCATATATTTGGTGGTGCTAGAAGAACAGGACTTGACATGCTTGGAATCTACCCGAATAATGTGTGTAAAGTTGGAGGTATGTCGGGCAGAGAGACAACATGGCCACGACGGCTTGGCAAACCGTGCGGATCGCATGCACTTACGAAATGTCTTCTCCTACATTAAATATAGGGTTATATAAGAAATCAATACATAATGGATGAATAAGTGTGATAAACACATTAATGCATTGATATTCTAAGACTCAGTGAGGTCAGCTGGAAATATTCGCCCTCCCGCTGCACGGTCGGGCGAATATTTCCAGCAAACCTCACCAAGTCCTAGAATATCAATGCATTAATAGCTTAATGTAAATAGCAAAAACAGATAATTGCAGAGTATATATAAGCTATTGAAAGTCTTTGCGATACTATTACCATCTACCTTGAATGTCAATAAAGGACTGGAGTAAACACGGTAAAGAGGGGAATTTAGTATGGGGTTGAAATAAGCCCTGTTGTATCTGTATCTTATCGTTCTTATTTGTGCTATGTTTTTATTGTGAGCTAGTCAATAGTCATATTTACCTTAGTTAATGTGTGCTAGTCAGTAGCCTTTATAGCCTTAGTCATTTTCTGTCATTACTTTGTTTTGTTTGTTTATTCAGCACTTTCGTTCTGACAATTGGAACGTTTTTTATGCGCGCCATACATTGAGCTTTGGTTTATATAGAGTCCTGATGTTGACATAATCAAGTAATTATAATTATAGACATGGTAAGATAATATCAGGTTCATCAAAAATGCTTGGTGCTGACAATTTAAGCAGTGTATCACAGTGAAAGAATATCATATTAAATATATTACATGCAGTCCTGTCGCAGTCAAGGCATTGCAATGCCTTCACAGGTTAAATACTTAGTTTGTGCAGTGTTTTCGAGCAATATTTCTAAAAACTTTTTATCTGTAATATGCTGTTCAGTATGCGTTAGTTCTTTCCACAAAGTGGCACCCCTATAGTAAGGACATTTTTGATAGAATGAGGTTCTAGCCCTCCTCCTGTCAAATCTTATTTTTCGGTCTCCTCTAGTTCTTACATTTTCTGCTATAGTGCCGTCACCGTTTTGGCACTTCTTCCACATGATCATTAATAACTGAACCTTCCTTCTGTTTTCTAATAACTCAATTGAACAGATTTTGTGCAGGTCTAGTACTGACATATCCCTGATGTGAGTCCTTAGGCAGATTCTTAAAGATTGATTCTGCATTCTTTGTAATTTTGTAAGGTCGACCAAATGGCCACTACCTGTGTAAAAGAAGCAGTATTCTAGGCATGGAGAAATTGACGATTTGTAAATCGTTATACAGTGTTCCGATGGAATAAATTTTCTAAGTTTGTTAAGCTTGTAAATTTTGTTTCCAAAATTTTTCTTTACCTTATTAAGATGATTTTGGACCGATAGCTTGTAGTCTAGCTTGACTCCTAAATAGGTATATGACCTGCATGTGCTTGTACTAGTTCATATTAGTCCATTTTTCTTTTTTTTGGCAACAAGTATCAATATATATATACTAGTTCTTTTTACTTGGTGTATTTTTACAGTGATACTCTGTTACTCTCATTTTCACATCTTCATCATATCATCATTGCCTAAAAACACTTGTGTAGATTGATATTAGAAATTTCAGTAGTAGGAACATATACTGTTACAGGTTGACTCAGTGAGCTTATATATTGAGCAAATATCATAATCACTTCATTCATGTCATGCAATTTGCTCAATAAAAGGGCTGGCATGGTTAGTGCCAGCTCGCAAAAGAAAAAAAAATGGTTATGGGTCAAATTGAACTGGGGATAAACTGGTTCAGGGTTGAATACTCCTGAAGGCTGAAGTTGGGGCTGATGACACTGACTCCCTTAACCACCCGTTTCTTGTTACACTAATTTAGGCATCAATTTTATATTTGACCATGTCATATATGGAGTATACCTTCGTCTCGTACCACATTCTTTTGTCCCAGGACGCCTGGTCAACAGCATGTCCCAGCCCTCTTCTGTAATGCCGCCTCGCCTTCTAAAGGCCTTGTAAGTAGCCAAAATGCCTTGGCCACTTAACTTGCAACCAAAGATAAAACACACATTTTCCATTTGCCAGACTCCTTATGTCACTCTGAAGCCATCACTGAACATCTGCCGAGGAGGCCTATAGGAGGGACAAGGCACGCCTGCTCGCTGCAATGATCTTTGCTAACGTGGACAGTTATTACTTTTGAACAAAATCTGCGCTACCATGAAAGCTTTTTTCAACAAAATAATGCAATTGTTCAGGTTGGAGGATATTTGAGATTTATGAAGATATGTATTGTCCTTTCTTAAGTCTACTTAATTTTGACTGATAATTATTATATTATGTAGCGTGAATTTCATAACAATTGTGACAGTCGCACATCATTAGATATTCTAGCACGCTGAAAAACCACCCCGTACCTCTTCTTGTCACTACCATTGTAATAAAATGCTATATTAGCCCTTCCCACGACCTCCCACAAGACAATGGTCGGGGACACTCGTCGCCGTACTTCCGGTAACCCTGCAGAGACGAGCACACTACCATCGACGACGGCCATCGACACGGCGCCGCGCCTTTTGTGGTTCTAGAGACCCCCTCCTACCCCATCCAACATCCCCTTATACCCGATTTTCCAGTGCGAAGACCCTCCTGTATTTTCCAACACTAATCACTACCATCCAAACCCCCTTCATGCATCTCCTCCAGCCCAACCACTATACTGAACCCCATACTCCTACATGCATTAATGTTGGGTTCAAACAGTTATATGACACCCCTAATCTTGCTGTAACCTGCGAATTCTGCCTGGTGCACTGTGTCAGATATAACAGCATTTCAGCGTTATCTTAAACCTACGTCTATAACCCCTTACCTCACTAAATCCCACCATCTACTAATCTATAACACTATTCAACACCCATCCCCGCCAAAGAATCCTTCCACAATTACTCAGGACGCACCCTTCTCTCCTCCTTCTCCTCCTCCTTACTGTCAATCCTTTACCATTATAATGAGCACGTTTCCACTCTCCATTCTCCGTTCATGTGCCTGCAGTTTGTATAGAACACCGGGGGTCCACACATGGGAGGGTAGGGAAGAGGGAGGAGGGGTAGACAACTCAGTACCCCACCCACACATTCTCTATCACACACATGCATCAATGTGAAAATGATTATGTTCATCCAAGCGTAACTGCCCAGGAGGGAGTATCTTTTGAACTCTCTCTACCATCCCTATCCCCTGCCGTGTCCTCTAATTTAGTCTAATTGGAATGATTATCAATATGTCACAATGTCCACCCAGTTAGGTATCACCATTCCCATCTCCTGAACCATATTTAGTCCTGTGAAGAAGTCTAATCTCTCCCTGAGTGTAACTTTTTATGTTTACAAGCAGAGGATCTGATAAAAAGATGTCAGAGAGCATCTTCTATGATGTTGCTGATTACAAATGTTATCAGTTGGACTTAAATGGGGATGTAGCTTATGGTTGACTGATTGCTGGAATATGGCAGCTGCGTTGAGGTCATAGATGTGGGACACAGTGATCTGCGACTATGGAGAGTCGTATGCGTAACACGGTGCATTGTGCGGTGTTCTTTTCTGTATTTCAGAGTATGAGGTAGATTGTCAGATTCATTTTCCTCAAAATTTGGATTTATTTTTTTATCTAGACATGCTACATCCTAAGCCAAGACCATATCTTATAAAAACAAAGGGGTAAAACTCAAAACGCAATGGATTCTGTTTACATAACCAAAATAACATTTCAAAGCTTATCATATCTAATTCACATACAGTTTCATGATTTCCAGTGCATCTGATATTCAGACAACAGGTTTACGTTTCCTGCTTCAATATAAGTCTTGCCGATATCAGACATAACACCCGCTTCGTGCCTAGATCTACCTGCGAGTAGTATAAGAAATGGGCCGTACATATCAGGAGGATGTTACTCCTATAGTAAAAGGAAGAGCTGGCTAAAAATGCCCTCATTTCCAGTCCTTTCTTTTCATGTCGCTTTAACTTGTCCCTTTTGTTGCTCACAAGTGGTCCTTCAAGTATGGTGCTAAAAAAGGGGGATTTGAGTAGGTACCTAGTTGGGAGAAGTCAGTCAGTATAATATACTATAGATTGTGTGACATGAGTAGGTACCTGATAGTGCAGCTCTCTCTGTTTTAAACAAGGCAGCTGACTTTTCAGACTGATGTGGTGAGTGCAAGTACTTTGGTGAAGCAGTGCACGACTTGTTTAGAAAAGAGGGCACATACTCACAGCTCTTTTCACAATAGGAGCAACACCCTCCAGGCCATGGCGACCCACTTGCACTGACTCGCCAACTGAATGCATAACACCCCAGCTGAAAACACTATTCACAACCTCCGCACATCCTATATCATACATATTTTAGAATAATTGTGCGAAAGCTGTCAATATGAGGTGTTATATATTATTCAGACGTTGATGGAAGATTACAGGCGCAATTAGGTGTCATTCTCCAAGGGGAGGCTGTTCAATTACTGGGCATCACTTATCTCAGTAATATTCAGATGGTATCTGATGTGGCCTTATCTCTAATTGTCCCGTTTATAGGGTTTCTATGACCGTGTTAGGGGGCTGTGAATAGGTTTAATATAGAATTGAACCACTCAAACATATGACGCATCACACTGCCGAACTATTGGCTCACCTCATTTTATATTTTCTGTACATGGTGACAAGCGACGACCTCGACACTGGGTTTAGATTATGGATAAGCGGTAACTGAGAGAACTGGATGACTTTACACACAGAGAGAGAGAGAGAGAGAGAGAGAGAGAGAGAGAGAGAGAGAAAGAGAGAGAGAGAGAGAGAGAGAGAGAGAGAGACGGGCATAATTAGATAGGGAGAGAGAGGGAGAGAGAGAGAGAGAGAGAGAGAGAGAGAGAGAAAGAGAGAGAGAGAGAGAGAGAGACGGGCATAATTAGATAGGGAGAGAGAGGGAGAGAGAGAGAGAGAGAGAGAGAGAGAGAGATGGTCGAGATCTAGAGACAGAAATCTATAAGAGACAAATTGAGGGAGAGGGACATTATGGAGTAGAAGCCTGCTAAACTCACTACACACGCAATAGTTGGATTTCACCTATATGTCAGCTAATTGGGGCTGCAGGAGGGAATAAGCATCGTTGCAGGCGTACTAATTTGCATATCAATATAGATTGCATGCTGTCCTTGTGGTGGCGGAGATGGATGGTGTGAGGTTGTAATTTTGCCCATGTCTGAAATAACCAGTCTGTTAGGCCTCTCTCTGTGTGAGTCATATGCATCTAGTCTAATGGGTTTACATGGGAGGAGGGGACCAGGGGTGGAGAAGAGATGTTAGAGTGGGTGAAAATGACGACTTTTGCCCTGAGAGGACTTTCAACTTTGATCTATTACACATGTGACAAGAAGTCTAAATATACAGAGACGATGGCAAGATACCCAGAGTTGGCTTTTTTCTTTTTTTTTCCTGTGTATACAACCTAAGTAACCTAGATAATGGTTGATGGCGAAAGCAGCAGGATCTTCAGTGGAGAGATATACATTTGCTTTATAAACAGGGAACATCTAGCAAACACGTATGCATATTGGAGATGGAATATCATGAGAATATGACCGGCGAATACTATCATATTCTCAATAACGAAAAGCAGTAAATGAATGGGAGAAAAGTCATCAACATCAAAAAGACCATTAATGTATTTTGTCTGAATAACCCTTGCATTACGTCTTTTAGTTGCTCACATAGCCTCGCGATTGACATTTGAAATGACATATTGTTGATATTCAAAATGTCAAGTAAACATGGCAACCAAATAACAAGATCGTAATAAACATAAACCAACACTATACTGCTAATATGGAACCTTCCAGACGCTAACATTCCGGACAATTTTAGTGCCAGCAATCTCCGTGTTTAGAAGTGTTTTCCTGGTACCAGTGGTTACTCGGCGCATGATGATAACATTAGTTACTGCCTATTGAATCGGAAATTGATCTCTAAAGAAAGGTACATAGTCAATCTCATTTATCAAATGCACATGTATACTTATTCAAGCTAGGCTGAAATACTACATCTACATTTTACTCCATGCTCTTTGCTACGAAGACCCTCTGGAGGGTCTTGCAAAAAAAAAAAAAAAAAAAACATGAACCCAAAAGAAAACGTGCACTTTTTTGTGTTGTTGAACAGTTGTTTAGATTAAACGTGCCCGTTTTTTGACATCTTAAAAAGAGTTAACCATGCATCCTGTTGTTAAATGATATGTCAATACTATGAAAACCATTTAGGCTATGCACGTTTTCGTCAGTACTATCTAAAAGAAATAGAGAGGTTCTTTCTCGTCATCTTTTGGCACAACCCTCCAGGTGTGCCGTCATTCTTTCTATGAACCAGAGCTATAACATTGATATCGCCAGCAGTACAACTCTCCTATCGATGCTCACTCATCAGGCAGGCCTTATCCCCCCACGACACCACTTCATCATATTAATAGCAGCCTACAGCATAATCCAGGTATATTTCACCGTCTATATTCAGCCATATTCTATGTGGTCCCTATCACTGTGAGCACCTATATGAGCTACCTAAATCACCAGTTATTGGTATTTTATACAATGGGGCCTGCGTGGGACTGCTTTTAATCGGCGCTGTGCGATGTACATGTGCATGTAGAGCACCCCCTAATGGTCAGACTGTGCGGCAACGTCTGTGTACATGTTTTGGGGTATTGCATCTATAAGGTACCTTCTTTTTCCTATACCTTTCCCCTACACACTGGCATCTACAGGCAGTTGTAATTTATTTGCCTTGCTAGGTAAAAAGTAAACAAAACCAACGGGTAGGCATCATAATTATCTGACTATTAAATAGATTAGAGTTGCAGAGAGGCCTATACATAATTATGTCAGGATCAAACCTACAACTGCTTCTTTTGTGTGTATTTTATTCACCAAAATATACTATTTTGTTAATCAATATGCTTGTGTTAAATGAACGACCATTGCAAATAATTACAGAATACGTAAATTTAGTGGTTTTGGAAAACAGCAATTATAATTATTATGATATTTTCTTTTTCCGATAATTCTCTCCTGCACTGCAACAGACATATCATAGCCATGTTCACACCCCCCCCCCCGAGGGAAATAGAACGAGGGAAAGTGATGAAATACAATGGATCGAACACAATGGGAAAGCAATGGTGAATTAACATGGAGCATGTGTGTGGATCCACTTCAAATACCACAACACAACTTATAAATACACTAAAAGCTGACAGGTGGCCATTCTGAAAAGCCAATTACATGTATACCAGCAGACCTGCAGGTAGTTTATATAGAGTCAATGATCTAAGACTGAGTGGGAGGTTGGTGTATAGTGGATCAACCACCACTCCAGGTGACAGCGCCACTTAGACAAACACCTGCACACGTCTCATTCCCATGAGACCCACTACTTGCTAATTCCTACCCTTAATGCTAAGTGGTAAGGCACGTGCTCCAGTAGTAGAGTCTATCCATAGACAGCTGGGTGGTATATGTTAAAGTTATATTTCATATATTCCTGTTCCTCTCTAACCTTAGGAATCCCCAGTGTCTACTCAACCTCTTTATATAAAGCCACTCAAGGAAACTTGCTATCATCATCATCGACCAAGCCATCAAAAAATGACGCACATTGTATTACAGTAGTATTGAAATTAACACCGCCCAACGCAAAGTTAACGATTTACCTTTGAAGTAAAAACCTTTGACCTCTCTTGAGGGGGTGGGGGCATAAAACATTTACCCTCTTTTTTGGAAAGAAAGCCTGCACACTAGTATAAATCAAAGAGGGGCGTGAAAATTCCCCGCACCTCTGACGCGGGGATGGGCAAAAAGTTTTGAATGCTGCTGAAGGGGGGGGGGGGCATAAAAACTTTTGCTCATCCGTGTGAAAACTCACTACACCCCTGTTGATAGATAATGACCACTCCCTAATAAGATAATATTTACAAAAAAAGTAACCTCCCCGAAAGAAAGGGAAATAAAAGAGAAAAAGAATCCGCTACTGAATGTCATCATTCATTCATACAGGCTAACGATAATCTTATAACAGTTTTCAATCAATGGTTTTCTCCGTGCAAACCAAAAAGGCAAACAGTGGCAGCTACACTTGATTCCTTAGCATCACCAATACTTTTCACACCTTCCTTGGCACATTTCCTATGCAAACTATACCGGTCCAGATCAAAACTGCTATGACCAGTATGACATCAGCCCGCTGGAGCAGACTTAGTGGCTCCTCGGACCAACACCTGTTCAGAGTTTCCCTCCAGGTGAGTGGGTCCTCCTGTGTTTCTAGCGGCTTAAAGCAGGTGAAGGGTAGCAAGGCAGACTACCAGGAGCCAGGTGCTTGGCTTCCCACAGTGGCTGTCCACTGCCAGCGCCCACATCCACCCATTGAGGGGGCTACAAACAAACTCCCAGCCCCACTCACATGTCAATGTTTGGCTCAGTTACTGCCTGAGTGAACATGGATGGCGCGTCTAGCAAAAATTGTTCCAAACCTTACTCTTGCGAAATTAATTTTTCTTTCCAAACTTTTTTTCTTTCGTTATGGTGTTGGTATTCTTGATCTTTCTATGTGATTTATGAAGGAATTAAAAAAAAAAGTTAATTATGGTGTTGGTATTCTTGATCTTTCTTGGGATGAGAAAATATCGGTGAGTATTAAGTGCTAGAAAAGTGAACGCTTGAAATATTGATGGATCACCCAAGAGTTTATTGACTATATATGTATCATTATCATTAAAATCTTTCTCTTCATGTATATTATAGACCTACGTGTTCAGACTTTGTAATATACCGAACGGTACGGTCGAGACCGATTTTTCGCACACCACAATGTGACTTATGAAGGAATTAAAAAAGGTTAAACCCAAACGTAAATACGTCTGTGTAATTCCTTTTTTTCGGTGGCTTTTTGTGACATTATTTTCTATACACATCACCCCCTCCCCATCTCTCTCTACCATATACGGTACAAGGTTGAATGCATCTTTCTCTACACACAAGAGGTTCACAGTCACCTGTGGCCACAGGAATGTCCCCAGCACGTGTGGATGTTGACCAGGTGGGGGACAGGTGGTGGACTCGGATCCCATTGTCGTCTTGGTCTTTTATTTGTATAAGGATCAAGGCAAAGATCAGAAACACCTGGACCTCTAAATGCCTCTTAATTGTACCACCTTATAGTGACACACTGGAATTTGGGTCGTGTGCTATAGTATTGTGTATAGATATGATCCATGGGGTTTGGGGATTAATAAATGTGTTTATGTATCCATCAGCTTAATAGCAGTAAGGACGGTGTAGGAATGGTGACTACAAGATGTGCAACAGCTAGAAATTATGTTCATCATATGGCACTCAACCGTATTCTATTTTATTTTTATAACCCTCTAAGGGAGTGGTCATTATTTATCAACAGGGGGGGTGGTGGGTTTTTGAGCGGACGTGCGAAAAATTTTTACGCCCCCCCCTCAATGGCAGTCAAAATTTCTTGTGCCCCTCCCCGCGCCGGAGGCGCGGAGAGTTTTCGCGCCCCTCTTTGATCTATAGTAGTGCGCGGGCTTTTTTGCTAAAAAGAGGGTGAATTTTTTTAGCCCCCCCCCTCAAGAGGGGTCAAAATTTTTTTAGCCCCCCCTCAGGAGGGGTCTGAAAATTTTACGCCCCCCCCCCTCAAACCCACCACCCCCCCTGTTGATAAATAATGACCACTCCCTAAGCATTGTATATACATGTCAGCAGTTGTGTGGGAAATTTAAGATTACTCCCTCAGATAACCTTTACTTTAATTAAAATAAAATTTAAAAACCTGCTTCTGCAATACTCCCTTGTATTACACATGCGTAAGAAAGGCATTAACATCTACACATCTGAAACTGCTGAAATTTAGTTTGAAGAGCCGTGGCTTTGGTTGACGGCGCACACAATGGTGTTTCTTTTTACATACATGAAGGTTCATCGTGGCCACTAATTACGCTTCTTTGGTGGGGGTCAGCCAAAAAGACACCCACTTTTTCCCAGTTGTTACAGATCTTCTATTCCATTCCTAATTACTGGTCAAGGACAAAGCAGTGGTACCCTACGGATTCTTGATCACTTGACACATTAACCTTTTCTTAATTAGTGCGAGACGGATAGTTCAGGACTAAACCAATCGATGGCTAACCTTTCGGGCCATCTATTTAGGCAGCTATGCCTATTTAGGCTTATATGTGACATTTGGATCGGCCTATTCGCACTTGTCACAAATTGATGTCGTTATGTCGTCCGGTGATGACGTTATGTTAAAAAAAATGGATTGGGAATGGAGAGACAATGAGGATGAGTGATTAATATTTCCTCATTTTTCTGGGATTTTCTTATTGGGAATTTTGTTTAAGCAGGTGGTATTTCGAGCTCCCTGTGAGGCATGGATGGATGGACGATAGTTATTAGGACTAACCAATGTCAGGAATCCTCGGATTCTGTGACTGTGACGATGCGTGCATAAAGAGTTTATCTTAAACAGCTTAAAATGTGCACAGAAATGTCAAGGGGGGGGGGGTCAATTTCTGGAGGAAATGCCGAGGTACATTGGGAGGGTAAAACGTGAATAAATGGTATACTTTGTAGTAACACGAAACATCAGAAGTGTAAATGAGTTTTTTTGGTGCTTTTTTCCCCTTTTCTACCAGGTTCTGTGAAATTGCCTTTATTCAACATCTCATGATCTCTGCAGGCCTACCTCCAGCTGTTGCACATGTACAGGCTGCATGAGTTGGGTAATTACCTGTGTCCGTCTAAGTAAGTGTATATGACACATATACATGAGTTGTCGTCATCACATGATATCATGTTAATTTACTATCCACAGTTATTAAGCATTGTGTGTGAACAACATCAAGCGGACAGGTAATTAACGGTATCACCCAAGGAGACAATGTCCAATATCTTTCTATCAACGCATTCATATTTTGCCTTGATATTATGATTTGTCTGCATATCCTTGATGGTTTATATAGCCCTCTTTGTATACCATGTCAATATTATCTTTGTGCACAACTCCTGTCTGCCTATCATACCCCGGTAGTATCGAGGATTTCAGAAAATTAAAACTCTCAATTCAGTTGACTAAGATCAAATCCCCACTCAGCATTTACTGGTTATTCTCAGTTGAGTCGCCAGATGTGATGGCCCCTGTAATGTCGTCATACCTTTGTCCATACTTTATGACAATAAATAAAAGTAACCTGTTGTTCTCCTCTTGCTGTGTGATTCGAGCAATAGGTCAAGTGAGAAAGCACATTCCTTAGTGATGAATATAAACTAAAATGTCTACCATATCTTAGAGCAAAGTGCGTCACAAGGCATGGTCCAAATGTCATCAGACAGTCAGTGGTGTGATATTTTATGGTTGAGATGTACCTAAAAGCTTGTTTTGACCACCACTGGGTTTTATATATTTTGCTGACCAGTCCGTGACTGTTTTCAATTAATTGACCGCCGACGTTACTGCCTCTTGGTGGGTACTTCTTGTGAAGTGGTCCTTCCACCCACAACTTCCGGTTTCTGGTGGGTACTTCTGCGCTATTGACCAATGGGAGACCAGCTTATATTCAGTCTTCGGCTGAAGATAGAATACATATTCACGTTGCTATACATGCACAAAAAAGTGGATAGTTAATGTACTTTATGGCAGTATATACATCATACGATATTCTAAAACATACAAGCGATGCTTAGGTATTCTAAAATACCTCCTCCCCAACAACCAAAGTGATAATTTATATAAGCACAATTGCAGTAACAAAGTGAGATATTTGTTTTGAAAACAGCATTGTTGTGTATTGCATATTCGGTCTAATATACCAGTAGTGCCAGTAGCATAGGTATGGACATAGGTATCTAAGAAACGCACAAATCTGCGGGGTGTTCTCTTGAACCCTTATTTTCAAATAAGTATTGTAGTTGTTACCGGAAATAGCCATGCCTCAGTTATCATTCCGATCTTGAAAACGAGAGTTCCCACACTTCCCCTTACATCGTGGATTATACCATTAACAAGGTTAATCCTAAGGAAGTCCAACATGCATACACGGGACTAACGGTGGATTAACCCACTTGAGCCATAACCCAAACCCAAGGTAGAGTCCCTTCCTTCTTTACAACACTACATACAAACGCTAGGTGGTCTACTCGGCACTATGGCTCACTACACCTCAATGGTATTAGTGCATGTGGATTTGGCACAAGAATATAGAGAGTTGTGTACTATAGTAGTAATTCCCGCCCACGTACAAGGGTCAGTTTCCTGTGATGTGGTTCTTTGGATGTGTCCAGATTATGATAAGCAGGTAGGCAGTGTGTGAGTTAAGCAGATCTGAGGACCCTGTGGGCAGACTTCCTACACGGTATATGGCCTCTTCTGATGTAACCTAGGCTTATAACCCTTACGTATATCCCATTTGCTGTCATGTGATATGATAACAAGCATAGTATAGATCAGGGGTTGATCCTGATTTATAGAGTATGGGTCATTTTGGGCAATGCATTTTGGTTCATTGCTGTTAATAACCGATCTTAATGGGGGGGGGGGCATCAGTGACAGACAAGGTATGACTGAATTTTTTATTGGAAATTGGACTGAATGTAAGATACTATATCTCTGTGATGTGAAAGAGTTTTACCCGGGGAGTTTAACTTACATTAAGAGGCAATGAATCACTTGGTGGAAATATTACAAGAAGTTGCCTCGTAATAAAATTGTATATTCAAATTACATTATAGTTTTGAAAGTCCCTGAACATGCACCATGGATGAATATGTCAAAATTTGCGTACAAAGCACATGAATTGAATTTGTATTATTTTAGCAACACAAAACCTAGGTTACAGATATAGTCCCATGTTGCATCACATCCACGGATCTTTTTTCTATTTTTTTAAACGACATTATCCTGTACCAGTACCTGTAGGTCCCTGGCCTGAAGGGAAGCCCGACAAAAGTAGGCCATAATTTCTTATTGACGTCCCTGCCTTGAAAATACTGCAATTGCTAGTACTGTGGAAAGACCGGAAAGTACACTTTTATTTCAATTGTTGCACATTGTTACTTTATTATGGATATGGACACTGTACACAATGTCATATCATGTCGCCTATACTTCACCGCTGTCTTAGATTAGGAACATACAATTTCTTATTCTTATGTTTTATTTACTTGCACCAAGAGTAGGATTTCTTCTCACCACAGGATTTTCCCCAGAAGGTGCCTTTAACAAAACACTTCTTGTGTACTTTTAAGTCCACCCCGTGGGGACAGATGTAACAACGGTCAAAGAAATAACATTCAAAGAAGTGTAAATATTGCCATTAGCACATGTCTTAGAACCTGAATCGTCTCCAATTATCGCCCACCGTATCCCATGCTGTGTTGGATGGTCCGAAGCATTGAGGCTGCACCCATTTCGAGGCTGGCATAGGCGGGACCCCCGCGGTGTTAGGCCAGCAGTTAGCGCTCTTAACATTAAATATCAAAGACATGTCCTTATTTTGTTACTTTCATGTGTCGATGATGGTGAAACATTATATGTAACCCACGCATGAACATACCCTGTGAAGCTATGATTATATTAGTCCTATTAGGCACATGATCATGGTTTTGGCCCACACTAGCATAGAGGGAGACTCATAGCTATGTGGGTGGAGAAAAATTATTATAGGATTATTCACATTGGTTAGATTAAGATAATGATAGGTGTGGTGCACATGAGTTCAAGAGTAAGATTCGCGTTAAAATAGAGAAAATGGAAAAAAAAGAAAAATTAAGATAGAAAAAAAAACACATAGAACAGGCTATTATTCTTCATGAGGGCCGTTTCTTCGTTGGTTTAAAATAATACAGGAAAAGGAGTACAGCGTTCTGTCCCATGTTTTTGTACATACTCTACGTACAGGTAAAAATTTGGTGACATAGTCTGAAAAATATGTGACCCTATGTTCCATTCCTCTCACCAGTCATTGGCTGCGTTATTTCACTGGTAGGTTTGCGAAATTACACATCGGAACTTCACTGAAAACCTGGAAGGTCTGAAACTCGTCAGTGGTGACGACTTAAAGTCCTCAGGTTGACAATACCTAAAACTACAGCCTTAGGTCGTCATGGGGTGGTCATAGGTGACGACTTTAGGTCCTCTCTGACGACCTAAAGTCATCACTTAAGGGCTGCCCTTAAAAGCCATATCAGAGTATACATCCTTGAATTGTCTTTTAAAATTTCCACATAATTTCTACTTGATTTTTTTTCATTATATCACGTACCCTCATCCCATCAATCAGTATTATTGGGAACTCTTCCAATCCACTGTCATAGTTCCAGTTTACAGTATGTAGTACTGTATCAGTACACACATGTACATTTACTTTATGTTAGGGATACTCAATGCATTAGAAGTCATAATAAAACACCAGCCATAAAAGAGGTGTGGACCAGGATAATCTATCTTTCTTTCTACAATTCTACTCAAACATTCACATCTTTTTACAAGTATATTGTTTATCAAATGGTGGTTATATTCTCCTTTTCATTGTAGATTATGTAACAAATACAATGTATAGATAAGGACATGTACTTCCCAGGGCATGGCCTATGTATTAGCTAAATGCATAGTGGGGACCTCTTATGGCACACACAGAGACTAGTAGTAATGCCAGGGTGGTCAATATGACTACTTAGGGTAGTCTTGCAGGTCTGACGACCCTCTGACGACCTTAAACTCGTCATATATGACGACTTTCCAATAGCGGCGGGTTTTCAGTGTTGTACATTGTAGCGTTTGTCCTCTTCAGACATTGATATATACAGGTCCATGTATCTGAGAAATAAGTCATCCGCGATAGAAATCTACTTAACGATACTTGAATAGTGTATTCTTTTTATAGTGATGCAATGTTGAAATGATGAAAAAAAATCATAACACTCATGACATCCTTAAATACCACTCGTTAATTGCATTATTTTCTCTATGCTTATAGTTTTAAAAATCGCTGGAGGGGGTCCCCCTCATCCCACCTGCTGATGGGTGGGGGGCTTCCTCCATACAGGTAGAATGGACAGATGGTCCCCTCATACTGACCACTTTCCGGCTGGATGGGGAGGGGGGATTACTGTTGGTTTGATAGGGATTGTGGAGGTGTATGCATATATGGCGGGGGGTCTAATTGCCTATACAGACTGTCATAGCAGCTTAACCCTTTGCCTTACTATATCTAATTAGACATGGGGATGATTACTGCTTTCCTTCCAGTCTATGTTATGTCTACATGTAGGCTCATGTGTTGAAGAAATACTACATTGTAGATCTAACACTTAGACATAGACTGTAACCCAGAAACGACCAGAAATAGACTGCAGCCAAATGAAAACAGAAATGCTCTTGGTTCCCTTTCCAATTTAACGCATGATTCTATTGCATTTCCGCTGGTACAGGATGTCTCCAGGAAAATATATTTTTCTTCCTGCCCCCTTTTTGTAGCTACCTTTGTACTTGTACATATTGTTCATCGTGGTTTCCTGATTGGTTTATTTTGAACATACGACTGATGGAAAATGGATTCAATAGACATATATCTGGTGCTGGCGAAAGTTGCATGACATTGGGGCTTCTCAATGTAGACATGCCCCCAGCGGACAAGGTTATGTCATAGTGCGTACACCTTCACTATAGGGGAGGATGCCCTGTGACTTCTTTTGACAAGGGGAGGTAATTACTCAGGATATTGCAGGGTACTTTGAATTTGAAATGACCGTTAGGGTAATTAGAACGTATAGGTCTCCCATCACTACTGACTTTGTACGAGTACCAAATGAAATACCAGGGCCTGGATTATTGGATGCAAGTACTTAATTAATGTAGTTCTGTTTAGCCTAAAATGTAGAGATAGAACTATCTTAAAACCTCACGTATATGGCGCACCTCGCACATGAGACGCACTCTTGAGTTCAGCAGCCACCAATGAGGCGCAGTGAGGGTCACATTTTGAAAACGCACCCTGGCTTCACGCTGATTGTGTAAGGCACAGCAAAGAGCTATCCTCGTGCATAAGCCGCGCCTTATACGTGGGATTAACGACATATTACAGTTAATGATTTGCCATTGTGCGCCGTAGTGGTCTATATAAGTGCCTGGTCTTCGAATGAGCACCCATCTTGAATAAGCGCTAGGAGTTCAAAAGCATGGAAATTAATACAATACAAAGTAAGTGAAAAGGGCTAGGGGTAGCGCTGGGTTGAAATTCAGAATTAAGAGCTGGGACACATATAGAGACCCCTACGAAATATAGAATGGAAATCCTAAATGTAACACGTCACTTAAGAGGCTGTCCTCTACCCAGCACTGTGGGCTATTTCCTAATAATGTATGATTTGAGCTGTTCAAATCGTACTAGAAGTAACGGCCTGTACAGCCACACTATAGCCTATAGTTGTATAGAGCAGTCTGAGCCTCTCCAATATTACCTAGCTCCATAGACCAAAGCGTATTTTCTTCACCAAGTCTGTGCAAGGTATAAGGCCATTTGGTATTCATGACTGTTACTGTTATGTGCAACTGGGAGCCTCCTGAAGTGTACGAGCTGGATCTAGTCAGTCAGTGTTAAGCAATGTCCTCCAGAAAAATTGTGAATCGATGTTCACGACTGGGTTGATATGCATTTGAAACTATCAACTTTAAAACTAAACCATCAACAAGGAAACAATATAGAGTACTTTGATAAGTTTAATCAGCACTGAAGGTTATTCCTTAACGTCCTACAACCGCCCACTTCAAATTATAGTGGGGACCCTTCAATGCGTTGCATTGAAGCCCATATTACTGATTGCACGGTGCTTACAAAATAAGAATGACTCACTAAATCCTACTTGATATGATCACCCATTACATTGAATAGTAGTCTGTTAAGAAATATAGTTTTCAATGTATATCAGCCAGTCGTCGACATCGATTTACAGTTGGGGAAGATCATTCAACACTGTATGACTAGATATAGCCAGTTTCAGACTCAGAGGGCCTCTAGATAAACATACTTATAGCAGTCGTACCAAATGATCTTCATCTTGCACAGCCTGGATGAGGAATATACATTGAGGTCCATGGAGGTACGAGCCTACGACTGCTCTGTACATTTATAGGCTGTAATGTAGTTGTACAGGGTGGTGAATCACTGATGTATTGACTATGTTGTGTAAACTTTCAAATTCAACTAAATTTCAACCCTGCATCAACTGTTGATAGTCAAATTTCACATATATGTTCACTGACTTAATTATAAAATGAAAAGCTTACAATCTTTCAAAAGGTCTTACCTACAAGGCTCTTGATATATAGGCAATCTACCTGTTGCATACTGCTACATATATACAGAAAACCAAAAATGCTGAAACCCAAATTTCTACTCTGACAATATTGCCACCAGTGCCATTACTTGGGCCCACAGAAGTAATTTTGTGCTTGGTATACAATGTACATATCTCATGCTCTTGATATATAGTGCAATCTACCTGTCGTATCCAATGTAACCCTCCTCAACGTCCCACCTCACAGATGGTAGGCACTATGATAAAATCTAGCCTTGGTGGTCGCTGATGGCTTTTTAGCGACCTACTCGACTAGCACAGGCCTTGGATGGATTGTGTTGGTGGGATGTTATGCATTTGAGAGGTCATTGCTGCTACTTGACATCACAGAAAGTCCTCACGCCTCCTGCTCTGATGGACATCTAAGATGGGTGGCTTTGAAGTCGCCGCCCAGGTATGGTGCTCCTGTACCTGCAGCAGTAGGGGGTGGGAGTGTGGGTGGTACAAGGCGGCAACGGGCGCACTATGATTACCTGATCAGAACTTTGATACCTGAACTATGGGGGGTTATTGACCACAACCAGCTGCGAAACTCATTCCATATTTCATGTCTCCAATTATTTCATGTTTATTTATATAGTCACTAATGATAATGCCTAATCAATACCATTGGTGTGCTCTGTATTGCTTGACTCTGTCATATATTTCTTCGCAAACCAACACGTTTTACCGTTAGCGAATAGCGTGCATATTAATGATGGTTATTACGATATGATACACGAAATCTAACAAGATGTAGCATGCCAGGTCTTATCTGTTTATCCATAATGTTTTAAGACTTTCATTCAATTAACAGTTACGTTATGGACAGAATAGCATTGCACATACTATTAGTAGCCTGATTTTGTTTTTTACTAATCCGTAACACTTGAAAGGTTTAGTGTGATGGCGTGTAGCAGACAGTGAAACGAAAAAGTGTATTGTCTAGGCATCTGGGCATGGTAACTTTTAAAGTTTTTGAAGTTGTCTGTCAGTTGAAAGTTTGTAGCAGTGCTTGGAAGGTGAGAACAGGTGGGCGGGAGCCATCCATGATTGTCACTCCTTCCAAGGTACCGGATGTATCCAAGATGGCTGCCAATACAAGTGACATATGGGCCGGCAAGCGGTTACATCACCTGCCCTTTCATCCTGGTCCCCCGCGCCGCCCCTAATCAGGCCAATCAAAAGGCGGCTTACAGAAGGGCCATGGAGACAAGAGGACCAGTCTGGAACCCTGCTGGGTTCTCCTGGTCCCGTGATGACATGGCGTGTCAACAGGTACACTTCCCACCCTAAACTCGGTTTCAATTGCCAGAATTGTATTTGCACATTGTCTGAGAGGCTTCCAAACTATTGGTTCTATTGGGAATAAGACCGTTGGTAATATAATGCAGATAAATCTCCGTCCTCGCAACACGATACCAGCAATAATGACATCTGTGTCGTGGTAGTGATTGGTGGTAGATTTGAGTATTCAATTAAACTTTACAATTGTAAAACTCTCATTCTCATCATTTTACATACATGTATTAGGCAACCTTTGATATGTATGTCACTGTTTTCTGTTAGTGTCAGAAGCTGGTATCATTATTGCAGATGACATTCGACTTATATGCCGTTCAATATTGATACAGATTATCTTTGAGTATTGACTTATAACCATAGATTGTACCTGTAAAGCCTCAAGTTCTGTCAAAGCCAACCATATATTATCAATACCCGATAGCAATATCAATACTAATGTGACCACAACATGTGTTTCATGTCACCTCACCAGCCATATGACCGACCCTGTGTGTCACTTATCAACTTTCAACTTCACTCCCCCTCAGCCTGGCCAGGCAGAGCAGAGATGTGGCTTATCATCTTGACCTAGATCAAGTGGGCAAATAGGAATGGATGAGTACGTCAATCTGATTCAGTCATACAGGACTTCCGTATGGTCATATCTGATTTGTCCTGCATTAAGGCTTATGTGGGGTTATATGTGCATGGATTCGTAATATGGTGCCCCGGGTGTGGTGCTCAGTCACATCACTGCCCAGATGCTCCTTACCATAGAGGGAATTTTTTCTAGATAAATTTTGCAAGGCATGCCCACATTCGTAAAACATTACATTGTTTCAAAAGATTTATGTAGATTGATATCAGTATTGCTCCCATCAGAATTTCGGTGTCATATTCTAATCAACACTCACGGCTTCGCAGTTTACATCGCCCATGAGCAGAATCGCCTTTAATAGGATTTGCCAAACTGATCATCATATTAGAGTTATATTTGTAGGGTATTCAAGCACACGAGCACATACCTAAACCATTGTAATAACTATTGATGTGTAATATATAAGTTGAGACCAGGAACAACGCCAATGTAATATGGCTAATTCTAAGTTTAATTTGTCAATGACATATCCTATATAATACACATACGAAATAAGTTATTTCTCTCAGTCTTTCATCAGGTTGTATGGTTAGACAAGTGCAAATGCACCTGGCTATGTTTGATTTAAAATCAATAATCATGGGGCATATTATTAGTAAAGGCATAGCTTCCTTGTCAATAGATTGGATTCCCAACCCCACCCTACCAGCTGTTAGGGATATGTTAGTCATATTGCATAGGGAGGGGGGAGTTATGATGTGGATTTGTCATGCATTATCGAAGGATACTAGGCGCTGGTGATGAGCAACCTTGTGCAATGGTGACATCACCTTCATGATCTACCTTCATGAGACCTAACCATTCGTCAGTGGGGGCAAAGCCACGCTGAGTTGGCTGTTTGATTGGATAGTAATGGGAGGCGACTAATCTGAAAGAAGAATCTAACAGAATTGAGGACCATATGGGCCCAATTTTTTAAAGGTTTAAGTCTATACTTAAGTGTAGACTTAGCAAGATTTAAGTCTGAACTTTAAAAGTGTTCGAAATTGCATTTTTTAGACATCCCTAAGTCTGGACTTAGCTTAAGTCCAGACTTAACTTTAAGTGAGCTCTCAGAGCTGACTTAAGCCCTTAAGTCTGACTTAAGAACTTGACAACCGTCCTTTACAGCACAAATTAAGGGAATATTCAGTATATTTTATCATTTGGTCGATTAATTTTCAAAATAAGGCTAGATAAACACTTAATCTATACGAAAATGTTAAGTTTTGACTCTTCACTTCAATTTCCTTTTCAATATGGCTGCAAATCCATGACACTTAAAACCTCATTTTCCTACCTCCTGTGCCAAGAGAGTTCAAATATTTGCACTTAAGTCTGACTTAGCTAAGTGTGACTTAGTTCTTACTAAGTTTGTTCTAAAAACTCATTTTAAGTCTAGACTTAACTAAGTGAGACTTAACCGATTTTAAGTCTGCACTTAGCCAATGTTTAAAAAATTAACCACAGAAAAAGTTCAACTATGGTATATTTGAAGGATGTAATGTGCTCCTGCTTAATCAGCAAACACATAAACATAGCCGGAGGAGAAGGCTACGGTAAATAAAGGACGAATGTGCCTTGGCATTTATCTTTAAAGGAAATAAAAAGACGCAGTATTTGCCATTGACTTGCTGCTAAGTTGAATACTGAAAACAGATGATTATGTAGCTGAATATACCTATTTTTAAAAGAGAAACGACCATACAGGGAATCAATAAGACACTATGACATCAAACACAGTAATGTGTATACATCATCCCTTTAATGTAGTTCTGTATCCATAATGAACTAAATTGAACTGCCCTTTTTACACCAGGGTGATACATGTGCTGGTACTGAAAATCATAAACCTTGTCACATAACCTGCGTCAGTCAGAGGTTCAATAGGTGCACTCATACATTACAATGAAGTACATCCACTTCGCTGTGACCGTGTTGCCCGTGGCAAATCCATCATGAAGTGTTGTGGGTTTTTATTGCCTCTTGCCCTCACTGCATTGGGAAACTTTATTTGTGATTGTGTGGTGGGATTTCCAGGTAAATGACTAACATGGAAACATATCAGGGCTGCTATATATCGTGCTAGACCCCACCTAGGTGCTGTGCAGTGTAAGATTTATATATCAGCAACTGATACATTGTATTCATGTGTGCGTATACCAACCCATCAGCAGGATATGGAGGACATGGGTATTGATTAGTTCAAAGGGATCAAAGGAGGGATGTTTTGACGCAACAGACCTTGGTATAACACTGATGTATAATGTATATATACTTCGTGGGCATAGAAACATTAATTTTGTAGAGTGCACAATGCAATCCAACGTATACATTCGAGGTTGAGATAAAGTTCTTTTTTATGAGTTGAGATATTTGTATGGAAATACGACAGGGGGTCAACATAACTCTAACAATGATATCTCCATCCCACCCCTTAATGATAACTCTTTAGGGAAATGCAGACCTTAAAGCAGCAGTGAGTCTGAATCAAGACTAAGGAGTATTCCCAATGTATTATGCAAATTCAAAACATGCCATTACATTGAACTTTGCTTTTTAAGTTAAGAGGGCTAAACCAACGCTATTGGATTTTCTCGTTCATTATCTAGTTGCTCGCAATGGTGCTGTAAATACACCTGCTCTATCTGCAATGCACTGGGAATTACTGACCTGGCCAGATAGCTGGGATGGGGAGCAGTGATTAGTCAGCTCAGGACAGTAAAAATAGCCAACCTGGGACTGTCCACCATTTATAATGCATATCACCTGGCCACCAGACCAGGAAGTGGTCCAAGCGGCCTGGGAGGGGTTGGGGAGGGGGGGGGTGCCTACCTGAGCCAGCAAAACTCCCTGGGAAGGGACCCTGCTCATAGGAGATGCTGACCACATACCTAGAGCCTATGACTAGAGTAGATAGATTAGAGAAAGAGGGTATAATTATATGGGTGTAGAAGCACGTTGAAGGTTGGGGGTCGTCCACAAATGACGCCAAGCTGTTTTGCTTTTACTATAGAAATGCATACATTTTCTTGTATGAGGCTTAGAGCCCCTGCCACATGACGTCATTTATGGATGGGCCCCTTGGAGGTAGGCCATGGCAGGGAGTAGCCACGTGTGGGGAAGTAAGTGAGTGTTTGGTGTAGATGTTCTGAGAGGACGGCAGGATACAAGAGGGAGTATGGGGGGGGGGGGTGATATCAGTATGTAAATAGGTAAATCAGGTGAGAGAGAACCTAAGTCGTCTGTAAAGTGAGATGAAGTGGAGCTGATCTACGATTGGAAATTCCACAGATAGCCACATGAGCCAATCGCTAATCCAATCGATGGCAGATTATGTGATAAATCTTCAGTTGATAGGAGTAACCATGTAGGATATGTGTCAGAAAATTCCCCGGTTAGTGATCAGTATAGATTTTCGATTATGTGTGAGATGACATGAATTGCATCCCACTAATTGTAATTAACAACAGGGATTAATTACCTGTTACGTGCTAATGAGGAACCAAAGCCTACTTGATTAACCTATGTACGAGGTGAAGTCCCATCCGTACTGAGAAAATGTCCAATTCTAACGTGATGATCATTACTGATGAAATACCCTGGAGTGGAGCTCCGAACGAGATGCTGAATAAAGACACTGTAAATAGCACTGTATCGGATTGCTTATTTGCAAAATCAGCATATTCTCTTTCCCCATATTCTATATTTACCACATATGAACATCTTTTTCCGTACCACCCTATTTAGGAAATCCCATCTGTCATCAAAATATGTTCTTATAGCAGGGAATAATCTATGGACTTTGATATGGCCTGACAGCAGTATGCTGTGGAGTATCAATATCCCGAATCAATATATCGAAGCAGTTCTTAGGATGACCGAATTTGTACCTGCACTTTGGGCACATGCACTTAAGATATACGGTGACATGTACTGAGAATAGGGACCTTAACGTACCCTGCACTAAGGGCCCTTTTAGCAGATCCTATCACAATATAATACATATTATTACTTTGCGTGTCTTTATGATGGACCCCATTATCATCATCTGCTCTCAATCCTAGCCACATTGCTGTATTGCTATCCCTATGTTTGTACTAATTGACTTTTAAGTTGATTGTCTTCATTTCCTGACAGTAATTGATGCTGTAGCCCATAGTGGATGATCCTGTCAACATGGAGAGAGCCTCCATAATTATCTACAGCCATGTGATTGATGTGGGAAGGGGGGAAAGCATTGATTTCCACAAGGTTCAGTGGGTTCAGTGTGTCGATTGTCGTAGGTTGTAACAAGACATTACATTGATCACTGTACAGGTTTAGACTCCCGGGTGGCACTTCCCCATGAAATGGATACCGACTGCAGCCCGACTCTTGAGAGCGGTGGCAGTGGATTCACCCATGATCCTGAAAGAGGGGGCGGTGGATTCCCATCAGATCTCTAATAGCAGGGCGGTGGAATCCCATTAGGTCCCAAAAGGATATACCATACATATGAGGGCATGAAAGTTATAAAAAGACACAGTGCTGGACAATGAAAAATTCTGATCCGTACAAAATACATGAGTACAATAGTATGTGGGCTTGAAGGGAGGGGGGCGGTCCAGTCAATATTTGGGATTGTGGAAAAAGGGGGGCGGTCAATGTCTAGCATATCAGTCAAGTATGGTGGTCAGTTCTCAAGATCAGTGGGAGATAGGGCGGCAGTTGAGCGTGACCTACATAGAGACAGTGCCCCCCCCCCCCGGTTTAGACTGTTAGAATATAGAAAACCCATGGCTATTCCCACTCCACACGTAAACTGTTCTGGTTATGCACTAAACTATATACAAACTAGGTTACCTGGTTGTTGATGAGTATAAGTTCCACAACCTACATTCGGAACACATCTTATAGGATGGTATTCAGCTAATGTCAGCTAATTCGTGTCTAGGGGAGGAGATGGGGCACAGTCCAATGATAAAGACTGACTAATCTGCCTACACAGACCATACTTTTGCGTTACTTCTGCCTTTCTTATTTTCTCCTCTCTCTGTTCCTTGCTTTGTTCAAATTTTCACATTCCCTTTTCTTGGGATGCGCTTTTTCTCATTGTGTCTCCTGTCGTGGTTTTCTATTATTACCTGTCCATTGTTCGTCATGAGTAGCCCTTTTTGTCCTCGTACCACTGAAACCTGGATATCGTTCATTCCTGGAACAACCTGCAGGTGGAATACCTCATGATTTGATATTCCCTTACCCATTGTACAAGCCTAACCTAATAACCTCCAGGATGGTTTGTAGTGCCCTTTCCTCTGTACTTTCTACCCTCTTGCCTCTTGTGACATTTCTCTCTCCCCTCCACTTCCATCCCATTTCTCTCATTCACTTAGTCGGTGTTTATGAAATCCCTCTCTTATTAGCCCCCATGCTCCACTTTTTACCACTTGTTTGTAGAATTCCATTCATTTGGGGAATGGTAGAAAAAGGGGAGAACGGCTGACAGTGGCAGTGAGTAGTACTAAATAAGGGATGTGTTGCAGGCACTAGAAGGCCGGCTGGTTTGGCGGTGAAGGAGAAATGCCTAGGCGGCCGACCCAACGGGGCACAGGCGGTGTATTAAAAATAAGAGGAGGCACCTCCTCCTTTTAGGCCTTAAAAGCACATGCCTGAACCAAAACAAAGACTTCCTAACCCACGTGTCTTCAGCCGTCTCCGAGGCAATTGGCAAGCTTTTTCCACACCTCTGCCGTCACTGCCTTGCACCCCTCCCTCCTCCACCTCCTAGCAGACCAACTAGATATTAGACTCTCGAGCCGTTAGGATGACAGAGAAAGAGGCGTTGCTGACATTTGGGAGTGGTGGTGTGATGGGCGCCGACTGATTTGTCTAATTAGACATGGCTAGGTAATCTTAGGCCCGAACAGTGCCTAGAAGCCTAAAAGGATTGAGAGTGTGTGGGTGGCGGTTTTGGTGCGGTGCGGATAGTCACTACCAATTGTGACAGTGACGATTAGCATATGACCTGGAGATAGTGTCATTATACTTTGGTCATCACGCCGACCAGCCTTGATGGTCACCTTCATTTCTAATCTATTTTTACAGTACTTTTTCACCTCCTATCTGTCTGTGAACATGACAGTTTGATACCTTGTTTTAGATACGATGAAGTAGCGTGGGAAGATATAGATGGTCCACTCTTAGACCATTCCCGGTAAACTCCTCAACTAGTCACCAAAATAATTGTCTTAATTACAATCATATCTACCTACACTCCTCTAAATTAACAATCCCCATCGTGACGGCCTCTGTAATTAAACAAAAATTAACACAGAGAGACAATGGAGACGGAGCCTTTATGGGAATGTTGATTAATAGCAGCGAGGTTTCTGGACCTTGGAGCAAAAACCACAAGTTGCCTACATAAATAAAATGTCACCATCCATGGTAGTTTTTTGATATGACGGTTAACTGTCTGACCATTGTCACCATCTTAACGTCATGTACGTGGGCAGAGGAGGTGTCTAAGAAGTGGGTCAGCTGCTGTCGGTGCCTAAAGGTGAGCAACAGATGTGACTGCGTAATATACTCTTGTGTATAGGTGATCGAGCCATAGATAAGTGGAGGGGGTTGGATTGCAGACAGCACGGCCAAGATAGCACGTAGGCATCTTTGAATTTCTGAATTCTTGTGTCACGGACATATCAAAACAGAAAGCCCACGAAATGCAATATTGTCCTTGAAGAGAGTTCAGGAATACAACATGTGAAGTGCTGTCCATGTATGAAATGGGATTTAATATATACAATGTAGCACATACAAATCCATAAACAAATTTATTGTAAGTCAACTGAATATTCCCTTTTTCACCATTTCTAAAGTCGACAGGTTAAGTTATACGTGGCTCTGGGTATCACAATTGAATGATTTTAAAAAGAAATGTGAGGGAGTTCTTATAACGGCCTGAATATCCATCAAGTGAAAGCACACCCTAGGGACGATTAATTACCCTTCTTTCACCAAGGAAACAACCAGGCCTAGGTATGCCAGTGCTGATGGTGGGAAAGCTGCAATAGATGACAATGATAGGTCTAACAATGAGCCAACTAAGAGATTACCCAAGAGATAGGTGAGTATATACTGCCTACTTCTATAATGTAGGGTCCAGTGGTCAGAAATATAGAGTTAGGGGTCAGTGGCGTGGAAGCGCGGGCTCGTGGGCGGTCATTTAGAGGTAGGGGGTCACTACAGGTAGTAATTGACCAGTCACTTACCAACACAATCAAAGGGCCTCGTGGGGCTTTGATGTTCTCCATCACCTGTGGACCTCCAGAGGAGAAGTAACTGAACTCATAGGTAAGTAATTTATAAATACCTATTTGATGCAGCCTGCATGACTGTTATTCAAAGTTACTTTGCTACCTAAGCTATAGCTGTGCAATATACACGAAAACTTATTTCTCTATTTTTTGACTGATTAGCATTGCAAAAGGGAAGGTGATAAAGCAGTGTATGGAGAAGCGTAGTCTTACTCCATTCTTCCCTATAAGGCAGAAGCAGTTATTTACGACTTAGCACTTTATGACAGTATACTATTACAGATCTCAGGACCAATCTTTATTAGATTCTCATAGGTACCGGTATGCAATATTGAAAGGCTGAACATTTCATCACTGCCAATATACTATAGTAAGCATGCAGCAGTTGAAAAACTAAGTGAATATGAATAGCACACCCCCTTACAAGCTTAGATAAAGACACGGCGGGAAAGTCCTATAAACGCATAGGCTTGAGGTGTGGGAGATCACTCAGTGATGTGGCATTAGTGGTTGGTATTTTACACGAATGATTCCCTGACTTAACACTGCTATGGGCGTTGTGTTGGCTGACTCACTTACAGGACTTGTTCCACTGTCTACATCTACCACTTCCACATACAGACATGTGCAGTGAGTGTAACCCAGGCCCCAGACCACCCGTTAACACGCCCACCAGACCCCATTCCCTCTCCACCAATGATTCAAATAACCAATATCATAAACCTTTCCAGCAAAGGTCCCACACATGAATAATAGTGCATTACATTTAATATGATTATATTAGTGCCATATGAGCCTAATACAGCACATAATCCCATTCAATCATAGGTAAGCAGGTTGTGATAATTATGTAAGAATGTTTCGTGTTTTATATGCATTTTATGCTGTAGCGTAAAATGGGCTATACATGTATTTACTGGATTCGTTATTGGTGTCAAATATCAAAAGTATTTGCGCAGCCATTCTAATACTGCCGATAAGAACTGAACTTGCTGAAAGGCACCTCATAAGAATCATACCGGATGTTGCTGGCTCAGTATCCCCCACATTGCTATTTAATAACCCCTCAAACAAATGACCCTCCATAAGCATATCGCTGACTGACCAGTACCACTCACTCACCTAGCAAGCATCGAACTGCACCACTATGAGCTGCTCTTTTGGTGTTAGATGATTTAGAGTGGAGTGACTCATGGAGGAATTAGTCAAAGACTGCTGCCGTTAACACGACCCTTATAAGGAAAAAAATCAGAGTGTCTGTGTCATGGAGAGGGTGGTTATTCACACGTCGACAAGCAACACTCAGCGTAATGATGGACACCATGGAAAGGATATGATATGATAAAGCGAAAAGATTAAAAAGAAGAGAAAAAAAACGAAACAGGATGCTTCCACTAATCAGTACAAGGGAGATTCGTTGAGTTGAGTTTTAACAAGTTTATTGGCAGAAATCATACATGTACGTTTTTCAGATCGGCCAAAACACGGCAACAGGAAAGAAATAGTGTAGCGCTCAATCAGGTTGTACAAAGTTACATCAGGCAGGCATCATTTTGGGTGTAGATCATTACGATATTACTAAAGACATAACTAAAGGGGCTGTATGTATCACCATGATTTGCACAAGTCGATTATCCGCAGGCAGCATGTATATTACATCTTTCAAAAATAATTGCGTAGTCTATCAAGTGACGGTTATACACCAAATACATTCAGATTTTGTTCATGAATTCTTTCTTACTGCCTATCTGCTGAGTATTTGCATCCAATTTGTCCCAAAGGACACATCCCCTGTACAGTGGTGACTTATCATACGTCAAACACCTAGATCTGGATACCTTTAACTGTTTTTTAACATTGCCGCGCAAGTTCCTGGCAGGGAGTTTGACACAGTTTGGATCACAAGAAACATCATTCCCGACTTCATCATGTGCTTGATTGTGCTTTATATCACTATTTCCCCTGCTCTCTCTCTCTCTCTCTCTCTCTCTCTCTCTCTCTCTCTATTTTCCTGTTTCTGACTCTCTGTCTGTCTGTGTGTGTCTCCCCGTCCTCACATATTGCTTTCAGAGCCATGCATACCCTTGCACCGACCCTTAGCCCTGCTAGACAGCATCAGGCCCTCATTTTCAGTGCGGATGCATTTACCCAGTTTTATCTATGAACCCAAGACACCCCGCCCTTCATATCCATTATGAATAAGCACCTATGCGTTCATATATGTCTTTATATATGTCTGTAAAACGCCTGGGAGTTTTGCATTCCCATAGCGCCCCTCCCCCCTCCCTTCCCTTATGTGTCTGTTGAGAAGCTGAAAAGGAGACTATTGCCTCATAGGCCCATTACACCCTCCCTATTTACTTCCCCCTCCCCAACCGGCACAATAATACCCTGTCTTAGCCACCTTTGGGGGTTTAAGCATATAAGAGGATAAGCATTGTTTCCATGGTGATACCCTGGTATCCAGGGTAGCTGCAACCTGGCTACATATCCTCCATTATCGCTCGGCCGATGTGATGTACAATGCGCATGCGCCCTCTTTAGTGATGCCGCCTGGCGGTTATGCTGGATCCTCCTGGTAGGGGGCGCCACTGGATCCTGGAGGGGGCTGAATGGAGACGGGAGAAATATGTGACAGGAGGTATAATGCCTGGAGAGCGCACCCAGGGTGAACATATTGATGTTGTGCAGCTACATGTACCGTAAACCAGCATCTACAGCGTCCTCCCCCTTAGTCCTCATTTACCCCCCACGCCTCAGTCTACAAAGTACTCTCTATTGCTTGCCAATTGTGAACATGCAGTACAGATAAATGCACACTCTATCTTCTTTCCATTGGTTTATGTCATGCTCCATCCTGAAAGGACTCCCTGCTGAAGACAAATTATACAAAGTATACATGGGGATGAATGTATTGCCCATGTTTTCTATGGCACTATCAGTTCAATCAACAGATGATTTTCCTCTCCGATGTAAATGTTACGACCTATGAAATATTGACAGCTTAGTTTATCAACAGGTCTACCTGAAGGTAACTACTGATAGTCGGCTGATAAGTTGTAGGCTGATAAAAGAGGAGTGGTGTGCTGGGGGAAGGTTGGTGTTCTCTGTTGTATGCAGTACATATGTGATCCTGTGTGCATATACATGCCAAAAACAAAATCTTATGCTACAATGTGTATTATTCATGTTATCATTTTAAATGTTATATTGGATAAAGAGACTTAATGTATTTATACCTGTACCGATTATACAAACACTTACATCTTGGTATCGCATGAATTTCGGGATTTGGTGAAAGTACAAACTCCTTATATTCTCACACCGCATGATGGTCGATAATACACATGTTAATCGTGATCTTAATCAAATAGATGGCATATTTCAAGAATGTGTTATTATCATTTTTACAACACTAGGCCTACTTCACACAACACAGCCAATATAAATTTGACATCTAAAAATCCCAGTTCAAGTCTTTTTATCACCACCCGAGGCTATGAGAGTATAGGAGATGATCTACTAATGTTGACCCAAATAAGTCGGATATTTAACTACATGATGATAAAATTACATATTCAGCAGTCTCACATAGAATTCCCCAGAGCAGAATCGGCTCTATGACATGCACATTGGAATACATCGCAGAGTGGCCCATGTCTGTGGGGTTTGATATACTCAACCCAAGCTGAGGCATACAGATGTTTTCTTCCATAAAGGTAAATATCAATATTATTTATGTTTTGCAGGCCACTCTTTTAAGGTGTGAGATGGTAAGTGTATGCCTTTATCAAATTAGACTCGATTCCATGATTTTCGACCATCACAACTAAAGTCATCTATGACTTATATTGTATTCAATGGGATATCGTGACAATTGTGTCATTTGAAGGGAAGGGAAGGCGAAAATGATTTAAAGATGTCAAAAGAAATAAACACTTTCAAACGTGAAAGCAAAGGGGGATGCCGTTAGCAATAACCCAGCAAATTGTCGTTATCTGTCGCCATGATTGGTCATCAATGGTGACTCCTTTTTGAGTGATAACTCACTGCGTCATCTTTCGCCACTGTGTGTCAGTCTCACATGGCATGGCAATTTATCACAACAGTCACCAACATGATCTCACCCACTGCGTGAGTATGTGCCACCCCTTGTCATCCCTCACAAAGCATGGTGACTTATCACCACCATTGCCAACATGGATCTAACTCACTGTGTGAGTATGTGCCACTGCCTGTCAACTCTCACTCAGAATGGCGGCTTATCACAAGCATCGCCAACATGGATCTGACTCACTATGTGATAATGTACCACTCCCGTGCCACTGGCATCAACTCTCACACAAAATGGCAACTTATCACTACCATTGCCAACATTGGTCTCACTCAATGCGTGAACTTGTTTCACTCCATGTCAATGCTCTCTGAGGATTGCATCATCTGTCACTCACTCTCACTCAGAATGGCAACTTATCACCACCATTGCCAGCCTTTGTCTCACTCAATGCGTGAACTTGTGTCACTCCAAGTCAATGCTCTCTGAGGATTGCATCATCTGTCACTCACTCTCACTTATCACAACCATTGCCAAAGTTGTTGAGACAGCACCACTGTTCAACATGTAGCCTATCTAGGAAGTGTGGGCATGAAGTATAAGTCCCATACTTATCAAATGTGCTTTGTTGCACACTGATTTCCATGTAATACTTCAGGGTTGAATCAAACAAGATTATATAGAGAAAATATCAATTGTATTTAGATAGAAGTATCTCTAAAATAAAAGCAACTATCCATAAACACCTTTTCTCTGGTTACAGGAAAAATACATAAGGAAGTATCTACATGAACACCTTGTCTGTGGTTAGAGGGAAGATACATATGGCAATACCTTCTCTGGCAAAACATACATTGATCTGGCAGATGTGAGGCTGCATGATTACCAATGTCGATGATCATGAGCTTTTCATCTAACAAGATGAGTGATCACCAGCATCGCCATCACTGGTGAGTCTGAGTGATCACCACTCTCGCCATCCATGGTGAACCTGCGCTATGACGTGGGGCGCATTTCATCTAGCGAGGTGAGTGATCAACTGCCTTGCCATCCCTGGTGAGTGTAAGTCATCACGATCCTCGCCAACCGTGGTGAACATGCATTATGGCATGGTGTGCGTTTCATCTAGCGAGATGAATGATCACCTGAGTGACCATCCCCCGTGAGTGTGAGTGATCACGATCCTTGCCATCTGTGGTGAATGTGTGTTATGACGTGGTGTGCGTCTCATCTAGCGAAGTGAGTGATCACTCATGTCGCCATCCCTCGTGAGGATGAGTGATCACTCATGTCGCCATTTTTGGTGAGGATGAGTGATCACGATCCTCGCCATCCCTGGTGAACATGCACTATGACGAGGTGCGTGTTTCATCTAGCGAGGTGAGTGATCACCTGCGTCGCCATCCCTGGTGAGTCTGAGTGATCACCATCCTCACCATCTGAGGTGAGGCCATGTGATCACCACCATTGCTATTCCTGGTGATCTTGTGCTATAGCGACGTCGTGTTCCATCTAGCGACATGTGTGAGCCACTTCACACAGGTTGACGAGGAATCACGACAATTTGCTGGGAACTGTGCTGAGTAGTGAAACAGAGTTGGTGGGCGGTAAAACATCCAATAGAGTTAGGACACCCCCCCCCCCTTATCAACCATTCCATGTCGGCCTGCCTAATAAACAGGGGTTTAGGCTTCTTGTTAAAGCTTGATGAATGGTGAACTTCTTCATACAGACTGAAGCATCAAAAACTGAAAATTTTGCCTGGATGGAATTACACTCCTTTAAATTGAACAGTGACACTTTTATTCATCTCTGTTCATTTCAATGACAATCCCAGGTACGTTACTGTACTTTCTGAGAGATACCCGAAAAACAGCCCCATTTCTTTATACTACTGTGATCCTTAATCAGCGGTGATGTTTTTATCGGTCATTTGTAGCCATCAATGTATGATTTAAGTTTCTTGCTGGGAACCCTGGCCTTGCAGCCTATCCAACTTTTTTTATTCTCCTAAATCAAAGAGATCCTGTTCTGCTTACAACCCCAATCAACAAGTATCGTTACAAGGATATCTCTTTGATATGTGTCCCTGTGAAAGCTCTCAAGGCCGCTTTTCTAATTGACCAGAAGGAATTACTTCTCTAAAAGTTGCCACATACTAAAGATAATTGCATGTCCAGGCACCACTGCTAGCCTCCTGAGTAGCCAACTGTGACCCGGATGAGCACACCTGAAGACGACATCAGTGCAGCGTGGTTCTCCATTCTTCCTGAACGTCCGTGCCTGAGAAACTTAACACCGCTAATCAGGGAGACAGAGGGAAAGAGCTGCCATTCCAGCTTTTGAGGTAATGTTGAAAGGGACTGTAGAAAGCGGGAAGCGAGCTGGGTCTGGGACTTTGAAGATGTTTGGATCCTAGAGAGATTGTGAGGGGAAGGGTAGAGTCTGGGGTAGGGCAAGGGGCTTTGCTGGGGTTTAAACAGACGGCATGTAGGCTGGGGTAGGTGGGGCGTGGTTAGGGTGGCATAGGGAGAGTTTTTTCATCTCTTGCTCATCTGTCGTCGACGTGGAAATGATCAAAAGGGCAAGAAGAGCAACCAGGTGGGGAGAGTGAGGTGAAGGTGGCAGGGAGTGGCAAACGAATGTGGTATAAGCCAAAGATTTGTTTTAAAGGTATTTCTCGCTCTTAATCGTGCTAGGGTGGATGTGGATGGTAAAACCATCACTAAAATGTATCACACCAACCTACGTAGTTCAGAATTGCCATATAATTTACATGATGGGACAATTTGCCATTGCGATGAAAATCGTGTATTGCAAATATATACAAAGAGAGAAACTGGCTAAAACAGGAAAAATGGGTATGTGGCATTCAGAATGAAGAACTGCAACTACCACTGCTGCAGGATAATGTAAAAATAGAGAACAAATAATCATCATGGGATATGTCAAGAAGGAGAAAACCTTTGGGGCAAGAGATACAATGAAAAACCGTGTGCCTGCGAGCGTATAAGGCAGAACTGGAGAATACATGACTTCTCTGAGCGCCACTGCAAGCTAATAAAGGACTAAAACAGTAATTGGTGACATTTTCAGGAGTGACGATCCTCTGCCTTTGTAATCTGGCACTATAGATCACTGCCGTGACAGTTAATACTATAATGTCGTGGTCTGCACTGCCATTCACAGCGTCCCTATATGTGGCGCCAATTAACACTCGTCACGTGACCTGGATCACCACCAAAAGGCATGCAGTAAAGGTAAGGAATGCTGGTCCATGGGACCTGTGGGGTGTTTCAGAAGCCGGACATGATAATGAACATTAAATATATGTTTCTAAAATTGTTAGATTCTAAACTTACAATTGCAACCATTATCATCTAACACCAGTCATATAGTTATAGACAGAGTAAGGTAATGGTAATGCTTTAGAAACACATGCAGGTATAAGCTTACAATCACTATTAAAACTGTTATCATATCTCCTTATGACTGGTTGTAAACATTACCTGCTTCTAAAACACCCCACTGGACAGATGGACCGGGATAGCAAGGACTGGTTCCAGAGAAGAAAAAACCTTTCCCACTACCACCATGTCATTGTAACGTGTGCAAAGCTGGGACAGAAAAGAAAAGGCAATACAATTATTATAAAGATTCTTTCAGTAATTGATTTCTCAAATTCTGGCAATTCATTCAGGGCTTCCCTTTCTCGTTGGATTCAGTCTAGATGAATGTGAGCTGGACATTGGCTTCTACGTGTTTTGGAACTAATGAAAATACTGTTAACCTGTAAGTAGAGAAGATGTACACGGCTAATTAGTATAAAATGGTACAGGTAAGAACGCCTGCAGGTGAAAACAGATCATAGGGTTAGGATTACTGGCCTTTCGTGAAGCCCTTGACCTGCGACGACCAGAGAGAGGTGGAATTGGAGATTGAGTATCATCCAGTTAGGGTGGAATACAACATGGTGGTGTTGAATGGGTGGGTGACATGCTGTTACGTCGCCACACGCAGGACCACAGATCAAAAGTCTGGCTGCGTGCCCATATGGGGTAGAGGGCAGGGTTAGAGGGTGTAAAAGAGATGGGTGGTTTGGATGGAAGGTTCATGCGACATCACAAGGCCTTTTTCCTAAGGGAGTGATCATTTTTCAACAACAACGTGAAAAAATATTTTCCCACTCTTGAGGGGCCGAAAATTGCACGTGAATGTGCCGTTTCAAACTTAGTATAGTAACGCATGGGCTTTCTCGCTGAGAACAGGTAAAATTATTCTATAGCCCAATTGTAAATGGGCTATAGAGAGCACTTGGTACAGGGCAATCCACATCGTGACATATACAAGCAGCATTTTTACTAACAGCAACTCCTACTGTTTTCCAAAAATAGAAGCAATCTACTGCAAAACCCTTGACCCATTCTAACAGTGCACCCCCGATCAAGGGGTGGAAAAAATATTGCCCCCCCTACCGTGTCAATTTAACCATTACATCAGACAAGTAAAATCCAACAATCACCAATCATGTCTGTTATTTAACACGGTCCGGTACTTAAACAATTATCGCCATTGCGAATACTCAAGAAATATCATTGATATTGATCTATACTGGACGTGGATGCCCATTGCCAATATCCCGGAATCCTTCTGCCACCAAAACCTACAGGAGGCCAGGGGAAGGCTCTGCCAGCAGCCAGCAAGCCAGTGCCTAGATGGAGTTCTTTTCCTCGACTACCCTTACAAAAATGAAATTAATCACTCAGGCAGTGACAGGAGATGGTAGTGGCCATTGGCGTAGAGGAGGAAAGGAAAGATTTGGGTTTTGATAGTCCGCGAGAACTCACGTGTAAAAAGGCCGAGTTCGAGGGCAGGCCTGGAAGTAAAGATCAAAAACTTTGGAACCAAAATGACAGAGATTAATTACAACAAATTTGGCCATACTTGTAAGTACTGCAAAAATGTTACACTAACCTGGCTTTGCTCGGCATTACCTTGTTCCTCCTGGGAGAAGGAAATTTTATAATTTTCATTCAAAAACCTCCCCTACGTCCAGGGCTGCACTGCCCGGGCTCTCAGCGCTACCAAAGGCCTTTATCAGTAGCAAATACCAAATGTCAGGGAAAGTTGGTGGTTTTATGTTAGTAGGCTTGGTCTTCGTTTAGAACTAGAGCAAAAAAGGTGTCATCTATTAAGTACAAGAAAGTCATTTTTCCCCCTGCGGCCTCCCTTTGGGACACCTTTAATAGCTGATAGTGGCGGGCACGTCGCGTTTTCAATCTCTCTGTCATTTCCTTCTACCACTCCGGGTATTCCAAGAACACCCGACAAACCCACAACCCCTCATTCCAGCACAGATTCTCTTAATCACACCCTTAACTCCTGTCCTTACTTCACGTAAAGCTTCTCACACAGCTACAATGTACTTACATATAAACCATTTCTGGAGGGTGTTGCTCCTATAATAAAAGGAAGAGCTGGCTAAAAATGCCCTTCTTTCCAGTCGTTTCTTTTCATGTAGCTATAACTTGTCCCTTTTGTTGCTCACAAGTGGACATTCAAGTACGGTGCTCAAAAAGGGGATTTGAGTAGGTACCTAGTTGGGAGAAGTCAGTCAGTTTAATATACTATAGAGTGTGTGACATGAGTAGGTACCTGATAGTGCAGCTCTCTCTGTTTTAAACAAGACAGGTGACTTTTCAGACTAATGTGGTGAGTGCAATTTGAATGGTGAAGCAGAGCGTGACTTCTTTTGAAATGAGGGTACCTACTGACAGCTCTTTTTACCATAGGAGCAACACGCTCCAGCATTCCCTTACTCGCTTTTGCCGGCTCATTCGTCACTCGTGTCTTTCTTCATTTCTTTTTCCTCTTTGGCTCATCATATCTTTCTACCCATTATCCCCATTCATCACCACCCATTTCCCCATATCAACATACCTCTCAGAGTTTCTAATACACATGCCTGTTTTTTTCTCATCTGTAATATTCTTTATTTCCCCCATTTTACATGTTTCCCACCCATATCGCTTCATCCTACCCCTAAAGCCTAAAGGTAGGCCTATACATTTCAGAATGCATGCTCGTAGGAGATTGGATACAATCACCTACAAAGCATGTTCATCAACTGGCCTTAAGCCTATTCCATTAACAAATTCCAATAGCTATTTCTTGTGTTCTTCGATTTAAAAAAAAAAAAGAATCTTCAGTGGAACCTACAGACAATGAAAAGAAGATGGTTTTCGATTCTTCGTTTTGTGGAATCCCTGGATGAACAAAACCAGGATCCTGATTCCTTTATAAGCATGGATCACGACGTCCTAGAAACTTCATTCCTTCACCTCGTCTCCATCAATCAGTCACCACTGTAGAGCTTTTTAATTATCTACCTCCTCGTTTTCCATACTCTTCTTTTCATTTATAATGGCTTACAGAGCAACTAACAGGAAGAAGAAGGGTTGCAGGAAGGCCTGGGCCAAAATAAACCACAGCAGGCATAGTGTAGGCAACCACTACTAAAAGTACACCTGTAGCCAGGCGCGTCCGTAAGCTGGAGGGAGAGGGATGGGGAGGGGGAGGGGGGCAGCTCATGCCGAGGGGAGCAGCTCGCTTTGCAGCTCATCCAGGGCAGCAGCGGGAACCAGGGAGCAGCTCGGGAAGAGTACCGTAAAACCAAGCTACTCCCTACTGCTCGTTTTCCAACCGGCTCCCACCTAATTCAACAGCAGCCTGTAGGCAATACCCCTTTTACACATCTCTGCAAGAAGTGACTAGTAAAAAAGAAGATGGCGACGAGGAGTTTATTCATGATCTGAGCATTTTATGTAAAGATTCATCCTATGTGCTCGCCTCAAATGCTTGTCAAATCCTACAAATGTTACATAATCTGTACATGGCTTTTGAGGTTGCGCCAGAGGCAAGCATGATTGCTAGTTATGATTGAGCTGCTGGTGTAGAGGTGAGGGAGGGAGTGCAGAGCAGAATGTTATGGGGAGGGGGATGGGTGTTTTGGTGAAGGAATGCTGATGTCATCCAGAAGCAGACCCTGGAGGAAGGAGGTAAGTATGCAGGGAATGCTACAGGGGACAGAGCATGCCACATGGACCTTGCATGCCTCCTGCACCTACTACTGCTGCAGAACTAAGTGCAACCTCCCGAGCAATCTCATCAAGTGCTCCCTTAACATACCTATCTCTGAGGGTATCTTTTTTCTATTTTGTCTAAAATCAAAAACTATACCTTCGCCAATCAATACTTTCTGTTTTAAATAGTTTAATGCAGCTCTTCTTTAACATGCACAAGGGGAAGTGAGGGCCAGTAAGGTTGTGAAGCAGTTGAGTAGAAAACAATGACACTAAAATCTATTGCATTTGGGCAATAAACAACTCCCCTTTTTATTTGAATACGTATTTGCAATAGGCTCATTTTACAGGAAATTCAACCTGATCGCCAAACATTGCTTTGATGTTGAAGATTCAAGGGATCCAATGGAATATATGGATTGTCCTTCTTATCTGCTTTATTTGATTTTGTCATCACGTTCCACCCACTATTTCCGGTCTCAGTTCTTTGATGGTTCCAAGTTGTTGACACCGGTTATGATACGGAAATCTCCCAGTCTGTAAGGCCACTCCTGTTTGTCGGCTCCCAGTCTAATTTCAAAACAACTCGTCTTGTTTACTCCCTCCCCTTTCAGCTAAATCAGTAATTATGTCTAACTTTGGTACTAATTACCTGTGTTCTTTGACTTAGTGGCTTCTTTTTGGGTTTCCATTTCGGGTATTGCGTTCCAGTTGAGCCACTGGCTGTTGGTGGCATGGGCGCTCTCTTTATTAATAACCCATCACGCACAGCTTTATTTCCTTACCTAATAATGATGGGCAATAAGACAAAAGTAAATATCACAGTACCAATGCTTCTATTTAACACATAACACCAAGTTAAGCAAAATGAGATCTGATGTGTTGATAAGCAACAGTACACTTCCATTCATTAATGTTCACGACTGTTGCGAAGATAGGAGTGTGTTTAAATTAAACTTAATCTTACAAAGTTTCATCCAATGCGCCTTCACAGATTTTAAAATCGCCCGATGGTGGGTATCACACTGTGATGCAGCGTGAAAGGAATTCATATATTTATTTTATGACGAAAACGGTCATAGACCCATCCTTTTATTTTTGTTGTATACAAAGTACAGGGTAAGAGTTTTCAGCTTACACCAATCCATTATTATACCTAGCATACGACACATACACACATTAAGAATAGAGACGTTGTAGGCCTCACAGCGTGGTGTATTACGTCGATACGCCCAAGTGTGGCATGCGGAAAAGTAGTCCCTGTGCCTGGCAAGCTGGTGATCTGCTGCCACTCCCGTAGGAAATATATCTAATTAGGCCTACTAAGAAGTTGGATAATCCGAATATTTATGTGCAACTAGGGGTAACGGATGCTGTAGAAACGATATTTGATATTAAAATTAAGATATTACCAGCGGTGTAGATGCAACATGCATATTCCCATCCGATAGTAGAGACCAAAATGGCGGCCGTCGGCAAAATATTTGTGTTTTCTCACTAAATCATCAAATACTCGGGAAAATGGACACCAGCTATGTATTCTGCGGGTTTGTTTACCCATGACACATGTAAATCTGATCTTGAAAGTTTTTTTTTTATTTATTTATATCTATAAACAACCCCCGTGCATGACCCAAAGAAATAGTCCCTTAAATTGAGTTGAAACGCAGGCAACTGTGCACATTTTCCCGCCCCCTCCCCTATCTACACTGGCTGTGTCTGGCTCAGGTTTATGAAGAAAAAGATGAGAAAATATTTAATTCTTGTTCTTGAATGTCTGTGTGTGCCGTGTGCTAGGTAAAATAAATCCAAAACAGCACTCGAGAGCATATTATGGCCTTTGTCTCGAGTGCATAAATGTATTCCTACACTCAGGGAAGCATATGACAGGCCATATGCTCTCTCGTGTAGTTTTTGGACAGTACAAGCTATGTGATTTAGGTGTTTTGAAAGTACCTGTGAATAGAACAGATAGCCAGGTTCAGTTGATATACATGCCAGGCTTTAGAATACCCCGGTAGGCCCAGTTTCTAAAGGAATGAGACACCCCAAGGGAGACGGTCATTCTTGTATCTATGTTCCTGAGAGGAGCACGGCTGGCATTGTTCTTTATTGTGAGCAGTTCATGTTATCTTTAGCCAATGAGCAGTTTGCAGCCCAGTACAGCACCACTATAGAGCAGCTCGCCTGACCAACAACTATTAACATGTCACCCCACCTAAACTGATTCCCAACGAGTCCAGAACACATTGGTAGCATGTTGGTAACTGTTCTGTTCTTTTGACTCAGATTATATTTAGATGCAAGAGGGGCCCATTAAACAATCATTAATTTAAATAGGGCTACCTTGTTGCATAATATTTCAATGAAAGCACTTTGAAAATGGTAACAAACACGACACATGCGCGGGCCCATTAAACATTTACGAAGCAGGTTGTTGTACCAATCAGAGTACTTGAAACATTTGATATAGAAAGGTAGTGGACCAACGTTTGATAGTGTATGGCCTATCCTTATTCTACCGCATTTTTCTTCCTTTGATCACCAAAGGTCTTCGTACACTGCAAAAATGGTGTTTAGATTTTAAACATGTTTAGGTCTAAACACGTTTAAAACCTAAACATATAGGTCAGTTAGGTGTCTCATCAGCTACACATTTAGGAAATGAACACTTTTATTCTAACTACATAAACATTTATGCTAAACATGTTTAGATGTTTAGAGTTGAGACAGTTGAATAATAGGTGTTTAGATTTAAACATCAATATGTTTAGATACTTGGATGTTGAATCCACACCAGGTAGCAGCACTACCTTTGACTGGACTATCTGCACACAGTTATAATCAATTGTTGTGACAAATGTCCCCAAATCCCATGTTTATCCTGGTTTCATTTCATAGAATGTCATGTGAATAGAAAGGGCAATAGAAAATTGACTAGATTCACCTCATGCCACCATCATTACCATAAAATAATCAATAAAATCCATGACTGACACCTATTTGATGTTATTCTGGAATAGATAAGGTAATTTCCTTCCTGCCAAGCTGTTGTACTTTCTCAAGTCTCTCATTCTGATGCAGTGTGTACTATATGTACACGTATATAACTGTGGCTGACATCCTTGGAGACTTTGACAAGTAAATACCTGCTGATGTCCCCCCCAGTAAATGAGAAAAAAATATATATCTCTGTTTTTAATGCATACAAAGTCATGTCTGCAAACCTTAAATCTCCATCAAATCATTTAAACATCTAAATACAAAAATTCATAAACACCTAAACACAAAAATTCATATATCTAAACACAAAAGTTTTAACCTAAACACCTACATTTCTAAACACTTGAGCTAAGCACATTGTTTGGCTAAACATGTTTAGGAAATTAATGTGATTACAAAAACGTTGCAAGAATATGTTTAGAATTGTGTTTAGGATCTAAACACCATTTTTGCAGTGTAGGGTTGCCTGCCACGTGCGCCACTTTCCGTATACTACTTCAGTCATTCGCTTATGAGAAAGGCCTGTTAAGTTGCTTCTTCCTGTCTGCTCTTTAAGAACACATGGTACTTGAAAAAAAGACAAAGAATAACTCAGCACTTTATAAATGTCATTGACTAAAGAGATTAGTTCTGTGTGGTGAATACATTGGTCTGTCATTACTCAACCGTACAAGTACTATTAAGCAGCATGACTGATGTCTCCTTATTTCATGGAGATTTAATTTAAGCTTTTCTTAATAGTGAAAATTAAATCACGAAAAAAAAGACGAGTATGTTTAATAAAAAGGCCCTTATGTGAACGAAAAAGATCTTTGATGTTTGAATGGTGATTATGGAGGTCGTGTTGATTTGAAGAAGTCTTTTTATAACATTTTTTTGCATATTGGATTACTTTTTTTCTAGTCATGTATACATGTCTGCTGTCTTTTCTGTCCTATAGTTGTAGGTTGTAGGGATGGATGTGCCTTAGATTTCTTTCGTTCTTTCTCAATGCTGTTTTTATTTCCTTATTTCTAAACACGTGGCATATGAGCTGGTCACGTATTTGTATTCACCCTTTCTATCCTGTCTCTCTTCTTCATATTTTCTTTTTGATAGGGGGGAAGGGTTGTATTAGGTTTTATGGCATCTGGCCACCTCTACCTGCTTCCCATGCACGCGTGCTACATTGTGTATATGAGTAACCAGGGACGCGTCTTCTCCAGGGTCGGGGTTAGGGGTCGTGAGGACACAGTAGCCTAAAGAGACCGGTCACGTTGTGAAGACCATGCAGCCAGGTACGAGGAGCCTCGTCCAATACCAGATTGAAGAGCAGAAGCGGTATCAGGGTCGATTAGTGAGCCTGGATGCTGGAGGAGCTGGCGTGCTAAGAAGATGTCACTATAGGGTATAAGTCTGGCATGGATATGGAGAGGGGCATGTCCCGTTGTGTGACTCTGAATGTTTCCTTCAAAGATGTTTATGGCACTTGCAAGTCCACGTGCAAGGTTCTTGTCATTCTGGTCCTACATGGTTATAAATAAGATTGTAGTCACAATTTAGCTATCTGTCCGACTTAATTATTACCATCTTGGAAAGAAAATATGTAAAGCTCACACTTAGCTGAGGGAAAAATACGCTACACATCTATATAACTACTTGACACCACACAATAACAACACTGAGAAAATTCTTCCTGACAAAGTGACATGTATACCCATGTCAACTTGATTTGACACAGAGAGCACAGGTCATTGGGACATGTGCACATATGTCACCATGACAACTGTAGCACACAGTAATCCTCATATGATTTGACATGCCTTAAAATGCCATGTCATCTGTGAGTTGACCAGGGTCACGGCCATGTCGAAGGCACTTGACATGTGATGGTTTGACATACATAATTGTTCTAGGATATTCCACTAGATGGAGCAAACAACCATTTTGGTACCAGGACTAATCACTACCAAGAAGTACTACCAACACTTGAGACATTTGATGTATCTGTGTCATTTTGTTTTCATGAAGAATAGATCACTAAGGTCTGTAAATACTATCAATAAATGGTAGTGAATTCTATTTCGTTGTTAAATCTGCATTTGTTATTGAATATCAAAATAGACACCCACCATCCTGAATACTCCAACTGGAGTGGTTAGACACCTTATGTGTGGGTCAGTGAAAATACCAAAGGACTGTATTCTAACCCACAATCTATAATCTCAGTATCTACAGTACAGGGAGACATATGGCATTGCCATGCACCTCCATGCCCTTGTCTTATGGACTGCATAGAGGTCCTCAGTCAAGTAGGAGTTCTGTAGATAGGAAAAAGTGCCTTAGTGTTGCAGGCCTGTGGGACTATGATATCCCCTGCCTTCTATTATAGGCCTCCCTTGATTGAACCATTGGTACATAGTTATTGACTGCTCTTGACCCTTACATAATTGTCTCACAGTATTACCTAGCACTCAGGTGAATGGATCAGAAATATGTGACGTGTCTTTATTACGCATGTCAAATGGAGTTGACAAACCAAATATGAGAGGGTCAACCTCATTTGACATGCCTTCATACATGTCATCTGGGAGACAAATTGTGACCTGTGCAGTATGTGTCAAAGCGATCAGTGTTCTTTCCTCTGTGAAACCAATGACCTTTTGACACAAAACCAACATCATTTTGAAAACATGAGCAAAAAGTAGTGCATTTGCCAAAAAAGGGGAGCAACTCATAAAAAGCCTCGGGCAAGATTACCCGCTCGCGCCTCACCTGCCGACACCTGTGCGCCCCCTGCCGGGGTTGGGGGCGGCGCACTATGTTGCCGCGAGGAGGAGGATCTAGGCCCCTGCACGCCTTTTTCAGGGTTTCAAGTAGGACAAATAGCCTTCAGTCACGTCGATCAAAACGCCTCCTAGTGGGGCCCCTGGTTGGCCACTTTGAAGGTGCTATCTGTGAATGAGAAGGGTGGTGCTCGGGTGTTGAGGATGGGGAGGGTGTATGCTGAACATATACACTGTAGAGGTATGATACTATAAACAGACGACCCACCCTATAACACTGACTCCATTCAAAGGGATCTATGGATGGAAGTCTATGAAACATAATCTCAACGGTCATGATTATGAAAGATGTGTCGTGTGCAACTGTAGGTTTTGGTAGTTTTAGCAATAGTTTTAAACTATCAAAGTCTTTTAAAAACCGACCGCTCGTGGTGTGGACTACTAACACCCACACTGTAAATAATAATTGTTGATTCTACCAGGGATCCTTGTCAAACTGAACAGTGAATCACCGTAATTATATAGCAGAGAGCCAGTGTAGTTTTACAAGAAGCCCCAGGTGTGAGTACAGTGGTACAAGGAATCTCTATGAAAATAGGGACATGTCTGTGAAAATAATGATTGATCTCTGGCAACCTTTGGACGAGGATTCCGTCGTTATTTTAACGACACTTTTTACAGTGCATATGGTGCATGAATGTGCAACTGTTACTATAAAATGAAATAATCATGCAAGTTTGCTTTGGCACTCAACCAATACACAGTCACATGTTTGATGGCTGGATGATGTGTAAAATGAGTTGATACACAGGTTCTTGATCAAACTCCGACCAATTCCTTTGCGCCCCTTTTCCTCCTACCAGATGTCATTTGATTGGAAAAGTCTGACGAAGACAGATTGCTCTGAATTCTCAATTTGTAGGGAGTGTAGGTCTACAACTGGCCTACGTGCTCATCGCCATCATTTCACCAGTGGCCAGCCTGCTGATACCATATGGGCATTCAATGTTGTGATTATCCTCCTTAAAATACCACGTGGCGTGATAGTCGTCAGTATCACGCCGTCTTCCTTTTTCAGAAAAAGCATTTTTTCTATCTATAAAAAAATCTCCATCTCTCGCCGACTAAATCCGTCCTCCAAGGAAAGACACTGGTAGCACTTGCCATTTGCTTGTGTCTTTTTGCTTGCGATTAAAGCAGGCAGAAAAGCGATGGCAAATGTCATTCCCCAAACCGCTTTGGCAAGTCCCTAATTTGTGGCCCAATTACGGCTTGCCCCTACGGCTGGAAATAAAATGCCTTGTCTGTGAAGAAGAAGCACTGCCACAATAGTCGTGGCCCGCTTGGCCGTGTATGGCTATCAATTAACGTTAAGTACACTCGTTAATTAGTAAGAGTTCACATCACCAAAAATACTACCGGCCTGCCCGGCCTCCCAGAAGTCGGCCTTGACCTTTGACCCCAGCCTGCCGATTCCCTGTCAGGAATCGTACTGCGCATGTGCCACCGGAAGTCGACCAAAGTTCGTCTACTGAATGTCTCTGTTCGTGTGAGCAGCTTGCTTTTCCGTTATCTGCATCTACTAGTCGAGTTGCCTTCTTTTTTGGACATCAATGGGTGATGCGATTTGAATCAAACGTGTTTCTCTTCCCATATTTCTTATTAGTACACGTATACAGTAGTAAGCCAACGTTGCTTTAATGCAATGGCGATTCGTCTGTCAAGACTATACATGTAACTAAACTGTGCAGCAATGAGTGACATGGACAAATATGATTTATCAACATTATATATATATATATATATATATATATATATATATATATATATATATATATATATATATATATACCAGTAATGAAAAGATGACAAACTGGCACGTCAATTTGAAGAACCATAGGCATGCTATGATGTAATTTTGGCCAAGCCAAATGGGAATTTCGCATGTGCATATATCTTGTCGAAGTCAATCAACTTCAGGTAGGTTGGATGATATGATGACACCCCGACCCCCTAACTCACCCCCAATCCACCCCACTATACCATGATACAGTCTCATACACACCTGTTAACAGCCAGGTACCACCAGGCTCCCTATATGTCACCATGCAGGGTAACCAATATTCTGTGACTGAAACCAGCAGTCTGGAGGGACTTATGGGGAGGGGTAGGGGTTGTATGCAGGGTGGGTGGTTATAGGAGGTTGAAAGGAGCTCTCCAGTAGTATGATTCATAAATGTTAAGTGCTCGTGCCGGCCTGGATGGAGTAACATGTCACCGCACCTTACGATGCCCACCCCTTCCCCAGCACCACACATGTATTAGGCTGATATACTACCTTCAATCAAAGCCCCGGGCTGTTGGCTGCCGGCCAGATGTATTGAGAAACGGGCAGGTGAGAGGAGAGGGTGTTTTTGATCTTGTCTACCCATCCAGAGCTGCCCTCTGCACCCTTCCCCTTCCCCATGCACCTCCCCTACACAGGTGGGCATACATGTTTTGGACGTGCTGTGTGTATTCAGTGAGGCATGCATGCATGGTGGACTACTGGGAGGAGTGGTCATCGACCAGGTAAAACCAGGGTTTCAGCGACTGCCTGCCTCTTGAGGATAGGTTACGCTTCTAGGGCTGCAAGTCCGAGATTGCTTGAACTGTAAGATTTTGCACGAGTCCGAGGCCTTCAGTGAATGTAGGGAATTATCTAATGGGTCAAAAAATCTTTCCCATCTGTCTCCTATAAGTTAATACGTGTAAACTCCAAGTAAAGCTCAGCATGTAAGTTCAAGAGCTGCTCGGAAGACAGAGTAACCCAAGTCCCTTATAACATGCATACCTAGGTATATGTACCTACCCCACCTGTTTGAGGAAGGAGGCAATAGGGGTTTCCCCTCCCTCCCTTCTCCACCATCCACACACTCTTTCAGCACACCTGAACCCCACCTCTCCCCAGCCTGATCTTAACGACCCTGCTGCTGGGTTGGGTCACGCGGACCCTTTAATGAGGACGATTATGGGTACCATTGAGTAATTAAAGCTAAAATCTAATAATTGAGCCTATGCACGTGGTGTAGCGTGCTCCACTGCGCCGGCGCGGCCAGGTGTCAATGCAGTAAATGACGGCAATGACTGCGAAATCGCTATTTTTGTATATAAATGGCTCTCTGGATAAAGTGCTGGCTGTTGCAGCAACTCATATCAACTCCAAGGCGCTGCAAAAAGTAATTTGGGAAAGTGAGGGAAATTGCAACCGATGAAAGAAAGTGTTTTACTGACAAATAATGATGAATAAAGATCATAACTTTGATTGCATGATTTAAAAGTGATCGTTAAACACGAGCATCTAAAAAACGTAAAAGTTCAGTCAAAGTCCTAACTAGACGTTCTAAAATGAAAACATTATACGCCTTGGTTTTATTTTGCCATGTGTCCCTGTTTTCTTCCATAATGCCATGTGTTCAATGTCTGTCCGGTTAAAATAAATAGAACGTTGGCTCTGTGATGATAGTATCATTGTTGAAGATAAGATAGAAATAACAAATGGAATACTTAACCAAAAATGAGTAAAGAGGAGGACTGGAAAGACCTGAGGTAAGATGAGGGACTGTGGTCGGTCGATCTTAAGTCTCTTCATGGTTTGCTTTGAAGCCTTGAAGCCACCCATTAGTTGCCTGATGATCTTAGTGTCTAAAATACAGTTATCGATGTTAATCAGGCAGCGGCAGGTCCAGGAACAATCGGGACAGATTAAGGGGTGGGTAATTAATTATCAAATCATAGTCCTTCGTTAGTGCGCTCTCACCAGCCGGGGCATGACTGTGTGCGCATGTGCAGTGGTGCATGGGTAATGTCCAATGGGTGAGGGTGATTTAGTGGTACAGCCACTCACAGACCACCTACAGGGACACCAGTCCAACTGACCCCGCGTCCTTCAAACGACCTCCAGGCTTCACAGAGGTCATGCCCCTTCCGACCATCAGTGCCATCTGGGGGCAAGCCTAGGGAGCATTTTTTCTCCCTTTTCCCGTGGAAGGATTAGCAGCCCCGTCACAGCGCGCATTGATATGCATGGGTTTGGCATATGCCCTATGCGTGCTCACACATAATGGGGGCTTTTATTTGACAATGAGAAGTCTGATCCTGAAAAGCCATTCCTGATCTAATCGGACCACACTGTCCTTTAAATCACTGTAAATGAAGTCAAGAATTTTTAAATTTTACTCATTTGTTCTATGTCTCTTAGATTATAATAGGAGTTGCTCTGCAGGCCACAACCCCCGGAAATGTCTCAGGTACATATTATTTTTATACTGTACTCCAAATGACACGTACATCATCCAGGCACCTACGTATAGCCTTCTCAATGTATCTGTGGTTAAATTTACCCCCAACTTAACTAATGAGATTTGATCATATTAAAGCTTCCTGCTCTGACTGCCTTGTTTCCCAGAGCAACCAGTATCCCCTTTAAATAACCACTTTTTGTTGCTCTTCTCTCAGAACCCAGTTTGGTTTCCGCCACAGTGAGGGTAAAATACAAGGAGCAGTATTTGCGTCGTTTTGTTCTCGCCCAGAGAGAGACCCCTTTGGCTGCTACGTGATTTAATTATCTTTGGGTTTTTGTGACTGAGGACGTTTTCACTCAGCCTACTAGAGTTTCTTAAATGTGGAGCTGTACGGGAGAGTTGGTACCCATTTTCCTTCATAACTGCAGACGAGATTTTTCAAAGGTCATCATATTTACAGTTTCTCCACTGTTTAACATGGTTCATCTATGCCTATTCTGTCTGAACTAGGTACAATATGATGTTTTACATAGAATTCGGTGATTATTCTATCATTACTATTTCTTCATCCCTGTTAATCTCGACTCTGCATCTACTCAGGCACACTTAGTCCCACCGGAAATATCCCCCTTTAGTGCAATGATTATTTTGTAAATGGGAGCAGATAAGTATCTTTTTTTTTTACTTTAAATACGCCCTGTCCATTTTATTACTCCTTTGCACTTCCACACGGCCTGTAGAATCATAATACCATGCACTTCTACTACAACTTACTGCCTTTTTTCCTCTCTACTTAAACAGTTCAAAAGCAATCGGAAGTATGTTGGGTCCGTTTTCTGCGCGTGAGCGCTGTCGTTTGCATGATGGGACGACCACGATCTCAGTACACATGCATGGTGCAGACTCCTAAAGTAACAATAAATACAACTTTACAGCACTATCCTCCTATTTAGGTACGCGGGAATATGTGCCTGGCCCTGTCCGTTATGCAAATGAGTCTGTTTTAATTCTGTGCCCACTTGAGACTTGGCCATCTGGCGTTGGGAAAGGGACTGTGGGAAACTTGTTTGAAGATTCTCAACCCATCTTGTTGCACCTAAGTATGGGCCTCTCTGGTTCGGCCAGACCCACTGAGAAGCCAACGCCAAATATATATGGCTGCTATTTATTTTTTTTAAAAGTCTGAGAGAATGTTTAAAGACTAGCCTGTAGTAATAGTTAATGTTGCATGAACTATACCCTCATCCCCATGCACAAAAATGTGGTTAAAGCCGTACGCCCCTGTCTTATCTATAGATCTGCCTAGGTTGGATCTAGAGGGTATTATAGGATAAGAATGTATTAACTAACATTATTTTGAAATAACCTCCTGAGGTTGGACCCCACGATAGGATTACGTGTTATACTTTTAACAGTCACATTATACTTTTAATAGCACATTTGCCTGTGCTATACTAAATGTCCACTCCCCAGCCCCTGCACTCCCATGCAAAAGTGGTATCCATGCTCGTTCCCTCCCCTCAAAGACACCCCCTTTCCCAAGAATTTTTAGAGAGAAAATGACCCCTCTTTGCGGAAAAACGTGGACTTTTCAGGGCAAATAAGGATCCCTTTTTACCCAAAACGTGGACATTTTTTCCATACATACATGTACATAACCACTGATATACTGGGGAAGGTGGCGTTAACATGAAATAGGCCCCAAGACGCTGGACTCCATCTGTGGTTCTCTCCCCAATGCGCCTACTGGTTACCCATAGAAAGAAATCCCCTAAATACATTTACAGTACTCTTCAACTTCTTCATTCAAATTTTAAGGACTTTGTCCTCAAAAAAAAGAGTCCCTTATCTAAAATTTGAAGAGCTTATTTTTTTGGAAAAGACCCATTTTTTCTGTTTCCAGGGACATTGGGAGAGAGTGAAAAAAGAGCATGGATGTCAGGGAAGTATACAGAGTGCAGGGGCCGGGTTCCACTCACTCTCTGTTCATGATAACATGAGGACGCGGTGTCTGCACGAATAGGTCCACTGAAGTACATAATAATGTGAGAATGAAGCAGATGCAACACATACCCCACCCAATATGAACCCATGGAGGTTGAGATGTGAATGAGATATTGCGATCACAGAATGATAAACGATTTGGAGGGAGAAAAAGACCTTGAAATTTCTGCCAGGTGGTAGACTGATCGAGCTGTTACCCTCCCCCTCGAAACCTTTATGGATTTGGCCCTCCAGGAGAGCTTTGCATTCTTCTATTTTTTTCTCCTTTTAATGGCTATCCATACAATACCCCCATGGTATTCTGTTCATTTAATTAGGAGCCCTGTGGTGGTCTATGACCGTGAGACTTAGCTGATATAGCCTTACCCCAGTGCCATGCAGTTGGCAGTTTGCATCTGGCGTGGGGGCTGCCCTGGATGGGTTCTCCTCACACCAGTCTAACGGCCCTCCCATAATATAAACTCTGGGTGCGACCAGATGGCCTATAGGGCCCCTCTCCCCTTACCTGACAACCCCTCCCCTTTCCAGCAGCCAAGACAGTAGGCTAGGATAATACCTCTGTTGCTATGACACATGTCCTTAGGCCGGTGTCATCTTGGAGACCAATAAGGTCATGCCTGAGTGGTTTCACCTGCTGGTTTGGAATCTCGACTGGCCTGGTGCATTTTACTCGTTCAGGTGTGACGTGGAGGGCGGGGCGGTAGCAAGGGGGTTGGAGGGGGATAACGGAGGAGGGGGTAGAATCTGTCATGTGAAACCAGCACGTGCCTTACGCGTGGCCGTGCACGGGACACAGGGTATAAGGCTACCCCTTGGGGGGGGGGGGGGTTGAGAGAGGTTGGGTGACAACTGAGGTAAATGGGAAGGGGTGTAAAAGAAGGTGAGGGGTTAAGGTCATATGCACCTACAACTCAAGTCACCCCCTCCTGCCCATAGTCTCACTCGTTACTCCCCTCAATCAGGGCCATGGGAGTGCCTGTCGTTTCTTATGGGTTGAGGGCAGGTGTTCTGGAAATGGGACTGGCGGAGTGACTGTAGTGGGGCTGTAGGGAGAGAAGTGAGATAGGGGTAAAGTTCAACCGTTCCCTTTTCGACAGGGATGTATATATTTTATATGCGAGTGGAATACTTTGTGGGACGAATTTCTGGCTACCTATTGGTGAAGAAGAAAGATGCGAGTGTCATGGTCAGACCTGGACGACATTTAAAAAAAAATAACAATTGCTATCATTCTGAAATGCCTCCAAGATCTTTTAAGGTGGTAAATCAGACAAACGCCGAAAAGTGCTATAGAAGAGTATGGAGTTATGTTAGTATTGGATTATATGTGAACGATAGATGCATAGGCTGAAGAGGATCGGGGGGGGAGAGGGAATCAAGGGGTCAGAGGTCGTCACACTTGACCACAAAACCAATCAGCATCCAACACCTAGTACCCACAGTCCAAGGTCACAAGTCGCCCCTTGTCACCCCCACCACCCCGATATCATCACATGATAACCCCCACGGTAAGCACAATTACCATAACACTATATCCCCTACCCAATAACACTACAGGCATACTGCGCCACTAAGCACTATAGCTGTCTATCCATTCAAATCCCCATGAAGAGAGGACTTGACAGCCCACCTGGCCATAGCCCCTCCTGGGTGCCTGCTGGAGGGATGAAGGGCTGGGTGGTACAGGAGCAGGTGGTGTGTGACGTCCCATGGTCATGCGTGGCTGGTTTTCAACTACTTCTCCATAGTGGGGGTGTTGCTGTGGTGGTTTTTATATGACAAGCTGATTCATGGACACACAGGCGTGTGTGGCTTGGGGATGGGGGTGTGGTGTAGATGGCAGATGGAGAGTCCAGATAGCGGTCACTTAAACATGTAGATCATGGAGGACCATGCATATTCCAACACCCCTAATGGTCATTTTACTGGCCATTCTTTTATTAGCTCCAATCTGTCACTGTTTAACTTTCACACTATATTGCAGGTTACTACTAGATAAGGAGCAAATAAAACCAGGACCCCTATACTTTAAACTTGATCTTAATGATTAAAGGTGGAAATTGAAATATAAATTGTAATATTATTCAAATATTACACTGGCTACCATTGTATGTGTATATATCCAGAGAGTATATGACCGCGACAAAGACTAGTAACGCCTGACATTAGGTGCCATTTCATATACTACTTATGGCAGCGTCTTGAGACACAAGAGTTTGTTTTTCTGTTCGAGTACAAGTAGAGCAAGTAACTGAAGAGCAGGAATAGATAAATAATGTTATTCAGCGTTCCCGATAGATGAATTTGGTGTCTTTATGTATCTATGTAAGCACTCTATGTGAAACTGACGGGGAAACTAATTGCTATGTTGTCGTGCAAACAGAGCATGTAGAGTACACACATGTTGTGGGATCATAAAAGTGTCACACTTAAGCCACAGCATCAATTCACAATGGACTATGCCACCTACCTGTTGGGTTGTGACACCGTGGTTCATTGTACAGTAGTGTAGTTCATAATGATCCATCGACAGTACATGTGTTAAAAGAAATCTCTGACCCAGCAGACAGCTGCACCCTGGAGGAGGTCAGCCATGACGGTGACAGCAGCTGTCCTCCTGTGATTTACCTTACCCACTCCCTGACATTATACTCCTGACGCTTTGCCACAACCTTCCATTTTCCCATGTTAGTCATGCTAAATGCATTCTGCCATTTTCTGAATGTCTCCCAAGGTAGAGTCATCGTGTGCAAAATCCAATGATCAGTGTGATAACACTGCTGCAGTACGTAAAACTCTTACAGGAGTTGAAATTTCAATCCTGATAAAAGATTTCTCAAAAAGCTTTCTTCATTCTTATTCCCCTTCCTCCCTACCCAATCCTTGAGTTGTCTGAAAACACAGGTCTATGCCCCCTCCCCCGGTCCACGCCCAGCCCCTTCCTACCCTCTCTCACAGCTGTGATTTGATAGACAGTTCTATTCATTACTTATCCTGACTTGTAAAATTTGATAAATACACAGATTGCAAAGTTCCTCCTATTTTGAATTAAAAATTCACGTCAATGGTACACATCAGAGGACTAAGGTTGCCCATCTGCAAAGTAAACGTGTGTGAAGTCACCAGACTGTTATAACTATAAATAATTGTCAGTGAAGGCTTTCTCTTAATATAAATAAGTAACAACGTCAAACAGCTCACTAAAAGTGTCTCCTGTGTCTTTCAAACCTGTGTTCATCTTTTGTATTTATCATTGTGCTATCAGATATCGCCGTTACAGATGATAGAAAATGACGAAGGGTCCATATACCTCCGTGGTATAGAGTAAGTATGGGACATCTGCGCAAGGGCAGATGGAACACCTTTTCTACTTGCCTGCCCAAGACTACATGCACATATAGACTACGTGGCATACAGTGTATGTGCATGGACTCGTCTATTCCCCTGAACCCCACGGTTTCCCTGGGAATAACTACAATTCTACTTCAACTTAGGGGGCAGGTAAGTCTCGTATAATTGTAAAATTCACAGTCAATTCAATGTCATTCCCACAAAACCCCTTAAGGGGTAAGTCGAACGGTGAGTAGTATATGCATGGGCACTATTAGGCAGAGCACAAAATCGCACGTTTTCATATGTTATCTCAATGAAAATATCCTTCATGAAAATAGCAGTGCTGCACATATATGTGACTGGGAGTTTTTGGTAATTTGGAAAATGATGTTGGTTATGATAAGCACCCCATACTCCAATCCCACACCCCATCTTTCAATCTAATACCTGGTTATCGAATTTCAAAAGCCTCCAGCAGCTGCAGAACTAAATATGTATCCTCTCCTAATCACGACCGATCAAAGGCTGCCCTGTAAAATTAAACGTTTAGTAGCCGATTACGGAGGCAGCTGTGTTTGAAGTTGTGACCATCTGAAACCTAGTCTTCCCCCTAAGGCAAGGCGAGGACCCCCTGTGTGGCAATTATTACTGTTGTGGACTGTCCTGGTAGGATTGATGATGGAAGGAGGGAGGCTGAGGCCCTAGTCATTAAGGGGTGCATCGTCCCAGACCCACTCATTAACACTGGGGTACCCTGCACAGCTCCAATGAGGAAAGATTATCCGAGCTACGTGGAGTTGAATATCCTATCCTATCTATTTTAAACGGAAGCATCTGTTGTCGGTGAGGTATGAGACAGTAAAAGCTGACCCTCGCCATGACATGTACATGTATATAATCAAATTGGAATTCATGGAATATGTGCCTTGGTCCTAAGAGACTGAATCATTTCGTGTTTATGAAACTTATTTCCCCATGTTAATTGTTCCTGTGGTGGCTAAATAGTACATGGGTGGTTGTCAAATATGTTAACGTACCTGATTACGCCGTGTGTACCTGTTTGTAATTAATAAGATAATGTTAGTGATGATTGTCAGTGCTGCAGATGGAGTTCAACAGAAGGAGAGGTCATTAATTCCATCTAAATTCTGTATGCATGAAGTAAGACCAAAGGACAGACTTTTTTTATATCCCCATCCTCTTGTGGAACATACGAAAGCATGGTATATGTCTAGATGCCACCCTGATCCGGATCACGATCATTGCCGTCTCACCTGTCGGCATTATGCAATTTCTCCAATGGACCATTCCTGACAGCTTAATGTGAAGTGGACGACCTGCTTTCCCAAACATGGATCAGAATAATTTTCTCACGGTGGGCGACCTCCGGATGACCCTTCAGTGGACACAGAGCAAAGGGTGAAGCTATAAATGTTCAAAATGCCCCTCTGCCGACCCTTAATTATAAAGACGCCCTAGCGGCAGGGGCAGATGTGTCTTCCTGTCCTCACTGCCCATGCGCAACGGCCACTTCCGGCCAATAATTTTCTCGCCAGGTGGCAGTGGAGAGGTATTCAGTAGAGGGACGTAACTGGATGTTACGCCATAGCTAGAGCCTCACGGTAATCTGCAGGCTATTGAAAGTCTGGACGTTTTATATAACACGCCAGGCTGGCTTTTGTATAATACCTGATTGACATCGCCATGGTCGTCCACACTGTCCTCAGCTGATAAGATTGTCCCCGGGGACGCCTGGTGGGGCCAGTCAGAGGGGTTGAAAGTGAAAGGGAGTGACATTTGGGTTGGAGATAAAAAGTGGAAGTGTCATGCTGATATATGTCAGGGGTGCTGGATGATTGTTTGGTATGTAAAGGAGGAGGGTATACTAATGGTACCAGGCGCCCGAGCGGAGCGTGCCACGCTCCCAGGTCGTCCAAGTAGGGCGCGTGACAGTTGTTGTACAATAAGTGCATGCAGGTGGAACACCATCCCCATCCCCCCCTTCCCCTCTCTAAGTAACCCCAACCCCAGGATAGCTCGACCCCCCACCCCAGGATAACAGACCCTTCCACATCCTCTCAGTCCCCCACCCCCGGCTCCCACCCGACTCTTCCCTACCAATGGCACAACTTTTCATGTCAAAGACTCGCTGATTTCATTTCATCCTTCTTCTCTATACTACAATGTCCCCTCCCCCCCGGGTTCTGACCCCCTTCTCTCAATACCCCCGGTCCCCTGAGCGGCAGCCAAATGGTGGTATTGTAGGGTGTATAAAGGGTGGGGTGCGACCTCTGACCTGAAGGGTGTCGTCTATTCAGTGCCGCCAGGGCGCGTGGCCTATGCCGAGGACGGCGTGGGTCGCGTGCCGTGGACCCAGCGGTGTCATTCCGTCTCGCATGGCTGCCCCTGCCACCCCCTCCTTCCCTCCTTCCACCATCATCCCCTGCCAGGAATCTGAGATGTTGTAAGGTCTTAACATGACGCTTGGCACGCGTTCCCCATGTCCGGCCAGCACTGTTGAGCCTTCTCGTGTGATCCTTCAATCTCAGTCCTGGATCAAGTCCTTTTGAAGAAAATGCAAAGAAAATTTAAAGCAAAAACTCAGCGAAAAGATTGAGTTGGATGATTTTGTCATATCGAGATGTGGAACACTGAAAAATAATTCTTTTGAATAGTACCAAATGTGGACCACTAATGTCTAGTGCAAATGAAAGGAGGTGATATAACTTTGATATATACTGTTTCATATACAATGCATTTTTTTTCTAGATTATGACAGAAAAGTACTTTCCTATTTGTACTAGAGGAATAAAGACTGGGAAATCAAGCTAGAGAATCAGTCAGGGAATGCCAATTTCTTACATTCAATTCCAGGAAAGTAGAAGCAGAGACTTTAGCCCCTCCTCCCTACACCTTTATGACACCCCCACCTTCTAAAAGGTAAATGATCAAAATAGGTGGCAGCAATGTAGAACGCTCCGTCTAGTATTGGTGACAGTGTAAACAACCTTTCAACATGTGCACGCAAGTGTACATACATGATGCATAGCAACACCACAATTATCAGACATCCCAATCTATTAGTGGGGTAAACAATATACCCGTATGATTCACGATCATCAATATTTTCTAGGATGCTGCATAATGGATGTGACTACATATCCTAGTGACAAGAACGAGAAAAAAAGAACACCTAACCAACGGCTGAGCTCAATTTTAATGAAAATACCCCGGTAGGTGTGAGATAGCATCGGAGACCTGTGAAAACAAACCCGATCTTTTGCCTCTTTGAATTGAAAATTGGACCAAAACTAATGTGTACATAGTATTCAGTGTGAGGCAGGTGGACCATACCCCTAATGTAAGCTGTCTTGTGATTGGCTGCTTGCACACACTTGTTTACTGCTCCTAGAAAAGGCAATGGTGCGTTCATATTTGTGTTTCATGCATGAGTGATTTCTGGTTGCCAAAGGCACCCCCTCCCCCCCCCGCCTCCAAACCACCCAACCCCAACTTTCCGTTACCCACTTGGTGGATATGGGACCAAAGTAAGTCACGAGCAGCTGGTGGATACCGGGTATGTGTGCCTGAATAGGAGAGCAAAACATTTATATATGGTGGGGAAGGGTGCATACAGATATTGCTGGAGCATGGGTTGTATGGAGTATGGGAGTATGGTGTATTAAGATGTATGTGTGATGTAGGACCAGAAAGATAGCAACTGTGTATCTGAAGATTGGTTGGGGAGGGGTGTGTGGAGTCTGGGGAGGAGTATGGAGTTTGTTCATTGGAGGAAGGGGGTGGGGCTGGATCCCGTGGAGGTAGATCTATGGAAAACCAGTACCAGGGGTGGGTTGGCCCTAGTGAGACACAGTGTAGGGGTGCGTCTCCAGCGGGGGGGGGGGGGGGTATGTGAGAAAGGGGGTTGGATGGCAGTGGGGGAGTGTGGTGGAGGGGGTAAATTGCTGGAGGGGGTGCCGGACGAGTGTGATTCAAACGACATTTTTGTGATAGTGGTGCCATCTGCGGCCTTCCCAGAACCTTCCATACTTTAGGCACATGAGGACCCCCTTCACTACCTCAACGTATCCCCTGCCCATTCCACACCCTCGTGGTATCGGCATATCTTGTTCCTCCTATAACTGTTTTACATTGTGTAATGTGTGTTCATGTTTTACTATGCATAACTGATACACTTATAAGTTATAACACAAATCATGATATTTTATATGATGATCATACAGATTTCTCCAAAGAATTTTGCTGCAAATTTGAGGAAAGACACAGCGAACTTGAGTGAATAAAACAGACTCTAATTACTAATACATATTTACAGTAATAGTTTCAGTATACATCCAATGCCTATAGAGTTAAGCTGTATACAGTTTTGAACTACCATGTTTGGTTTGGGTCACAAGCGCGGTCTCAAACTACATCATCACTAGACACAACCATGGATATCAAGTACTGTATGTATCATGTTAAGAGTTATGTTATTCGTCCACATGATATTGCTATTCGTCCATATGGCATTGTCAGAATTCAGGCTACAGAAAGTAGATCAAATCTGCTGTAATCACCAGGTCTATAGAAGATCTTGTTATTGAGGTATATGGTTGGATTATATATATTGATATAGCATGGGTTGGGCATAGGGGTAAGCTGTTAGATGTGTTCCTAATGTAGAGCATAGCTGGAACTTTGCAGAAGGAAAGAGAATTTCGCTATGATTTAGATCAGACTACGGTATGTACATTGCACATTATGGTAATATATAAGTCAGGAATATTAAATAACCTACATGTGTATATACATTCTTGGGGTTGCCCTATGACATGATGTGGTTTTGCAAACATTTAGCTACCATTGTAAAGATGGGCAACCTTATCTCAATAACAAAGATGACTTCAGAACCAAAACATCTCGCCCTTCACCCCGCCCTGGTTAGGTCCTGATCTGTTCTAGCCAGCATCCTGCTGCTGTATGGTGATACTAGGTTAGAGAGGATGACTATGTTAAAGGAGGATTCAGTGTAAAACTGCACAGGTCTACTATCTACTGAAAATACCATTATGATGCATTCTTTCTTAATGGTAGCAGAAGATACCGATGGAATCCTACTGCTACATATAATAAGATCAGCCAAAGTTAGGGGTGTGCCTTATTTGTTAGGCCTCAGGTGCGTTCAGGGCCCAGGACTCAGGGTCTGCCTTACATGCAGAGTGGGTCTTATACGCGAGGTATTAAGGATTGCTGATTTTATATCCATGGAGTTAAAGGTTTTAAGTGCATATATAGTTCGTATTGACATAACATGTATAGGCAATATCATATCCCTACAGCAAATCTAACCGTGTAAAAATTAATGTCTTTCTATTTTTGAGGAATGGCAACGATCCCATTTCTTGTAGGAAATCCACTTAAAGTGTCCTGTTGCACCACATCTAGTAGCCTATATAAGACAGTACGATCATAATGTTCAACTGTATGGGTGTGACAGTGGGCATAGGTATGATGAAAATGTCGTCTGCGGTTGTGATGTCGTGTGGGCAGACGTTCTGTCGTCTTTCCCGCTAAAACTCAGACGTAAACACTTTATCCCATGTCCTGCTCATATGTATGTACTTCACTGGTTGAGGTTTTCCACATAGATTCAACACAGACCCGATATGCCTAAGTCCTTGTAATCTAGCAGGCTCCATATGTTCTACATCGATTTTTGCTATTCCCATTGGAATGTAACATGTTTACAACATTTTAGAAAACACTGGCTCCACCATCCTTCGTTTCAACTTCCCTGTGATGTTACATGTAGTAACTACACCTCTATAAAAAAAGATCTTGAAGTTTATGCAAGAGTTAAGTGGGATTTACCATCTACTTTCCCAGGACTATGTGTACAGAGCCACATTAAATTTGACGGTAGTGGTTTTGCAAAACACATAGTATAGCACATATATACTAGTAGTCCTAAGAACTGATATAAGTATTACGTTTGTATACATTCCGTATGTTTGTCAGTAGCATGCACTTAGCGTACATTCTACATATTAGTTACTTGGATATGTAGCAGTGATAACAGCTACCCAGTAGGTGCACTGTAACATGCACTAAAACCAAATTATGCAAAATATCATAAATAATTGGTGAACTGACCCAGAAGGGAGACAGCACAAATTGTGAGCGTGATAATCGTTGGCGATTTGAAGTAATTATATCTTACACCTGGCTACAAGTAACCACAATTAAAAACCAACTCATGTCAGTTAGAGGCAGACCAATATCATTAAGACCCTTAATTGTGCATGGAGGACCAACTATTTTATAGAAAACTGCCAATGAATTGTGCCAGTTTGTCCTATCTCGGAACTTGATGGTGCCATTCTTAAAGCAAGCCAGTGGGATGTAAACAAAAAAACATACCCATTATCTCATGCAAAAGTTTCTTGCTCTTGGATTTTGGCCATGAAATGGATGAATCTACTTCATTTTCATGCAAGTGATTCTCATTTACATAATGATTTGCATACAGGCATACCCTTGTAAGCTTATGCAGAGGGCAGGTGAGTTTGAGGACGCGCTGTGGTGAGTCCAGCCGAGCAGGTGAGGGGGTTGAACAAAGTGAGTGTAGAGGAATGTTACCTGGCCCGGGACACACCTGGCAGGGTAGAGAAGGGGTTGGAAGGGATGGTCCCCTCCCCTCTCACCCTGCTGCCTAGAACACCTGCATCAGGCACTCTGACACTGCCTGCCAGACACACCTACCTGGCAGCTCCTTTCTTCACAGAACAGATCCCCATCTACTAATCAATCTTCCTCACCATCGATGTCCATATCTCCTTTCCACCAGACCACCATTAGTTCCAGTTCTGACTATAAATACAGGAGGGTATTTTTTATGATGGCTTTCGAAATTGTTCATGTCCCTAAGGAAGTTTATAAATTATGTGAGACTTTTAAGGTAACTTCAGTTGGTAGTAGTCTCACTAGAGTCTCCATTAGGCATAGAGTTCTTATTTGAATAATTTGCATATGAAAGCATATCGAGGTCTTGGATCGCCAAATAAAAGGTTTGACTCTGATGTCAAATGGAAAGTTGGAACAGCTGTTGCTTAAAACAGCCTTCTGTTGTTGACTTAGCATGTCGGCTGTCGCCTTTTATATAAATCTACAACTCAGGTGTAATAAAAGATATATTGATATAATTAACATTATGTTGATCTTTACAAATAATACATTATATCTCATCGTACAACTCACATGAACTGGATCATACATATCAGAGTAGGCCCGTCTCGATATTTGCAATCACTTTTGAATGAGTGAGTGAGTGAGTGAGTAATAGATGCTTAACGCCATTTCGACATCTAAGGTCATATTCATGGCGAGAACGACATTACACAATTTCACAGAGGAATGTGTCAGTGCCCGCGCATATGTGCACCACACACATCCTGAGGGGACATGAAAGAAGAGATATAGACCCTTTTAAGTGGGCTAGGGAGGCCCGACTTTTGAATGAAATTCAAAGCATAACATAAAACGTCTGAAGATAACAACTATATCTATAATCATAGATTACGCCTTCTGTGTTCAAATTCCCCATGCTTTGTCTTGAATGATCGGACACCAAATCGAGACAACTTATAAAACAATACTGCTGACGACGTTACTTCCAAATCCATATTAGTGCACCGTTGGGCATCATGAGTAGCAACAAGGTTTGACCTATAAGATCCCTGGTTAAGTATATCAATGATACGTGGAGAGATAGGATGGTCATATGCATCCCGATTTGCCTATCCCAATAAGGCCATATGATTCATTTCTGGTTACCTTGTCATCTGCAAAGGCAGTGTTCCCTGGTAGTTGTCTTTTCTTGTAGTACCTGAAGGAGGCAGTGTGTGCATTGTGATAAGAACACTGCATTGGTTGTGACAAAATATGTGCAGACTGACCTTTATAGATTGACGTCAAAGGAGCAAAGGACCACCTATGAAGGCAGTAGAATAAAACTGCCACTGTCATCTCATATTGTGTATACCCCGAGTTTCATTTCCTTAAACAAGACCATCTGACCCAGAAAACACACCTTGCCAATTACCCTTTTAGTCTGTTTTGATGGCTAGACTCACCCCGAGATGAATTGATTAAAAACTAGGTTCGGTAAAATTGGGTGATTTGTGGCCCCTAAGGATCGGCTAATCAAATAAAGTGAGTGGCTTCGAGGAAATGTCAAAAGTAATAACCTTCAAAGTGTAATTATAGAGTGATAGGAATAGCTGCATCCAAACGAATGCTAGGTACTACCTGAAAAGATGATGAGAGGGACAAGGTGAGATAAGAACAAAAGGCCGACCAATCATGGGTTTTATCGCTTTGATCGTGCGCGATCGCGCTTGATCATTTTCATGACCTTCTGTATTCATGATTGAAATGGATTACGTGACTGAAATTCATTAAACCTATATGAGTAGCCGATGACTTATACTTTACATTGCTTCTTCTTATCATATTTGTAAGCTACGAATGCAGACTAATTTGACAGTATCACTTACGATAAAGATAATGTTCCAAGCTATGAGTTCTTTGTAATAAATTTTTTGGCAATAACAAAATGTATGTACCAATATAATTGCATGGAGGGAAATCGTAAAAATGTTCCGATACCCATTCTTACATCACACCTGCGCGTTATTCAACATTATTTCCCCCACCCCATCCCACTTCTCCACCACACCCATTATGAAGAGGGATCACATACATATATGCACGGTCACGGATCCCTAACCCTATACACCACCCCCTTTCAAGGCCTGCCAACGGGACAGGTGTGCACGCGCATTTAACACCGCGCATGTGTGCTTGGCTGTTTCCAGGGCGATGCCTCTCTGGTTCTTCCATGCTTGTCTGAACATCTTGGCCTCAGACTTTTCTTGGTGTTCTGCTGTGTCTCCATGGGCTAAGAGACCGGGTGTGTAGACCGGGTGGCATGCATGTATTCATGGTTCGGTCCCACTGCAGGACCATCTGGCCCTTAGTGTTGGCATGTGCAGTGCACGAGCCCACCTGCCTGGTGCTAATGAAGATACCAGGTGTGGAGGGACACCAGATAAGGACTTAAGGACACAGGTAACCCCAGATCATTGTATGCTCCAGGGATCCACCCTGGGTTATGGCATCAGTACCACCTGTCCTGTAGCCTTTGTGCGGGTGAGACGTACAGGATGGAACAGATGAGACCAGAATCTGTAAAGTCTTTAGATGAATAAACACACCAGAATGGGTCGTTTGAAATGCTGATGAATCAATATAATCTATACAACATATGCCACTGATATGAAAGTGCCCTCCTTCTTCATGACATGAAGGCAAATAAGATGTATGAAATATGAGCGGACAAGTAAGACTTCCATAATGCTATATTAAGTTATCCTTCATACGTGACACTTTCATAGTCTCCCCCTATCTTTCAAGTCTGATGAAGGTCACATGTTTTGTTACATATGTATGGTAATGTCAGTATTATAATAAGACTTCTCAAAGTTGTTTATTTCTTTCATATTTTCACTATAGCGGAAATCCCCGCATATCATACAGCACCACCAAAGATTATGTGTGCAAGCCACATATCGATATTCATTACCCTGTAAGAATAACAATCTTACTGCTTGTATATATCATACTATGGTGGTTTAACTAACTGATCCACCATCTTTCTTCCTACTAACATAAAAGCTGGCTTTGAGCTAAATTTAATAATCTGTTTTCAATACTATGGGGAAACAGGCCAATCTTAAAAAGTAGTTGGGATCAATTAAAATAACTCTGGTTTGACAGTGTCGTGTTGTTTCACGCTTCATGTGTTCCACTCGCAGTGACGCTTTCTTTAATGAAACTATGCTTATCTAAATCTGTCAAATTTAATTATATAAAAGCTTTAATAATGAGTGATCGTGACAAACCCACGACCAAGTAACTAATATTCTGTCATCCATCGTCTTAAAAAGGGTGCGTTCATTGTTTAGCTAAAATTGGATGTTGGAGTAAGGCACCATATGCTACCTGTGCTCAAAACTTCCTGAAACCAGATCTAAGATAAGGTTTTGATCGACATTGCATATACTAGTACCTAGGTACTTTTTGACAGGATTAGTTCTAATATAAAGTACTTAGATGATAAAAATAATTGGTAGATATGAGTAAATTCATGCCCACATCCCCTTGTGTGACATATGAGGTGAAGTTAATCTGGCGGCCACAATTTTGCCATTTTTGAGTTATGGGAAGAGATGAATAGTACGGTATTTTTGTACACGCCCATGGCGGCAGGTTTTTGGCAGGTTGGATGAGCACAGATGTTGTGGTGGCAGGCGACAATCGGACCAAGCAGACGACATTTGGAGGGCTCCTTGCCACCACTTAAGATTCCAGGTGGAAGTTCCGCATGGCGGGGCACATACAGACACCTGGATCCAGAGTTCAGGTGTGGCCACCTACCAACCAACCTCAACCTATTAGCGCCACACTACAACTGTACCTACCCCCCCCCCGCTAACCCCCCCCCCCCCAAACCCTGCCACCGACCATCAACTCAGTCTACACATCCCCTTCATGTCCAGGAAACCAAAACATACCCCTCCCCTTCACCAACCCTTCTCCGCTTTCCCCAGCTGCTGCTCCCTGGTTCCAGTCCTGTTGGGGGATGGGGGTAAGTGAGGGCTAATGGGAAAAATGGATAAGGCATGGGGAAAGTCAAACAAAATTGTGATGACTGAACAAACAATACTAATCTCCCATTCACCAGGTCAAATATATAAAATAAGACAAAATTTTACTGGCGCCTAGTGTCTATGTACCTTCGCGGAGCTGTTTTGGGTGGACGTGTGACTTATTTCAATCCCAGGTATATGTCTCTTTTTAAGGTGAAGAAATGTACATAATAAGTTGATTATGAACTCTCTTGGGTGGTGTTTGTAATAGCAATTTATAATAGAAGTACTGGTAGACTTAAATAGGTGACACCTTTGAATGGGTATAGGCCATCCTTGCTATAAGGCAACTTTTCCCATCAGTAAAGAATGAGAGATGATGTTGAACCCATTGTGACCTCTCTGCTCTCTTGATCTGTACTCCTGCCACCACACCTCCCAACCAACCACCTTTACACCCAGCCACCCACACAGGCTACCCTCCATGTCTCCCTCCCTCCACACCACCGATAGCCTCTGCTCTCCCTCTCACCTCACATTGCACTGCAGACCCCCCCCCCCAATCCACCTCGTCTTCCCCTAGTATCACCCCCCCCCCTCCTCCTCCTCTGATACCCTTTCTCCATCCCTACAACACTCTCCCACTCCTATTCTTCCCGGTCGCGCCCTACTCTGACAGGTACTAATCACAGGTGATCGATCCTGGACTGAGCAACAGGATCCAACACCACCCCCTGCCCCCCCCACCCACACCCACACTCACTCTACCACTGACCCCAGGGTTACATTACATGCACCAAGACTTGCCCTCAATGCTCCCCTCGCCACCCATGCTTACCAGCACCCATCAGGTACTACTCGCCCAACTATGAAAATGCACGTGTGCTACAATACCATACAATATGCTACTACCTATCGAAAACCAGCACATTTACCAGTTAAACCAAACTATTTACTTTCTATTTCTCGCTATTGTCTTGAACAATGTCCCCCAATCCATGCACTACTTACACCACCACACCAACTCGCCCTTGCTCAGCACGAGGTGTACACCCGTCGACTTACGGGGATGGACAACATCAGACAAGCAAGAACCCCCTTTTAATTGTTTTTATTTTCTTTTCTTTCATTCGAGTACAGCCATGACCTCATCAGACATAAAAGCTGTAATACTGAATGCCTTACCTCATCCAACAGCAACTATCACCTCTGAGACCAGCACCATCCTATAGGAGACAGGGATGGTGCCCAAGGGTTTTGTTCCCATGGGTTTAGCATTATCCCTGCCCATAGCACCCTCACACCTATAGCCGATACCAACCACGCCACCTTTACCCCCTCCTACCCCCCCTACCCCCCCCTCCCACCTGATGCACACACCCCTCTTTCAACCAGGTTTATCTAGATAAGTGCATTTTGCCGTCCATCCCCTCCGGGTTAATATTTGCCTGCCGTTCCCCTGGGTGCGTGCATGATTTTGTCAAATGATTTGCCCAAATCTTGGACCAATTAGATCAGGCATGATCCACCCTGGAAGATCAAACAACTCCCTCCTGTCCGGGATCGACCCATTCCTTCCCGTCAAGACTTGTGGAGCATACTGAAGCGGACGCTGGTTGGCAGCAGACGGGCGTCTGTTCATGACTATGAAAGTCATTTCTGCGTGTAAATATGCCCCCGCCGCCGGTCCCTGTCCAATAGAGGGCGCCCTGGGGAGGGTCGGGTTACCTAGCGTCCCCTACGATGCCCTCGGTGGCGGATCAGGAGGTTGGTTTCGGGAGGTGTGGGTTTGTTTGGTGAGTCCGGCCGCTTCACACACCCCAGGAGCTGCTTTATGAGGTCTGCTCAATCAGGATGGAGAGGAAAGTGCTCCATGCTCCAGGTTATTATTATTTGATAATGCATCGATTGATGATTCATTCGTTTATGTTGTGTTTGCATCTCTTACAAAAGCTCATCTGTGATTCTGGTAATGTCTTAAAAGAAACTGCATAAAGCACATTTATATCGGTTCCATACCCACTGATACATGCACGAAGTGTAACCTTGCTTAACATCCACTCCCTATTAATAGTGGGAACTAGTCGGGGAACTAGTTCTATGTATCCCTGCGGTTCTACATCGTATAAGACAGGAACATGCCAGGAGAACATTTCAAAACCATAGCTATAGATATCGTTTTGAAATGCCCTGCTGACCAATGTTGTCTAAAGAAGTATCATTTGAAAATTGCAATATATTTCTGCCCCTGTCGCTGTCTCTCTTTCTCTGAAAGTCAAAACGAACCAAATTGACCTACACAAACACAAACCACACATACGAAATATACAATATCCATGTTTGTCTGTGTATTGGTACATGGACATTTTATACAGAAGCAACATATATGCACACCAGTATATACACAACCTTTAGAATACACCTGCCCTGAAGGTAATACAAACATGACATAGACTTGTAGCCACAAATGGGGCATAACTGCGATGTAACAATACACACACACACACACACACACACATATATATATATATATATATATATATATATATATATATATATATATATATATATATATATATATACCGAAATTAAAACCCAATACACACCGACCCACATACCCCCTCCTCTCCCTTCTATATACTAGTACACACCATTCATGCAGACTCAAACTGTTGAGCCTGGCTACAGACCGTCATCCCGGACACCTTTGGCCTTAGCTCTCTTTGGTTTTAGGTCAGTTTGTTAATTAAAGTAATTGGATGAGAATGATGTGGTTAAAAACTCACTTTAATGGTTTGTCTGACGCTCCAGCGATGACGTTCGGTGCCGTTTGCCAGACTCCAAAGGGGCCCTCTGTGGTTAAACAGAGAATTTAATAGTTCAACGTAAGAACAACCCCAGTCCGACCAGGTTTATATAAAGATAGGTTTATAGGTTAAAAGCAGTCAGCCAGCAGCATCATTGATTATAATATATCTATAGGCTTAGCATTATCTACGCAGCATCAGAAGCCGTTTACTTTCTTTTTTATTGTAATTTTTCGATCCAATTTTGATGAAAGAGGATTTAAGGACGTCCAACTCATGCTCGCCACTTTTTGTAGATATCAAAACATAATTTATATCTACTGAATGGCAGTATTTGCTATAATCACGCAGCGCTATATGATTCGGCCAATGTTTTTAATTACAGTGTTTACTGTATCAAGTCCCGGTTATGGTGTTTATATGCATCATTGACGTTATCCTTAATGATACCCTATGGGGGTGCTCTCACCTGCCCATTGCCTACATCATTAATGAAATAGTGTGGCTTAATTAGGTCACACACCTGAATGAACAGAGCCTGGGCCAATACATGGGACTCTAAGCATTGGTCCAAAATTAACTTTTGACACTGTGCGGGTCGCCATACGTACACATTTAGGAACAAAATGCAGTCCCATATATCCTTAGTGTTTTCAGCTTCATGGCGCAGTCCCTAAATGGCACTACACCCAATGGCATCCTGTATGTTATGGCGATTTAGGAATCGGAATTTGGGGTGAAACAGTTGGCCATGGTTATAAGTTGATAAGAATGTTCACCTGACCGTGAGGAATTAAACAGGGCCTGGAAATGAATTGGAGAATGAAGTCATGAGATGTTAATCTGCATCGGAGATTATTCTGGCGCATGTTATCATGTTTGTGTTTGTACTGGACAGATGGCTGGCCTAAAGACTGCTAATGTAAGACCTCGGTATCGCAAGTTTAGACGCCATTCAAAAATGTAGAGAAATTCACCATAATGATCTATTGTGGATTTCTTTGTGCAGTGACGTACATTATACATCAAAATATATCTGCCAGTAGTTACTTCGCCTTGGCTGTTACGATATGATAAATTTGTATTAGGCCACACCAAAAATATAAGTTGGTCTACGGATTTTGGTTCTGAAAAAATGGTGCGAGCGAGCCAAATTTTTTTTTTAAAGAATTTTTAGCGTCTAATGGATTCCTTGCTGGGAAATTGAGGCAAGCGAACAAATTTTTTTTTTTAAATTTTGCCAAACTTCACAAAGAGAAAACTTGTAGAAACTGAAGTGAGCGAAATCCGTAGCGAAGATTTTTTTCAGAGAAAAAAAATTTGTATTTCCGAAAATATGGAGAGGGCGATCCGTAGACCAACTTATCTTTTTGGTGTGGCCTTATAAATTTATGTTAGATGAGAGCAAAACAACGCATCTCAATTCGCATTAGTTGGTTACATGAGATGGTATATCATGCAGCATATGTGTTAAGTCCATTTCATGTGTTTAGGAATAGAGAGACTACAACACATCATTATCATATTCGCCTCACAATAGCAACTATTATCATAATTATGATATCACACACTACAACACGTGCTGAACTGTATTAATTGTTATTCTAACATCCATTCTAGACCACTGCTAGGGATTCCTGACACCACCATACATAGAAATAAAGTAGATTGCCTTATTAATGTCTGTATCTGCAGATCAAATTATCTTATAAGTAGCGCCATGTGTGTCTATTTATAAGACTTAGGGTACGCGTATTATACCACACAGCGGCTGTTCCTATTTAATATAGCCAAGGGTTTCTCCTCATACATTCAGCATGCGGGATACAGCACTACCATTGCTGCTGAATTACGCCATATGTATGTATGTTATATTAACATAGACCCATGTGACAAAAATATGTATTATATATTCTTCTCCAAGTTATAATGTTGAACCTTTCAAAATATCCTTAGGCCAAAATAAACGAAAGGTGTGTTTCAGGCCCGGAGTTTCAGGGCTGAATATGTAGGCTATGTAGGGTTACCCCCCCCCCTTTGCTACGGTTTGTATATAGAATGTTTGTTTGTTTTTCACAAAAAGGGGCAATACACAAAATACCTTAAAGATCTTTGCTACCAGTATCTTACGCATTGACTTCATCTTCTCTTTCTTATTTGGCCACAAAGAATGAATCTTAACAGTTCACTAGTTCGATCGTTTGCTCAAGGTATCCTACATTACCTAGGAGGTTGGAACGCATTAATGCGATGGCAGGAACTTTAACTTGGTGTTTACCGTACTACAAGATGTCCTGTCCAGCTGACCTCATACCTATACCTACCAAATGTACCTGTAGTATTGGATAATACAACAGCTGGGTTCGCCACACCTTGATGGACTCCACACCTGTGTGATTACTAGTTATCATTATTCTGCAGAGGTGATCACATTTCCCAATTTGTTAATATAAAATCCACACTCATATGATCTACTTACTTACCCTAATTATACAATCATGTATATTCAATGATCGTGATTTCACATTTCTGACCATCCACTGGGAACAAATCTCATTCGTACTACAAATAAAATCACATGTCGATGATGTGCAGCTGAATGTTCTTTTCATTACCAGTAATTTTCTGTTTGAAATTAAACCCAGCTTGCTGGATCGTATTGAAAATAAACCATAGGAACAAGTCGAAATAACCAAACATATTTTGACAACATAACTGTTATACAAAATCATACTTTAGCCTATTTACAGCCCACATAATTATAGGGTTACATCTTCTCCAGGTCATGGCCACACAGACGCTGACCACTTCACCTGGAGTACATGATATAATATATTGACCTCTTCTGTGTACCTCATAATAACTGACCAACTTCCAGTGTCCTGCCACAACCTCTGGCCTAACAAGTCCATGCTGACTGAGCAGTTATGATTATAATTACGTATACAGTTGTGGTTCTATTTGAAACAAAGTTGCTTACTCTATGTCTATTATTTCATATTATGATTTTTGGTGCACTCCATTCATCCAAACAATATTGATACTGCCAGACCTTCCAGAATTTCTGAATCAAGGCTTTAAACGTAAAGTCCAGTTATTTCAAGCCGTGTTCTGAAGCCTGGCACCGAACATTTGTTCATCGACTATATTATCCAGTAAAAATGTTTTGAAAACTTGGGTCTTAATTGCTATAGACATTAAAGCCATACTGAATTATCGGATTCTGTCTTGGGAGTATATGATAAAAATGTCAACCTTTTCAGAAGTTGACATCCCTGACAGGTCATAATTATGAAAATGCAATGATTGATATGAACAGAAATGAATATCTCTGGGAGGAGCTTGATCAGATGCTGACCCTTACAAATCACCATGTGGTATACCTAATTTATGTCCAGTTTTATTGTACATACATCCATATGTTATTGGTAGGTGTCAGGCATGAGGCTCTAATGGTCAGGTATTAATGCACTATTGTGGACACATGCCACACTGCATTGATACCACCTTGGTATTATGTGGTGAAGGGGTGGGTCGGGGGCACTATACCTGTCAATGAGTGTTCATACATAATATGCACCTTAGCATCTTTACTCTCCAATGGCTCTTACCTGAGTTCCTATATACATAACGCCACATCGATATCACGTAGGCCACATTCAGCTGGAGAAGGGTAATTGTCAAAAGGGAGCAAAACGATAAGAGGTCTGCTTGATTGTCCTGCAATGGGGCTTTTGAGGGGAATTTCTATGTTTGCCTGCAAATGCACGAGCAAACACAATACCGGGTCAATGGGGCGTGGGCTATCCGAGTCCAATAATCCGTTTCATAATACCTTACCCTCTGGCTATATTATATGTAAGCTATAAGGTCCAATTATTTACATTTAATGCATGCAGAGGATTTCAGTAAACAGGGCCTTGGGTCATACAATGTTGTTTTCTTTGAAAATAAAATTGTCTACGGAAATGTAATGCAATGTTTGTGCCCATGGGAGTATTTCGGCTGTATAACAATGTAAGAAACTTGGTCTGTTATATTGCAAGGGCCCCTTAGGTCAGCCTATAAGTATAATGACCAGGGTAGGGGGCGTGGTATGGTCCCCTGGACAACACTCATCTTGCAATAAGGTGGTTCCCATGGAGACTAGAGTTCATGGACCCCCTGATGGGCTCGGGTAAGGATACCTTTTGTATGACACACAATACCCTACCTTGGGGACTACAGGGCTGACATCGTCTTATAAGAGGGAAATGTTTTGTGAACCTATGCATCCAGCCTCCATTTGGGCAGAAATAGATGCATTCATCCTTGTGGGCGTGCATGCATGGGTAGGGGAATGCATCGCCATGGGCGTGCATGGAAGTGGGGGTGGGTGGGGAATGGAGCACCTTTAACAGGGACTTAAGGCTACTTGTGTCAGTGTTTACAGGTAAACCTACATTGTGTCAGGTGTCACTTTTATGACCTATGGCCAGTTCATAGCCACTTTCACGTTGTACTTAGTTTACATCTCTTTTTTTCTGCTGTATCAAGTTTAGAATGGACATGCTTGTATGCGTTATTGATAATTATACATGCACATACACTGGGTACAAAATACTTATGAAATATGAACCAGAATGAAATCATTCATTTCCTGAATTGGTAGGCCAAAATGGACCTTGTCTACTGTGCCTAATTCATTTCATACTCTATGGAGCACATGATATTATTGGATTTATGCTCATTACTATAGTTGGCACTCTATGTACTATACAGTGCTTACCTGTAGAAGTTGTTATATAACACATACAGGTAGGCGGGGTCATCAGTGTTAATTTCACATCAACATGCCCTTCTCCAATAATCTAAGACACATATACATAATGGCCAGCTAATAATTCTACTCGGATTCCGAGGGTCTGTACAATGTATTATTTATAGGTATTTAGGCCACTCAACAAAATAGACCAAAGCAACAATTTCTCTCATCACTGAATACATTACAGGGGGAATTTAAGCTAAACCTAATGAATATTTAAATGTGGACGTCCTCTCTGTTTTATGAAGAAGATCAAGTAGAATAAATGAATAAAGTGTAAGCATCTCGGGGTATGATCGCATAGCTGTTTTATCATTGTATATTTTCAGGGTGACACCTTCACATGCTAACCAATTTCCGCCATCTCTCTTGTCTTCAATGTATTCTGTATACACCTAGGTAGACTATAACCAATAATATTAGTGAATATTTCACGATTGGGTGAATTATGTACCACTTATCATGAAGCCTGGGGATTAGCCCAATATGGGCAATGAGAAGGATCATGTGTAGGTGGCAACACACTTGAGACAAACCGGAAGTGGAAATAGTCCCTGCCACGGCCAGCTGCAGTCATACTGTCTTGTGATCTGCAGGGGATAGATCTATAGCCTTATATATGATCAAAGGGGGGGGGGGTCAAGGTGGCGGGCCTAGGGGGCACGTGCCCCCTACAGACCCCCTGAAAAATGGGCCTGGCTATGACTCTTAACTATAGGCTATAGGCCCAAGACCCTGCCTGTGCACCCCCACCCCACGACGCAAAATTTTCCTGGTTGTACCCCCAGACCACTCCTCCTAGACCCGCCCCTAACAACTATGTATGTGAGATAATGTATGGCCAATAAATTCTTCAACAACAACAATATATCAAGCAAGTTACATCGATATATAGGTGAGAAAATGATAATCTCATAGTTTTAGGGAAGTCCAGACACTACACCACTCAGGTGTGGTATTATCGACACACCGATAACCATAACAGAAAGTGGAATGGAGCGTATTTTTTTTCAATCCGCAATCTATGATATATTATATGCTATTATCAAATTCGTGGATCATGATCTATTGTATCGAACGACGTCGCCGACTCGCCATTTTATAATCATATTACTCAAAGAGATCCAAAACAGTTTGCATGCTCTTTTGGTATTGGGTTGTGTATAGAGTAAGTATACTCACGACTCCCATATGGAGAGACTGTGGAGTCTAGAAACATGTATAGGTGGATCCTTGCGGTTAGAGCTGGAGGGGAGGGGGTGGATTGTAGTTGGAATCTAGTAATGGGTCAATTCGCCAGGCACGCACAGGGAAACCCACATCCTCCTATATGAGGGACCAACCACAGCCAAGGGGAAGGGGAGATGAACCTAAACATTTGGATATTATATGGTCTGTCTGGTTTAGACACAGATTTAGGAGTTAAAATTGGGTTGAGTTGTTTGTGCAGATCCATGCCAGGAATGAGGGTTATGTGTGATGTATAGAGTCAGATACAGATAAGTCACATTGTGAGTTGACATGGTATGATCAGAGGTAATGAACTAGATAATAAACAAAATGTAGTACGAGATAGAGTATCTGCCTAACTCTAAAACGTGACCCCCCTTTTCTGAATTCAATTTGACGGCTATGGTCTACCATGAAGCTGTCGTTTTTGAGGAATAACAATTGATCATAGCAATGCGTTCTTTTGTATTTTGCTGAATAAATGACCGAGAAACGCCCCTTGCGTGTGACTTATAATCTATGATATCGTATCATTGAGATGAATATTGTCAACATACCACACAAACATTGCTCACGCATAATAACGTCCAGGCCTCAGCACCCATGTACAAACATACACTCAGTGTATCTAGACTGTCTCACTACCTAACTATGGTGAAGCCCCTTAGCATAGATCACTATCTATCTTGTACCCGTATTTTGACCTATTATCGCCCACTAACTCACATATACCAAGTATACTAAGTCTGTGGGACCAAACACACTTCAGGGCATTCCACCTGAGCCAGTCATAGAACCTCAGACACTATCTCAGACCACCACACGCGCCTACTGTAATATCCCAAACCAATAATATCTGTAGGAACAACAGCAAAACAATGTATGTCTTTTTCTTTTTCTTTTTGATTGATGGCAGTCCTCACTGATTCTATCAGGATAGTTATTACACGTATAGATATTGTTTTCTCTTTTTCTTGCTAGGTGGGGGGGGGGGGGCGGGGTAGGAGGTGGGCTAAAATCTGTATCCAAATTGACTACCAGTTATCCTATCAATCAAGAATGGGCAAGTGATGAACATGAATTCATCATGATCATGGTCTATCTCTTGTAGCAAAAAAATGGGAGAGGACGCTTCTTTTTGTGGGGGTACACAGAGTGCTTCATATTAATGGCCTATGTCGTCAAACCAGAGAAAACTAACAGGAGCAGTCTCAGTGGGTCGTGAGTAGATCTAGAGCCTCTGGAATCCACGATGAATCATGGCGGGCATTTCGTTGGTCTTGTGGCGATGAAACTAAGAAGAGGAATTAAGTATGGTGTCAGCACGTGTCCTCATCATCATGCTTTATATATAACCGGCTACACGATGGTTGTCTTGCCATGACAACTTCTGGTTACTAATCAGAGACAGGTTATCAGTGCCAAGTCTCATCCCACAGGAAGCAAATCTTTATAACGGGAGGGGATCAGTGGGGGCCCACCCTAACCACCTTTCACCGTCGGCGTCAGTACCCTGAAGCCTTTAGATGCATAATGTGTACAGAGAGGTAGTCCTGGTTGATTTTAGTTCTGTTTTGAGACCTAGGCACTCATTTTCCCTATCCTATCAACAAAATGGCTAATTTGAGAGGTAAGGCTTGGGAATATTATGCATTTTGTTATGCGATCTTGGCATTCTTCTCCCTCTCCCCTTCCAGGAGGCTGTTGCGAAAAGATTTGGAATTCAATTCTCACTGTAACTAATGCATCTTCCAGTTCCTCCTGATTCTCCACCCAGGGAGACCAATTCCCACCTTATACTGTAATGGAATTGACTTACTCTGAATTAGACTGCATTGCAAAAAGTTGAGGAACTGGTTCCATGATTAATTCCACCTGAATGCTTCCCATAGTCGAAAGGCCAGGGAATTGGAGAAAGGAACTGGCTGGGAATTGGTTCTCGATTAGGAAGCATTCACCAGTTCCTGACCACTCCTAAACTACTTCTATGACCAAATATCTTTTGGCAACCCAACAGGGAATTGATTCCCTGAGGTCAGTCAGTTCCATTTTGGGAATACCACCTCCGACAAAATCGTTTCCAAATCTTTTTGCAACAGCCTGCAGACCATCTCCCTACACCTCTGTCCTGTGAGAAAAGGTACTGGAATTCATACTGAAGTCCGACTGCAGTGTAAGACTAAAGAAATGCGGTTATATTCATTTTATATTGTTCTGTGTACATGTACAATGTACCCGTATTTGCGTGCTTGGGAGATATATGGCTCTCATATATATCCCACTACCACCCACCACCCAATAGGCCTAGTTTGGGTTTCATAGGCAATAAATAGGTCAGTTTGTGCATTTTTGTGGAACCGGTAACCATATTAGTCTACCATTCCCTGTAATGCAAACTTCGACATAGGCTACTATGTTGAAAGAGAAAAAAAATACATGTATGAATGACTGTATTTGTAGTTGTTGCATTTTAAATGCAAACACCTAACTCCGGACGGCAGTTAATCTAGCCTCTCACATGTCATAATTATACTACCAACCCAACCTCCCCCTAATTATATATTGTATGAATAATAACTAAATGTTGGAAACCTGCAGACATTTTAATTGAGAGACCAATAGAATTCAAACCGCACTATGTAATTTTCGTATTTGGGTCTATACACCTATGTGGCAGAGGGTCCTCTGGGACTGCGACAATACCGGGACATTTTATGGCTCTGTCCCTTAAGGGAGGGCGTGGCTGACACTAATAGCTGTGCAAGAATGGAGATATACCCGGTATAAATCTGTCAATTCTTGCAATGCATGTCAGTGAATTCAGATATATACCTATAACTTACAGTGATTATCAATAAACTAGTGGTGCGCCCTACATGATCCCCTTAAGTTTAGTGCGCATCTTGTACGCAAGGTACACCTTATGCGCAACGTACATGTGTATTACATTATGATATCAAAATTCCAACATGGGCCCAGCCTTAATTATGTTTCCCCTGTTTTGGCCCAATGTATACCCAATATTAGGGCATCTTTCCCATTGCAGGGGTTACACGGAGGTAAATGATTGATTGACATGCAATGTGCACTCTGAAAAGATGGCATAAGGCAGGCAGCCATGATCGATGCAGCAGTGATCTATACATAGGAACAAATAGACGTTAAATTTGCCTGAGTCAGCAGTATGTAGGCCAAAGTAGGTGAGAGAACGAGGTCTTGTATTGATCAGATCCCTGGTTGAAACCCTTTCCTTCTACTTGTCTCTGCCTGGGTCTGTTTGGCACATGTAGAGATTTGGCAGAGTTGGCCAATATCAATCCGTCTTTTTTTCTCTCTTTTTTACAGGGTGGGACAGAGAGGATGTGACTCAAGTTGCACTGAAATTATAACCCTTGTTTCATGGCAGCAAGTAAATCAGATTAGGCCTAACTAATTGATCTTCGTGTCGGCATTCAAGGAGGTCAGAAAAAAATTGACCATAAACTTCTATATTTCTTTATTCACTAGATACTTTTCAAGAAATGGGTAGATATTTTCAGACTAGAAGCTCAAATTTTCCTATATATGTTTGTAAAGAGTATTTAAACAGTCCTTGCATGGAAATATGGCTTACTTATGCCCCTGAGACAAATCTATATACATCCATATGTTTACTGTTTATGTACATAATGCATTGTCTTTTGGTTGTTATGTCCATGTCATGTTGGCCTGGATTTGCATGTGTATAGGACAAGGTCATGTTGGGAGAGTGTTAATGTACGCTGGAGTAATTGTGTTTAATTGTTGTCTGGTTTCTGCAGCAGACGACATTTAACACAAAATACACACACCTGTACCCTGATACATCTAATATATATATATACCGAAGGCAGGTGGGTAATGCAGTTCATGCATGGGGTAGAATGGGTGATGGGAGGGGGTAGGGGGCTCCATAGTTTCCCCCTACTTTTGCACCAATTGACCCGCATGGTCGATGGATTGTGAATGCAGCAGATTGTGGTATTTTCAATACAGGTATTGACCATTCCCCAACCCCATGACCTACTGGACATGCATTGCTCCAGTTTCCCCATGGTATATCGAAAGCAGTGGCTACGATTCCCTGGATATCATAAACTGCGGTGTAGCTCTGTTTAGGAAGTGCATATTAAACTATAGTATTGTCTAGATATCAAAATCCGGATTAAGATGTAGTGTATTATGGAATTTAAAAGACAAAATTATATATATATATATATATATATATATATATATATATATATATATATGTCAAATTTAAGTGACACCTGGCACAACTGTATAGCTATCACATCTATTCTCCAAGTATTGATTCACATGCGTTTGTTATATGTATGAATGGCATTGCCCTATGAACCACCTAGAATGCTCTGTAGCTACCCATTCATATGAAACAATATATGGTGATCTCATGAAATGAGTACAAATGTCATCTACTAGTGTGTGTTTTGATGTCAATACTGCCTCCATGGATATGAGCCAATTTCAACTTTGTGCTGCATTATAATTGCATCATCAACCCGCGTGTTGTGATTGCAACTGTTTACAAGAAAGTTTTTGGATCAATACAGGTGTTAGGATATAGGTTTAAACAGCAATCCCAGATAGACATGCAGACAGGTAATCTCTACTGTCCTCTTTCAAGAAGGTACTGAAATTATGAGTTTATGTCACCATGTTAACCATCTTCAAAGATGCCAACTTATGCCAAATTGTACTCTCCTAAGTTCTAATTGTTACGGAATTTTGATCCCAAAATCCTTGCAAAATCTCCTGGAAATCATAGCAATAAATCCATTTCAATATACATTTATACAGAGATGATATTTTCTTGTAAAGATAGCATGTTGATGCTGATATCAACCACGACAGTAAGAAATCAATATCCATCACAATTACAGGGTTACTCATAATGGGCCCTTGCATTTTGACACCTATACGGGAGTAAACTTTCTATGAATAATATTACCACTGATATTGGCACAATTTATACTCGGTTGATATCATTTTGTAGTCATGCCTAAAAAAAACCTTCAAAATATCTAAGAATCGTATTGCTAGCTTATGAAATCGTAACGGTTGTAAGTGGGTCTAAAATCGTAAGAATTACGAAAAAAGTGTGACATTTGTCATCTCCGTGCCGGCTTTAATGTACTTAAATCCACTGTTGTTCAGTTGGGCACAAATCATTAAATGAAACTGCAAAATGCGTCTCTTTTATTCTCTCTGATCGAAATATGCCACTTTTATTTTAATAGGGCAATAAGTGTACATCAAAAATTGTATTTTTTTTTCTGTAATGTTCATGGGAAGCTCGTTTGAACCGTACCACAGCAACACAAGGGTGGAGGCACGGGGGATGGGCCGCCACAACGTGTTGATCTGATTTACGCGGATCAATACTGGCGCATGTTACAGAGCGTATCGATCGTTGCGCCCCCATCCGTCAGCGTCTGGTCGTGTCTGGATGGCCGCTGCTGGTGCCGGACAACAGCTGATCGACAAGCATGTAATGTCGATGTAACGTTAGGTACTGTATTAGTATATTGCTGGAAATTCTCACTTAAATTCTTCATTCAACCCCACGTTTTCTAGATAAAGGTTACCGGCTGCTGTTCGTTTATTTATCGTCAATCTCAATTAAGGACACGATCTAACTATGGCCGGGAGTTCTGAGTGAATCCAGCGATGGGTGATATATTGGAAGATTAGACGTGTTTATACCTTTTGGGTCTTGTCTCAGGGGCTACTGTGATTGGTTCATGAGACGCACATTACCCGATCATCACGATACATTGTAAAGGGCTGCTCTCCTACCATTAGCTGCATCTGCGTTACCTTTTATATTAGTCTTATTGGAGGAACCTGCTTATATCTGCAAGAATCAAGAGGGGGCCAAGGTATATACAGTGTATCCTCTGAGTAGGATCATCCGGATGTGCTCATCATACCCCCAATACATGATCCCATCCCACCCTCGTTTACATTTTTGATAGCATCCTCAAATACCCAATATCACAAAGAGTCAGAATCATTACAATTCCAGTCATCAATGATTGTGAATGAATAACCTTTAAAAATTAATTCTTAGGTGCACTGCAATGCACCCTCTCTCTCTCTCTCTCTCTCTCTCTCTCTCTCTCTCTCTCTCTCTCTCTCTCTCTCTTTCTCTTTCTCTCGCTCTCGCTCTCTCTCCTTCCTATCTGTGTTTTACCCTATTGCAAGGCAGCTTTCCCGCGATGCTACAGATAGTATTGTTCCTGTGAAAAGCTTGCCCATCTGGCGTCACATGGCCGCGGGATAATCACAGAAAGATCCGCTATACAGGCGCCACTATTCTTCTGGTGATTCAAAAGAGTGACAGTTAGCAATGGACGCTAGAGTCAGTTGTGGGGTTACACAATCTCCCGCGGGAGATTTGCCTTTCGCCTGCAGCTAAGCCAATCTGTGAGGGGTGGGTGTTGGTAGTGGATGCTACAATACAGCATCATCCCTACCTGAACAGGTGAGGTGATTAGACATACCTGAGCCGCCCAGAGAGGTGTTTCCAGGTAACAGCAAGGCCCCCTACCCATATGACTCCCCTCCCCCTGACAACACTACGTAATAGGGGCATGGCTGGCTGCCCTTGTGCAGTAATTAGCACCCGGCGCCCTGTGAATCCCCCAGCAGACGACAATCGGTCTGCCCTAAAGAGGCACTTTTGGCGGGAAACCTCGGGTCTTGGTGACAAGGGTTTAATGGACACTTGGGCTGATGCAAAGGACGGCTAAGTCGAGTGAAAAAGTCATTGGGGGACATCAGAAAGCTCCCTGATTGTTTCCCACCTGCTGGTGTAGGTGGGCAGCCCACTGGACGGAGGCTAATTGCTCTAATGGCCTCATCTTCGCACCCCTCCTGATAAGGCCATCGGCGGTTAGAGCTTACATCCCTGGGTGTAATTGGAAATACCATAGGCTCAGATGAGGTGGTTTTGAAAAATCCTCCATAGCTACAAACAAGCGAGGATTTCAGAAAATTCAAATTAAGTTTGAAAGCATTGGCTGTGACCCAATGACCTCCACTATGTACATGCATGACCCCGTACGAAATATACGATGTTAGTAATTGGACAAGTTTAGCTTAGCACATTAAACATTAAATAAAACGTTGATGATCTATAGGTATACATACTATACCCATACTCCATGAGATCTACCAGTTGCCATGCCACCAACGATCTTGTTTTATCTTATGTGACGTTTGCAAGAATGCTACTACAGGTTTCAATGCTCCTTTTCTTTGATAGCATTTCTAATCACATTATACTACGAGTAACAGTAGTTATTACCGGGGTATAACAAACTTAAATTCCATAACAAGGAACTAAGAACCATGCACATAGAGTATATCTAGCCTATATGCTTAGAGATAAATTAAGAGTATAGATACTATGGTAAGTGGATACAATTTTATGTTTGTATGCAATAGTCAGCAATCTATGTACTTTGGACCCAAATTAATCATCCGATGTTATCACATCTCAATTATTAATCATTAACCCTTTAACTCCTTATACTGTGTAATAGATGCAGTGCTATAGTACTATATTTGTGAACTCCATTACCAAGTCAGAATCTCTTCCCAAACAAGATAAAATTGTTATATTGTTGTTGTTGGGGCTCGGGCATCCCCCAACATTTTAAGACATAATTGTTGGAATTAGCTTCCATCCATAAGGGTGTTGTATCCCCCACTTTGTCACCGCGCTAACTGCAAGAGTCAGCCGCCAGAGGGACAAGTGTAAAGGATGTCAGGACACTTGAAAACATCAAAGAAGCAGACGACATTTATGTCCTCGCTGGTTCTCTGCCTGCACGCCACCCTTATACCACTTTTTCAAGCCTGTCCAAGAAGAGACCAGCTACCAGCGGCACTACTGACGGTGTTCTATGAAATGTCATACCCCTTGGCATTTAAGTACAGGGAACTTCATATGACATGACACACACGATGCTGTAGATATTAACGGTGACATCTAATGGCTTCCCACTTTTATCTAAAGCAGGTACTGATAAAAAATGATAATGGCATTTAGTCGATGGCGATGATGACTTGCATGACCGGAATCAGAGGTCATATTTTCACAACAAGGTATACCTGTCCCTGGAACCATCCAATATATAAACCCCTTGCAAGACTGAAGCTTCGCAGGGGCCTTATAAAAGTCTGTTTTGTACTTTTTTTTATAACCTATTGATGGCTCTGTCTGATTGCGTAATAACCATTCATTGTGTAAAGCAAACCTCTATGACTCACAATCTTCCCCCTTGTTTCTTAGTGTTTTTGCACTCTTTTTTCCCAGATCTAGTACAAAGGTATGATTCATGTCAGCTATACACGTTAGTTCTACTCTTTTTTTTTTTGTGCATAAAATCAATTGATCCAGATCAGAGATATATTACATTCCATAATTCCCATTGTCTCCATTATGATCAAAAACCATGCGTGGCAATATATACATACAGGTATACGACATGTATATATCATTTTTTATGCCCATTTAGCTGGCGACCTGCTGTAACTCACATACTCGAAAGGAGGTACGAGGGGTCAGGTGCTGCATCAGCCTAGTGGCCGGGGGAGGGGGCAGTAGTATATGAATTGGGGACCAGATAACGACCTAAACATCCAATTTAGAATTTAATCTTGACGTGCCCAAATGGGTTTGCAGGAAGGATTTAAAGGTTGTGCAATAAAACTGCTGAAAGTATAGTGTTCTATGTTGCAAGGCTTTCAGTCGAAAGTAGTGGATGATGGATTTTTTTTTCTTACCACAGATGTCTAATCTAACCCTACCTTTTCAACCTACGCCACCTAGCGGTAGACCAGCAGGGACTCTACTCACTACTGGTCAAACCAGACTCATCTCAGACCCTTAAGTCATTTGCATAATCGGCCACACCCCTTTATGTGTTTGCATAAGGCATTGCATAAAGCGGATTCCAGCTGGGCTGAAAACTGCAGGTCTTTCCGCGCATAACGGTGTTTGATTTAGCTGTCCCCTCAGGGCGAACTGGAGTGGGAATGAATGCTAAGTCAGCGTTGGAGTGGCCAGGGGTATTAAGGGTTTGGGGTTGATAAGGTTAGAGGGCAATTCTAGGTCAAATGGTTGCATGGGCCAACACCTGGCGTCCTTGTAAACCTATATTGTTATTCATTATGGACTAGAATCGATACATCTGTCCTGGTGGAAAACCACAACCAGGAGCCCAAAAAACCTACTCCTGAACTGCTACTTAATATCAGGGAAAGGGGAGAGGAGAGTTAGCCCCCCCCCCAACACATACACCCCATGTGTTTGAGTGGGGAATGACAATAAATCTATAGGCTGTCATCCCCGAGGCATGCTAGTCAAATGTCGTGGTCTACTCCAGAGGGCAGGGGCGTTTATGATGTGCATTTCTGGTAACTATTTTGAACATGCCCTGATTTTCCCAAGACCATTTTTATGCAGGGCATTTAAACCGTTCAGTCCGCTGCATACTCAACCCCTGTTTTTGCATTTCATTGTCTATTCCTTTTCATTTCCAATGTTAGTGATATTACAACAAGAACTACTGTTGGGAGGGTGCTTCATACTTTTGACCCTTCCATGGAGAAGGTCAGAGTGACTTAATCTGCCCACCCCCTTCTACATAGCCAGCCCGTTCCCTCCCTCCCACCATTGAGGATCACTTGAAGCTAGCACCAAGGGTCAAAGGTGACAAGTTCAACCAGCAAATACAGGGGAATAAGATGGGTACCAGGATGAGGCAGAGGTAGCTAGGGTGTACTTGGGGATGACCTAGGTCACCATTAACAACGGTTACCCACCTGCATCGGAGTAAAATGGAATGACATAATCAAGTAATCATCCAAGAACAACCCCCTCCCTTCTGGATCTCTGCCACTCATATCCTTCCCTAACACACCACAATGAAGTAATTATTTCTGAAATTGCCCCTGATGTTGAGTCACTAGGTTGATCTTCCAATGGTCCATTATCATCGAGCATAAGTGTGGCACGTATGTGCATTATTATATAACATTCTGTTTGTGCAAAATTGTCATAATAAAGAAAACAGTTTGATAAAAAGAACTAAAGAATGTTATCAAATTCTGAATTGAAATATCCCATTGGTTTAGACCATGCACATCCCCTAATTGGCCACGACCTTTACTAATTGGCCCATAACGCCGTGCACTAATTGAAAACCATTGAGGTCGTGATCAACCAGTCGGTACAGTGCCACAATGCACTTTGATCAGCCTCTAATGGGATCTTACCACTATTTCAAAATGGAAAGGAAACGGAAGCAAAGGGGTGTGTTTGGAGGGGAAATTGGAGGCCAGTTATAGGTACAGATGCTTCTCTAGTGACCTCTGTGACATAATTTGTCGGTTCCATTTATGCCAAAGATATCGTGAACTTTGACCGCTGAGAATGAGTGGTCAAGAGTTCCCTGAACTCGTTAAGATTGCGGTTTGAAGTGGCAAATTGTTGGAACTCATCATAGATCTTAGCATGTCATACCAGGTACATGTTTTACCTATAATAATAGCTACCGGTATACGAAATACATCCGTCGATCTTTGAGGAATGGCGTATCTTCCCTGGTGCGATTGACAACTCGAAAGCGTACCACAGGATCGTACCCGTCGCTGTTTGAGAAACGGACTCTACATTAGTCCTTACATGCAGTGCTAAACAAGTTCTACTCTACCGGGATGCTCTACCAAATTGTATGTGCATTTTACATAGGGACCATTATGGGCGAGGAATATCCGAAGATAGTATAAATACCCTCTTATAGTAAGATGGCCAAATATTCAATGGATTTTTACGGTTGTCATGTATTTTGAAATAAGCCCCCAAGAGTTACTTCACATGCAGGGTACTACGACTAGGGCGCCTCAAATTGAAGTGAATATTTTGAATGTAGCCGAACAGCAAGCATCAATGGTCACTAAAAAAGCACTATTATGACTGTCCTATAAAAAGCAAAAGCAGAGGCCCCGAATTCCTTTTTTTTTTTTACTTATTATTTTAGACATTGAATCTGGCCAAAAACAGTCTGTGTGTCATGCCCATTTTAGGTAGGAAACACCAACCGCCCTCCCAGACAAATCTTAGTTAACAATTATTACCGGGGATATTGCTTGAATCTTAACATTAACCTTTCTAATCTCAAAGGCTCAGAGCAGCTATAGTTTTGATGCCGGTAGTGTGGTGTTTTTCCTTTATTGCAATAATTATCGTTTTCAATCAAAGTAGCCTTCAGGTTCAGAGCTTTATCAAATTACAACAAATTCTAATTACCATACATGTAGAGTACATCACCATTAACCATCAACACCAGTGCATGCCATAACACATGTTCAACTTCATTAGTAAACTACGTCGGTCTAATAATTACTCAAAGATTGTTTTCAATTATGGGGCATTATTTTCCATAATCATAGAAGGTGAGGAGGTGGATATACATGTAACCACATTCCTTGAACACAAAGTATGTAGGACCTGCTGCGCACATAATGTTCATACTGGTGTTAGGTATAGAGTCACGCCTAACAACATGCGAGCTGCTCTAGTGGCAGGACGGGTGAGCAGCTCAGTGAGCAACTCACGGGTGAGAACGTGTGGAAGCCATACACATAACATACCTGGTGGGAGCTGCCCTGCACACCTGCAGATAAATATGGCATAAAATGCCGCCTGGTAAGTGGTATGTCAGAGTTAAGAAAATACAATGACAAATATCAGATTGAATGGTTAGTGTATATATAGTGGTTCCCAAACATCGATGATATAAATAAAAGGGGAAATAACATAAAATGTATGAGGTTTAATGTCAATGGCATGTGTTATATCTCTTTTAGAAGGGACAGCTCTATGTTTAGTCCCTTTCCAAGGAAGACGCCAATCCATGAATGTACCGTCCTTAAATGGTGGTTAAATCAGGGTGTTAGATGTATTTGCACAGTGAACATTACCTGATTTCCACGCAGCCCTTTCCCCATGCCTTTTTCATATACTACTTACGCACGGGATTTCTGTCATTGCTACGTCCCACCTCCACACGCCCTAATTAGTAGCATGGCGCATCTCTGTGATCGTCACTTGAGAGATAAGACATAAACTCACATGTAATTTCTATCACACACATGTATCTACACTTTAACATGAACCAATCACAGCTCACCATTACTAGATTACACGCGTCTACTAACAGGTGTCGGCCCCTCCACCCACGCGCCTCTACAGCAGCAGTGGCTTATCTCGACCTTGTTACCTATATCCTCTAGGACTTCAAAGGCCCGACATGGACCCAGTTAAGATCGAAATGGGATCAAAGGGAGGATCCAACAGGCCATGTTTGACCAGGTGAACCAGGTGTCACACATGTATAACAGTAAATATAGATATGGAATTCCTGGCGCCACATAGATATTAAGGTGACAGGCCCCATATATCTATAATCATATATATATGTATGCATTTATGTGATTCTATCTGGGGAAAAAAGGAGGGGGACATGAACAAAATTTCGTGAATCGTACTTCATGTACCTGCATTTCCACGTCAAATAAGTGTAGGATTTACATTTAACATCAAATATAACGTGTGCATACATCAATTTCGATTGATATCTATGAGCGTTTGTACATGAACATGATTGTGTTGAGGATGCAAAAAGAGAAGTTGTCGAAAGATTTCATATACTTAGTTTCCTGTGTGGTTTCGCTGTATATCGGCTTGACAACATCCAAGTGAATGTTGACAGTGTAAACTTGAAAGGAGTGAAAATTGACACTGCAAGATAAACTGCCCTAACCAAGCATTATTCCAACTAAACAGGATAAGGGAAACTAGGTTCAAGTAAATAAACAATACAGAGGCTATGGAGTGCGCGATAAGCTCAGCAGCATCCCAGCCCCCGACATTTTCACCTTCTAGTATCTAAACTTAGATATGACAGAGAGGATGTAGAGCATTATTACTGGCAGGTGGGCATGATAAGAGGGGGCGGTCGCCAATAGTGATAACACTTGGCCCTTTGATCAAATGATGTTGTAGGGTCTGATGATTGCTTTCATCCATAGCCCGTAAAAGGATCCAGTACTGTTTCTTTTATATTGTGATATTAGAAATACATTGTTACCTTGGTTCATTGTGATATTAGAAATACCTATTTTTGTGTAATTATCGTGGGGTGATTGCATCATATTCAAAGTACCTTATTCTCATCACAATACCCCATGTACTACTGTCATGGATGTATGTAAACCTTTCCACTTCACATCTTATAATTAATAAAGTAGATATATGTACCCCCGCCCACCCTCAAAACCATCAAGACTCCATACTATTCATCAATCTGACAGCTCTCCTCACCCTCCCACTCCTATTCCTCCTGGCACGAGCCCGACGCGTGGATCTACACATATCTCGGTGCACATCAATTTGGGAGACCACAAGGTCCCCCAAGGCACCCCTACCACGTGCCGAAAGCACAGTTGTAGTCTGCAGCAGCATGGCTAAATTAGGCGTAACATCCCATTTCAGTATAATGAGTGTGCACACTCAACACCAGCTTACCTACTTTAACATGTGTAATTACATGTATTTAATTATGATGGTAATGAAGGCTTCACGTCTGTAGATAATTTGAAGTTTCTCTCAGTGAACTGGTTTTCTTTTTTGCGGAGGTGGGGTGGGGTCGGGGGTGATCGAGGTAGGGGATGGTTAGCAGATCACTGTGATAACATATGACATATAGATATCCATACATGTAGTATAGTGGTGGGGAGAGATTCAGGGGAGGAATGTAGGCAGGTGCCATGTGCTGAGTGTGTGTGTTGTATGGATGGAGTGACTGGAGTACATGGTACATGTACATGCACACTTCTATACGTACTTTAGTAGAAAACGGTGGTGAAAAAGGAGAGTATGGTACAAGGCCCAGTGCGAAAGAAAGTAATCGTTATGGGAAGCAGGGTCACCCTATATGCATACAAAATGCCTGCAAGTATATATACTTTTAATATTGATGCAAAGAATTAAAGTTCATAGTGTAGAATATGGGGCTGGCTATCAGAGGGTACATGGCTCTCAACATGAGCAGGGTAGTAGTGTATGGGAGTGTGCATGGACGGGTATGCACCTAGTGCGTCCTACCATAGGGTTGCATGCATGCGTGCGTGTTTGTGGACGCATGTGGACGCATGCATGCGTACACCTTAGTGTATTAGCACACCTGATGCTTTCACCAGGTATAACTACCCAATATGGTCTTAGGTTCACCCCCCCCCCTATGTCTGACCAGCTATGGTCATCTCAGCCTCATATTTCATTAATGGCCACCAAACTACAGACTTGTGGTAGGTTGTAGGTTGTATGCCAAGGTCGAGTTAACGGATTTGGGCTGCAATTGATGACTTGGTGTCTTCCAGCTTTTATAGCCTGAAAAAAAGCTAGGCTGGGGTAAAGCAAGCCAGCTCATATTTGGGGAACCGGTTGGATTTTATTCATTTCTTCAGGTCCCACCCCAGTCACTTCATCCACGCCGATGGCACTTCCATCATAATTTTGTTGTTTGAAAATTGACCTTTAGAAGTGAAATCAAATCAGCACCTATTATGATTGTTTCAACATGCGATGTTCACATCCTGTTCTTAAATTTATTGGGGATATGGATTTAGGAATATACAAGTACTACTGAAAGCTCACTGACCGAATAGTTTAAGTCATATGTATACTGGAAAATACTAAGGTCAGATGTGCCCTGAACCCTGAAGCCGGCCAGAGGTTGTGTACCCGTTTTGAAACCCCCATTTTTCCAACGTCTACTGGTCAGTGGCCCCCTTCTTCATCACCCACCACCCTGTCCACCTGGTCCTCACAAACAGCACCAAATAATAGGCCAGGCCTTAACAATTTGGTGATATTTTTCCTCAGAAGTAGCCGCCTCCTTTTTGATGGGAAGCCACATATGTGTGTTGAGGGGCTGGGAGTTGCATGTGCCCCTGTTATATAACCCCCAGAGGACCCATACCCCTTGACTCCCTGCTCCATTGCCCAGCCATAATACACACTCACATGGGCCACTTGGTGACAAAATGCGATGGAAACATCAGCGGCAAGTCCAAAGTCCAAAGTTTGTCTAGCTTTTTGCAGATTTCAATACAACAACCCCATTGGTAACTCTCGACGTAAGAAAGTGTGTGAATATTTTGACACCAATCGTATGGGGGCCTAAGACATCAAAGGTGTTTTGGTCAACACTGGGACCGTTTGGTGTGTTGATGGGAGGGCTTTTCTGTTCTGTCTTTGGCAATGTCAACAACGTTTTGGGCCATAGAAAGGCTTTAAAGCGGAATCGAATGTACCAGCGATACATATACATATGTGCTCCAAAGGTATTTCAAAGGAGTTTATGCCATAGACAAATGCATCTGTATGATCAAAATTACTATAACAGGACCGTCGTTTTGCCCTCTCAAATTATGAAATACGTACACTCTGGATTTCAGCAGAACGTGACAGGTTGGGTCAATTTCAAAACGAACTCTAAGTGTACATTTGCCAGTGAATGATCACTAGTGCTTGAGAACTTTGACACAGTATTTAAATGTAGTTGCATTATCACAACAAGTAAAAGGGCCATGTGCGCGTTTACATATGTCATACCATGGTACTTAGGAGAGATCTTATGCGACTGACTTCGCTGAAGTTGAGTAATAGTTTAAGGGGAAAACAGAGTTGGCAAGATAAAGGAAAAAGAATTGTGTGGATGGGAGGCTGTTCTCCTCTTACACCATATACATCTGTCCACACATCCATCCTCAGCCAACCAGACGACGGTCTTTCACTTTTACCAGTGACCCTGATCGGAAGAAGTGGGGGTGAGGGGGAAGGTATATGAAGAATGGAAGCTGTGAAGGGCTGGTGGGTGCAAGTAGCAGTGCAGCATGCTTTGGCCCGTGTCGAGAAGATGGATTCGCTGAGCCGTATGAGCGACAGGGGTGGAGAGGGAAGGGGGGTTTGTGTAAGAGATGTGCATTAATTTGGATCTGCTGACAAGAAAAGGTCACCACAGCCGTCTAGTGTGGTGAACTCTGCGTCTTGTTCGACTGTCAGTGAGAAAATTGGCTCCCTGTGAGACACGTGGGGAAAGTTTGAGTGTCGTCTGCTCGCGAGGATCCCATTCGCGCCAAAAGTGTGCCGGCGCGTGCCGTCTGCGGTGAGATTTATCCCGGATTTATCATACAGCGAGTCTCTCCAGAAATATTTATTTCCCTACCGCAGCGCTTCCCCGTAGGCTTGAATTCAGTGTAAGATATAAGTTGGTCTGCCAACTGTCAAAAGACCGTCCCTCAAACAGGGCATTTGTCTGCGTCGAGATTCCTTAAGTAACTTGTTGCCACAACCTTGATCCAGTGTTCTGAATCCTGCCATATTAGTTCAGTAACTGAGCCCTCCCCCCGCCCCCACACTCCTCCATCCTCGGGCTCCACCTTCGCAATAAAGGTATTAAGGGGATTTTCTAGTGTATGTAGGCCTATTGGTGAAGATTTATTCTCTGAATTCAATTAGGGGTATCGCCCCACCCGAGTTACTACGGAATTTTTTTCTCTGAGGTGCAGAGCCTCTAATCCCTGGTTGGTTGTGGTTGGTTCCAGTTGTTACCCTATTCCAACCAAACTCTAAAGAACCCCTTTACCATATGAATCCTCTGGATGTCTTGGAATGTGAATGGCTTCCCAAATTGGGGATATCTCTCTCTCTCTCTCTCTAGCTAGTTAGTTCGAGCTCAATATACATCTCTATGTATCTCCATAGAACTCGATAAAGAGTGATCAGTTTAATGTTAGCTTAGGTAAAATCAATTGGGGACCCTAGACAGCATTAAGCCTATAACTGGCGAGGGGCCAGGTGGGTCGTAGGCCTAAACATAGTGCCTATGTTTACTCGTCCTTCTCTGCTGCTGAGGGCAGAGAGTTGTCAAATTGAATGTCGTCAAATTGAATGTCCGGCGGGGTGTCCAGGCAGCCTGTGGTAATAAGTTCCATTCATATAAAGTAGAGTTAATTTCCTCACAAGAAATGCAAAGGGAGTCGGGGCTGGGCCGCGCCCCCACAGCGAGGGCATTTACAAGGTATGTTCTGATTGGTGGAGTGGCGGACCAGCTGGCCCTGAGTCGCGTGGCTTGTGGAGGTCTGACACCACAAAATCCCCAACACCTGCTATGTGACGTCACACTGCTACTACTAGACACGCTCCATCTTCCAACACCTTCCCTAGTCAAATAATACTTATTGTTTTCTCAGGAAATAGGTGACATATTCATAGCTGGGCTGCTATAGTCTAGAGCCTAGGAAGTACACCACTTGTAGGGTCTATTACTCTAGGTGTATGGGTTGACACGGGAGAAGCTGGGGGTGGAGGATACTGGAGGTGTATGCTCATTATATCATAATGAGGTGGCAGGGTCGAGTCTCCTTGACCACCAGGTTTCCGTCTATACTAGCCACTAAATAGGTGACATAAGTTGGGCCAATTGTTTAGTCTTAAAGCCATTTAGGATATGTACACTTTTAGATAATCCATCTATTGGTGGCATATGTCACTCTGTGCTCATGACCTGTCCCTTATATTAACTGAAGTGAGATCTTCATATATATGGTTTTTGAGAGGTCAGTTATTTCACTTAATTGACCCCCCCCCCCACCTCAGATCATCTCCTGACTTGGTTAATTTGCTTTCTATTTAGGATAGTGTATTCCATGCTGTGCTCTGCATCATCTTTTGGTTCCTTGTACAATATCTCATTTAGAGTTTTATGGCTTATTAATTATCAACATTATAATAGATAAGAGTAGGAGAGAAGGGGACGAAATCCGGGACGAAATGTGCATTACATACCTGGCACATTCCTAAACTACATATGCATGTGCTATTACTATAGCACATGCATATGGGAACATTTTTTCCCCATTTTATCACAAGCAGCCCTAAAAATACTCATTGAAAGAATCATAACCCAGCAAATTGTCGTCATCTGTCGCCATGATTGGTCATCAGTGGTGACTCCTTTTTGAGTGATAACTCATTCCGTCATCTTTCGTCACTGTGTGTTAGACTCACGTGGCATAGCAATTGCTATTTCTGGTGATCTTGTGCTATAACGACGTCGTGTTCCATCTAACGACATGTGTGAGCCACTTCACACAGGTTGACGAGGACTCACGACAATTTGCTGGGAACACAAGTATCTATGGGGGAATCATTGTTAATATATCACACTAATGTACAGCTTTGAAGCTCGACCCCCATCGGTGACAATACGTGGGAGTGTGCAGGATGATATCTTATACTCTTTCTTTTTTCTTTTTAGTTTTTAATGTGTCGGTTTATACGGCCTGTATTAAAGTATGAATATGTATGAATGTTTAATCTACTATATGCCAAGTGCTATCGATATCACCTTACTTACAGTCCAACGGTTCATTAGCCATTGCTTATAACGGTACCCCCTGTAGCAGCAAAGAGACCCTCTCTGTACAGATTAGGGGGAGGTCGCGTGTATGGACAGGCTAATTGATTATTGGTAACCATAGTAACGTCAAGATTTCTGGGCAGCATCGAAAATTAGGCCAAAGGGGGCACCAGAGGGTTGTCCGGGAAGGGGTGGGGTGCTTGGACAAGACACTGAAGGTTGGCAAGAGGGGAGGGGGGGTGAAAATTTTGTGTTTGGTTCCCAGTTTGAAGTGCTGAATGGATGGGTGAAGTGAGAGGGGTGGGGCAGAGGGAGGGACAGGGGTTTGACACAGGGGTCGGTGTGAGGACGTAGGGGGTTAGGGTGCATGGAGCAAGGGGAGATGGATGCCATAGGCAAGTAACCGTGTGTGCATGTGATGGGGGAGGGGGGGGGTTAAAATACATGAGCATGGAAGCTAGTTGAGTACTAGGTAGAAACGTGGACTGTAATTGGGAGGGGTTGGGGTGTGGTAAGGCTGCCGGGGGGGGGTGCTAGCACGTGTCCCCACGATGATTCAGAGACTACTATTGTTATGCAGATCGGAGAACGTGCCATGGGGCACAACTCACACGCGCAGTGCATGTCAACGACGCGAGACGCTAACCCAAACCTTGAAACACGTCCCAGTCGTTCTCAGCTTTCGCCCTCTCCACCAGGACCTACAGTTGACATGAGAACTTCCTCCGGGGTGGCTGACACGCCCGACTCGCTACCCCCGACAGCGGATAATGCCTACCTCCTAACACGTCTACCCCCCCCCCCACCTCCCTTATTCTGTATGGAAGCAAAAACTTATCTAACATTAATCTTGAGTATAAGTTAAAGAATATTAATCAGTTGCATCATACTTACCTTATCTATCTTCGAATGTCCTTTCTAATGGTGACCCCCCCCCCCCACTGTTACCCTGCATTACAAGAAAAAATACAATCAAACCTAAATCTTCTCCCTCAAACAACACCCTGTGTAGCACTTTACCTCAAACAACAGCCCACTTGCATTTTACCAATATGGGCACCGATAGCATGGATCAAAAATCTTGTCGTCAATAATAACCCTATCCATTGTCCAACATCTTAAACGGGGTGGGGGTGGGGGTCGAAGTTCAAAACTTCTTTTGAGACATCATATTTAAAAATAGATATTGTGCACGCCCTCGGTCCTCGGCCACGTTCCTTATAGATTAGGTTATATTAGAGGAAGAAACGTCAAGATCCCACTTTGGACTCATTACAATATATTTCCACAAGGAAGGGGTTGTCTCAACTTTCCGGTAGAGGGCTGCATGTGCCAGGGGTACATGGCAACCAAAAGAGGGTCAAAGGTCAGGCCACCGAGAATCAGCTTTGCCCCATCTCTCTTTCCGTGTCTTCGTTATTTACTCCAATTCAGCTGCACAACTGTAGTTAGGGCTAAAAGTCACACGAAGCAAAGTTAAACAAAGATAAAGTGGCACTAATAGAAAGATATCATACAGAGAATACCTTTGACATTATCAATAAGTAACACATTTCGAAAGGAGTTGATTTACACCGCTATATACCACTAGTAACCGGACAATCGTATCAAAGGCAATATCCATACTGAGGTAGAGGTTTGCCCAATGGGCGCGGCCATTGCTTGAGCCTATTACCAGCGGTTATCACTGATAACAGGTATCAGATACCTACCCCCCGAAGGCCAGCAGTGAGTAGTGAACAGTGATTATTTCAGTGGCCGATAATCAACCCCGCTAAGTCGGTATACGGTCCCATCTATACATCTTGGGGGACTATAGGTGGTCTCTAATATATTAGGCCTATTCATATGTGAATTTGAGGCCGGAGTTGGACGGCAAATGCCATTCAAGTGAGAAACGAATACCACAGACGATGATATACCGGTCTAGGCGACGAGTAGCCTTAATATGATCCATGGGCGTGGAAAGCAGGGGGGACAGGGGGGATATGCCCCTCCCCCACTTTTGGCCAACTACTCAAAAGGTCAAAACTAAAAGGTCAAGCAAAGGGAGGTCAAAAATTGCAGAAACCCCCCCTGGTCCCACCCACTCTGAAACTGCTTCCCACGCCCCTGATAATTATCTGTTTCACCATTGAAAACATGCATTGGAGTAATGCATTTCCGTAAAACCACACGTTTTAGTTGTGGCTTATAAACAGATGGTCTCATAGAATCAGCAAAAGCTGGGGTACGCCTTCCATGCCAGGATTTTCAATAATAAAATGACCAAAAATTGCTCACAGATGCGTCTTAAGAATGGGCCTGAGTGGTCCTTACACACGGGGTTTACGTTTATTCGTGATCTGTGCATGTGTAACAATGGTTACTGTATGCATGTACTGGTAGTTACGTACATGTAGGCTACATAATATGCATGTATATATTTTTTTTTGTGTCTGTGTATGCAAAACTACGTAAGCATGATTATGTGCTCGGATGCAGAAATCAATAGTTTTGTGCAATAACTTAAACACAATTTCCTCAAAAAGATTATTCAGCAATCAATAGCATTTAGAATTGATAGCATTTAGAGTAGAGCCTATATACATTTTGTGCCATAACGTCAAAACATGTCTTCAACAAGATTATGCACTTTTTTACTTGAAATATTTCCTTATTCGCAAGCAATATCATAATTGATATTAGGTATAACCCGGAAATGGTAACTTTCCTCCCTAGAAGCCATCGATCGATTCATCGAGCTCCTGGATCCGGGAGGATTAGGAACGCAGCTGACTTTTAGTTCCCGATATATCCGTGAGGTGGCGGTAGCGCGCAAGACGGTGTTCGTGAACCCTTTCGAGGAGAAACGGTATGATCGGAAGTGTGTCCCTGGTACCGGCGAAAGTTGAAAGTTTACTGCTCATATTTAACAAGCGAAAATGGCGCCACGTTAGCGCTTCTCCCCGAAAGACGTAACCGACGGTGTTAGTTGGACTCACATTGGGTGTCGCGAGGTGGGAGAGAAGCGGGGACCTGACAGGGACTGCTCCAAGGCGCTAAGGGAAGGGAGAGGAAGAAGGGGAGGGGGTAGGGGTTCTACACGGGGAGCTTGGGGGTGAGGAGTTGGAGGTTGTGAGGGTTAGGGAGGACGAGGAAGAGGTGGGATACAGGGAAGGTACGAGGTGTGGGAGGGGGCCCCAACGCGAGAGCCACGCGACAGAGACCGCCCCCTGATTACCTATGCAGGGGTGCAGGGGTTGCCAGCTGCTGCCCTGCTGGGCCGTGAACCATGAACGTTCTTCTGGTGCGTCAGACCGATCTGACGGGGGACCCGGGGCTGGGGACTCACTGACGGGGTTGCCGTGTAGGGGTGCGCCTTCCCTACACTAAACTAATAGTAAACTAACTACTACGACCGTAGTCACCCTCCTGCTCCACCTAGGCCCAACTCAGATAGCCCACTCACCACCGACACATCTCCGGGTACTAGGGGTTGAGTCAAAAGTTCCTCTGGTACACTGGAGTGAGTGAGTGGGTGTCATCCGGTGAGATGAGGGTACAGTTATAGCTGGCTATATTTTGATTAAGCTGAATGTACTAACGATAAACAGGAAATCAGCTCGGTCTATGTGGTGTGTCATAGGGTTGGATACTCGTGATCCGGCCGTATATATTATCAAAGCCCTGCATGTAGGTGTGTGGTAGGGTCGATGGGTAGACCTCATGTCCTGTGTAAGAAGTGAATCACATGTGACAAGTCCCCTTGTTCATGTATACTTGTACGTCCTACACTCTACTTTACAAGGGACCTATATGACACTGAATAGACAATTTGAATAAAAGCCTTAAGATTATGATTATCCAAATAATAGGCACATAAACACCTAAACACATTGATGGTATACACTATACAATTCATGGCATAGACTGTCATAGCATATGTAGCGATACATACACTGATACAGCCAATACACATGTAGTGTATGTCTGTGTGTGTGTATACATGGGCAGCGCGGAGCTGTCAACTACCTGACAAGGTGACCCGCAGATAGACTATCAGAGGGTAGCCCCACATGATCCAATGTTTATTACACATGCTGAAACACTGAATGGCATTAGGGGTGGGTTGAAATATCGATCAAAGTGTAGCCAAATGTTAAAAACTGCAATATCAGTGTTCATGGTAGTATGAGGGGAAAGCTACCGAGGTAGTCACTAAGCGTAGTGGCCGAGTCACACAGCATACCGCGTGTATATATGAAGCCAGTCTAGTGTAGAGTGGTAGGGACTGCACAGGGATCAGCTGATCACAGTACAGACGTCCACTGCTACTCACCCTATGTCCATCAATATCCCAACATGGAAGACACGATCCACAGGTACTAAAGTCTAACACTGGAGGGGACAGGGCTACAGAATTCTGAAGTTGGGAGAAATGGGGAGAGACATAAGTTGCAAGTCTGAAATGAGAAAATCTTTACCTTGCCCACCACGACCAGCTGTCATGCGGCGCAAAGGCTGACAAATCCAGGCCAGTGTTTACATCGTCTCAGCCAATACGCGCCGCGCTCTCACCACTGGGCCTGACGAGGCTCTGATTGGCCGAGCCGCGCAGGCCGTGGAGGCCTATAGCATAAATAGGGCTGGAGGGGCATGTTGTTAGTCAGTGTTAGCAGGCTTACCTACCGTAGCTGTCCAAGTGTGGACGTACACTTTACCTAGCAGACAGCGCACCAGCTTTCTAAGTTGGTGTAGCCCCTAACGGCCCGCACACACTGATACATAGCACTTTGGTGTACTTAAATCTACCAGGTTGAAGACTTGTCACCAGAATGGTACCACAAGGACAACCCCAAACAACCATGGCCACCAGCACGTCGCCGGCTACTGGCCAGCTCCAGCAGTCAACAGTCCAGCAGATGGCAGCGGGTAATGATTTCGGCTCGCAGCAGATCAACCCCACGACCATCACCCCGTACACGGACGCCACAAAATGTAAGAAGGCAACCAGTAACAACCACGTGAAGCGCCCCATGAACGCTTTCATGGTGTGGTCTCAGATCGAGCGAAGGAAGATCTCTGAGATCCAGCCGGATATGCATAACGCTGAGATCTCTAAGCGTCTTGGTAAGCGCTGGAAGATGCTCAATGATACGGAGCGCCAACCCTACATTGAGGAGGCAGAGAGGCTACGGCTTCTTCACATGCAGGAGTACCCCGACTACAAGTACCGTCCCCGCAAGAAGGCCAAGACGACACCTAAGGCTGAAGGAGGTAAGAGTCCTAAGAGCTCTCCTAAAGCCAGTAAGGAGCGCAGGAACAGCAGCAGCAGTGTCAAGTCATCAGGGGGTGGGGTGCAGAAGGCTGGAGGTCAGTCCATGAACAGCAACAACAGGCTCAAGTTGAAGCTCACAATCGATAAGAAATTCAAAGACAGTATCAAGGCCAGTAAACATGTGCCTATGTCCATGAGCCAGCTTACCCCTCCAGCCAAAGTTCCCTCCAGTCCATCAGTGGACAGCCCTGGCACCCCGGAGTCGGCCAGCTTCTACTCAGACGAGGCATACGATACGAGCCCTGCAGTCTCCCCAGCTGAGTGCAAGCCCCAGCTGCCCTCTCCCTCCCACTATACTGCCAACTGTGCCCCAATAATCCTTACCAACATCAACAACAACAACTACACCATGCAGCAACAACAACACCAACAGCAGCAGCCCCAACACCTACCCCAACAACAGCAACAAGAGCAGGACAATTCCCTGGCTGATCTGGACAACATCACTGACGTCCTCCAGTTCCCCACCAACTGGCAATTTGAATTGAACACTTTAGATTTGGCCAGGCTGGCGGACAGCTTTGATTTCACCTTTGAAGGCCAACCCACCCAACACCAACACGGCTCGCACCTTGAGTTCCCTGACTACTGCACCCCGGAGGTGTCAGAGATGATCGGAGGGTCTGACTGGTTGGACTCCAGTCTAGGATCTCTGGTATCTACTCAGTAACTCTGTTGACCTTCATAAAACACACCGACAAGTCATTACTGCGTGTGTATCCTGTATGTATGTATAAATGACACTCCACCCCTCTCCTGCAGCCCCGCCGTGTGTAGGCTGTAACTGGGCAGGTGAGAATCAACGGATCTACGTGTGCTTGTGTGATGAGACTAAAGGACGACGGCGATGGGACATTAAGTTAAACTAAACTCTGTATTCCACCCTAAGTGTTCGTCGGGTATGGATGCTGAATGGACGTGTGCTGACTCTTTTGTACCAGTAATACGGACATTTGTATGTAAGAAGTGACTCACAATGAGGACTGGATCCTAAAGGTGATACACACTATGGACTTATACTACTACTATATATTATGATCGTCACACCCTTACCTCGCCCTCAGTCGGCAATGTCTCATGACGTTTTGTACAGTGGACCAGCAATCTTGTTGGTCAAAACCCATCTTCACATGCTAAATACAAACTCAATTGCTTACTATAAATCCAGGTAAGCAGGACATCTCATCATTCTCATTACCCATGTACATTTTATTCATCATGACATTTTCATCATACGACTCATCCCACCATAAAAAGCCATGATAAGGTATAAAACAGAGACTCAGTTATAAAACACATTGGAGGTGTGATACCGCGGACACTTCCCTGTATATTGTAGCGGACTACAGAGGAGAGATGAGCAGAGACTGATTGTACATTTACCTGTATATAGTTCTAAATATTTTCCCAAACCTCTGACATCTACCAAGCTCCCATCAGACACTGTTGATCTATATTGAGGACTAGCCAAAGTACGGGAGTACTTCTACTATTAATATAGGACTATGCATATCGATGTGAGCTGGCCTCCACACCCAACTCGTGTGCAGTTCGATAATAATATTATCAAATGGTGTAGAAACTATTATTTAAACAGAGCATTTTCTACTTCGCAAGGACCAGGAGTTTAGATGCAATATATTTTATCAGACTTTAACTGGAGAAACAGTTTGTATCGTTCACATATTATTTATGTTAATATTGTACATTTAACTCGTTGGTTCAACTGAAGCACGATTGTAATATATATTTTCAACACATTGACTTCGAGTCCATTGAACCAGGCTATTTACATTGGTATTTTGTATTAATGAAAATCATTGTATATTTATGATACAAATTTGCTTAGATGATTTTCATGCAAGACATCTTTTGTAATTTCAATAGTGCTCAGTGGTCTGAAAGTTACGTTTTTGTATGTTAATTGCACATAAGAAAGACAATGATCCAGAATGTTCCTTTTGTATAATAATATTATATATTATTATTTTTTTGTATCTAACATTATTCAGTGGTATAGTATTTGTACTATGATAATGTCTAGGCACATTGAATTCAGGGGTAAAGAAGTCAGCTTATTTATATTTCCTTCAACCTATGGATGTATATTGTACCCCTTGTGAATGTCTTGTGCATGCCAGACAACTATACAGACAATTCAGGTATAATTATTATATTTCCAACGAACAAGCCTTGACTATAGGAAGTATTTTGGCACAGAAAGCCATATTGTGATTATAATCTGCATTTGATATTTTGTATATTAATATGGAATGTATACAGGTTGTAGATGAAGAGTACATGGACTGTGTGCTGAATTATAATACAAAATGAAAAATTGAAAACTGAACTGAACTTGTAGTTGTTTCTCATTCGTATTTCATATCACCTTATACGCCATATCATTATATTTATAACCACACATGATAAGTAGTCTAGCATAACCATCTATAAATTTCTGAGCTATACCGTTGACATACAGTGGACAAATGGTTAAATTCATGCACTACGTAGTTTCTATATGGACGAAAGGAGAATGTATACACCCATCCACGATTTGAAGTATGACATATATATCTAAACTGCTGGCGCCCAACTGCACTAAACGTTATGGCCCTTGGGCTTGAGGAGTTGCTTCCCCCTACCTATAGCCACCCAGACCCCTGAACAGCTGCTTGCATGACTCGCTAGACTATATACACACACGATCCAGGCCACCTCTAGAATCAGCTGTGCGAGTTGTAACGGTCTCTGGCCTTAGACATATAACTGAATCTTAACCCTCCCTGCACCCCACTCTCACCCCCTCCCTGGGTTGCCCAGCCTTTCCTCCAAGTTCACTTGAAGGCCCCTCTGGCGTCGCTGGTTAGAATATAGGTCATCGTTCCCGCCATCCAGCTTACCAACCAACCTGGCTTGCCAGTTTGGATGGAGGTCGTGGCTTGTGACTAGGCCCATCCAGCCAACCTACCCAGGCCCCTCGACTATACATCGCCAGGGCAACCGTTGACCTATACCATCCGTTCCAGGGTCCACTAGTGGTGTCGTCTAGGTGGCCAAGTCAGGGGAATTAGAAGGTGACAGCAAAGACCTCCTGGGCATAAACGGATCCCTACACCTCAAAATGTGTCTTGTATGATTTATATTGACTTCTGATTTCGTCCTAAAGGTCGCTTATTCCACATTTGGTAATATGCGTAGGCTATAAACAGGGCCAGGGTCTACTGGAAGCTAGGTCCTAGATACCACTAGTGCTAGGCTCTATCTAGCTGCCCTCAGAGATGAAGATACGACGCATTATGGGCTTAATACAACAAGTGACCAGGGGAAGTCGGGTCTTGACCGATGCTGAGTTCATGTCCTGTCATGGAGTATAGAACCGGGTGTTCTTGAACCGGAGCCAAACCTCGGCCACGGCGGCCATACACACTCGTGACCCCCCAGCACCTACTAACTAAACGTACATAGAGCTTTCGATCAGCTGACTGCCTATCTCTCTCTCTCTCTCTCCTTTACCTACATCGTGGCCTGGATCCGAGTTCAAACTCCTCCACAATCCGTTCCGTAAATATACCATCCTACCGAGCTTTCTACATACAGCACAGCGAAAAAGGTTAACGGCCACTGGGTACATGATCTCTGTATAGAACGTAGTATATATAGACATAGATGGCGATTATTGCCATATTTCAACAAGATATGTAGTGTTGATCGTGGCGGCATGAAATGGCAACACCCCCTTAAACGTTTGTGGTGATGGCTATGGAATGCACACCACCTTGCTTATTGCGACTATAATTAGACAGGGTAAAGACTACAGTGATGAATCTTCTTACTAACGACTTTAGGTGCTTGCCTTATTTTCCTTGGATGCCTGTCAACATAACTAAGGCATCTGTAAGTCATACTTGTAAATAGTATCTGGAGAGGAGGATCAAATTCACACTTTGAGAGTCTAGTGTTACGCTGAGATATGAATGTGTATTGCATTCATACATGCAATGTATTGTAACATACAGATGGATGTGTATTGCACTATGCATACATGTATGCATGTGTATTTGCCATACTCAGACTGAGACACGAGTACTACCGGTACGCATAAAGTGAGTTTTCACAGTTTCTTCCACGTGGATCTACATCCACACATATATGTTTATCACATGTAAACACATACCGAGGCGAGTATATACCAACGGCGCATTAAGTAACATGCTTGACACAAGATACTGATGCCCACATCGATAAGATTTTACTATCATCATGACATAGGATGGGCACTGTGTATTGTGGTGTATACAATCTGTCAGTTCATGTGTATAGAAGTCCTTGAGAGGGGAGGGGCAGGGGGTGCCAGAGGGGGGTTTGGACTGGGCTGGTCGATGGTCAGAGGGGTGCCGCATGGCTGTGTATTCAGGCCATGTTTAACGGTCAAGCTATAGGTCTTATGTAATGCCCTTATGGCAAGGGGCCCTGCTGGCAGGCTCGGTGGTCGTGCAGCACAGGGTTAACGTATAGGTGTTGGGTGGTCACTGACTGTCAGGGGTACGGTGAATGACCGCAGTCTGCAGGTTAGGGGCCTCGCGTTACTGGGGTGGTGAACTCGTGAACTAGGTCATGTAGGCAAGGCACAGGAGGCGTGGGGTGTATATTGGGAAAGGGCAGGAGGTATCAGCAGGGCGCTGAAGGTTGTGGTCCCGTGGACTGGCTTGGATGCTGCTAGTCAGCTGCCATGCCAGTATGGACACGCAACATCCCAAAACAAAACCATCTTACCCCAGGGATCCTCTCTGAAACAGCTAAGTACACCAACACACACCGTCGTCTATACATCGCCCACCATCAACACTAGAGGGTTTTCTCTAAAAGCTAAGAGGGAAAAGAGGAGACATATAAGCCCTACTAGATTGTGTAGTTCAAGATACTCTTCTTTCTAGGGAACAACTACAGTATGAGACCAAAACTACACCCCCCCCCCCACCTTTCACTAAGCCAACCCCATCGGGTATATTCCTGTAGTGATATTCAAACAGAGTAATCACCAGAATTCATAAGCCTTTTGGATAAAAGAAGTAGGCTCTATACTATACAAACATGGGGGTATCTTGACTGTAAGTATAGATTTAGCAGAGTATTCTACCCCGACTCAGCCTCCTCAACCCTCCCAACCTTCACTTCACTCCTCCCAACACTCCCAACCGACGACGCCACCCGCAGATGCTACGAGTGTTTGAGCAGCGTCCCGCCAGGCGGCAGGTCAATCCGGTCAGTTCCGATTGGCGTCTGTTGCTCACTCTCTCCATCCTTTAATGTGGCACGGAGTATTTCACGTCGAAATGCTAACATAGAAAGCTAGATTAATTGCTCATCACACACCTCGCCAAGAATAAACCAGGGTGGCTCCCATGCATTTCCCTAAGTCAATGTTTCTTTAGGTGTGCCTTATAAGGGAAACTGGTGTAAAGGGGCACGGTGTCCCTGATGGAATATGTAGCAGGAGGGAGTCGGTCACGTGGGGCTGCATGCTGCTGTTGCCATGTGCTCTGCGGACGCTGCCTCCACATGAAGATGATCATCATCATTCGCCAGCTGTCCACAGCGCGGCGCCACCGCATCGTATGCGAAGCTTGTCGGCTGCAGCTAATGGAAGTGGCAGTGGAGTGCACCAAGGGCCCAAGGCAAGGCCCCTTTCACAGAGCTACTCTCCTACTGCTGCTATAACCACAACAAAACTAAACGGTGACCTAGTTATGTCTCTCCTTTGCCCAAAGGAACAGTATCTTTTAGAAATTAGATACAGTAGGCCTAAGTTGAAAGCAGATAGCCTCTGAAGCAGAATAATAATCATACATGCCATAAATAATAATTGAAGCACAACAAGACGTATATCCTTTCATACATTAATATGGCATAGATTACAGCCAGATTTTTTTCCCTTTTTATATAGAACTAATGAAATTGTCTAGAATGATGAAATAGCCTAGATTACAACATAGAACTATATAGCCCCTCTCAAGATCGAGATGGTTACTGAAATCATAGTCTCTTATCCGTTGTCACTGGTAGTTGTCTCCGAATACATGTATATTAGAACATGCATAGTCTGCCATGTAAGATTACCTGGTATTTAAGATCCTAGTAAACCCCACCCCCACCCCCAAAGGGGGGAGGATTTAAAAAAAAAATGTTATGTGGAGTACAATATTATACTACCATAAGCCACCGATCATGTCAACTAAAAATCTTAAGCATTTTCCCAAGTCGATGTATACATGTACTAGCGTAGTATTCATGTAATATGGGCCTAGTAAATGTATATTTGTTTATACACTGAAGTAGGTCACCTGTGTCGGCTAGAGGCGGATATAGACCTTGATTACAGGGTATCAATTTTGAATCTAAAATGCTAGTGTCAAAATTGGCAATTATTGTATCTTTTTTAACATCTAGTTTGTTATGACGTGAGTATTCCCAGACCTATAAGTTGTCAAAATGCCATTGTAGTATAGACCAATACGTATCCAAGGCCTCATGTAGTAGGTCTTTGCTATGTTCCAATGGTTGTCATGAAAAATGATCGTTACCTGCTCGAAGTATGAGAAAATGATTGGAAGATAGGTGTATACCTACGCATTTTGAAGAACGATTTTGAAGAGAAATCCTCAAAGAAATCTAAAGGAGAGATCTAAAAAGATGTAATTTTGAGGGGAAAAAATCCAATAAAATCTGAGGTCGGCTCTCTTTCACTGAGGTCGGTCAGGTGACCGGAAACTCTTTTCTTTTGGCCTAAACATGAACCCAAATGTATATAAAGAACTTTTTGGTTCATCTTATTCTGATGGGACTTTTGCCCAACGTATTCTACAATTGTGTCCAAGTAGTAGAATGACGTAGCTCCACATTTTGTTAACTCATCTAATGAGCTTAAACTCATTTATTGACATCTATAAGCATTTTATGATTATATATGTTGAGAGCGGATTTGTCACTAAAAAAGTCGCATCGCAATGTTCGCCTTACATGTACTTATATATTTCAAGGCATGTGATAACCAAGAGCTATTAAGTTGGGTGACATTTTGCGATTATCAGCAACCCGCATTAGACACGTCTCCTTTAGCAGATTGGCCATGTTTTCATTTGACAGATGTCAGTGTCAACTCATGTCGAAAGTTCCATTTTAGTCATTTTCACACCTGACTTAGGCCGACTATCGGCCTAACTGTGCTCCTAAGACGGGGGCTTAGTGTGAAGTGGGAGGCCTCCTGGTGGTAGTCGTGTCTTAACCCTGCCCCCTTACCCTAACTAAATCCTGGCTAATTAGTTCCCTTTGATGGAGTCCAGGAGAGACATTCATTTACATAATACCACCTCACTCTGACTGGCTGCCGAGGTCAGTAGGGGCCTAAGTGTTAAGGATCTAAGGTCTTGTCTTATTTCTGACATTATCTTGGTTAAACAGGTGAAGATTTGGACGTGGGTAGCAGGAAGGTGGGGAGGGGAAGTATTTATGTCAATATTTATGCGTGAGAATATCTTCTTAGAGACTACGCTATGTGCATCAACCGGGTATAGAGTGGCGGTCTGTGTGTATTTTTCATACACTATATTAGCTTACGGTTTTATTGACAGGGATGACCATATCATAGAGGTGGCCACGTTAGAAAGGTGACCATTATATGATCATAATGTCCAATGATAGGTGACGTCCACATACCCCCCTCCCCCCAGGCCTACCCCTTTTCAATATTCATAAACTAGACATACCAGATATTTCAGTCTAATGTGAACCAATTTGGCCAGTGCAACGGGCTCTAATGGTCTAAACATGCACACACCACTGCTACAAAGACCAAACATGATCCCCCATTCAATCATAATACGTGTGTTCAAATATGAAAATACATAGATAAACACACCACAGAGAGCAGCAAGTGAAAAAGTAAGCCATATCAATAGAACAAGAGCTTTGTATGGGACTGGAGACGCTTGAACCCAGAGACACCCATGGAAACTCATTGCCTCTGGTGTGTATGGTTTCTTTCAGTGTATCCCATATCAAAGGAGGGTCCTTCAATGGACCAGCATCTGCCTCACCCGCCAGTACCACTTAGTAAGATTGCACCAGGCATTGGCAACTTCTCCCCTTGTACACATTCAGTCCCCACCCTTACTCTCCAACACCTATATACACCTTTCACTATAAACACAGACCTCCTTAAGCCCCCTCCCTTCATCTATCCTACATGTTGTACAAATGCCCCTCGTCCACATCTCCTACACACTCATGATGGACGATCCTAACCGGCCACGCCCCGAAAGTATACTGTGATAGCCTATTTTCTCCATTTTTTTTTCAGACATATTCAAATAAAGCGGAGCAACATAATTCCCCTTTTAAGTGGTATCAATATACAAACTATATACAATTGTATACAGGATAACTGGGCCGATGCACTAGTGTTGCAATATTTGATCTGGTGAATGTTCCATGGATCTGGTCGGGTTAGGGTGGAGCATTGGGGTTGTAGGCCTACATGAGGATTCATCCGCTGGGTTGATGGTTGGGTTTATTGTTGCACTAACTTACTCGTGTATAAACCCTTAAGTCAAGTCCTTAGGGTACAGTCTCCGCGTCGCCCATGCCATTCTATACTTTTCCTTGGCGGTAATCAGTCCCCAGACCCTTCAGAGATTAAAGAAAGTCGGGAAGTGGCAACATCTGGTTGGTATATTCACGGCTATAAGCGTGTTAGCAGCTTAGGGCAAACACCCATGGTATGACCTATCAGGGGTATTACAGAAATATCCACTATATGGTAATTCTCAGCCATCAATGGGACCATATGTCCACATCCCGCTCTCCAATAGATATCTCAATTCCCCTATATATAGTCGTGCACTTATAGGGGCTATTAGAATTAGTAAATCCACCATTATCAAACTAATTGAATGGCAGCCATCAGGTGAGTTTGCCATGCCATTGTAATTTTTTTTAAACAAATCAGATCTAGCGTCTCTTAGTCACTTTTTGGTCGTGGAACTTATAGCTTCAATTAATATTATGGGTATACCGCTGTGTGTGTGTCACTCTTACCTAGTTTATTGATATAAACACAAACATAATTAATACCTTTATAACTCACAGTTCTTGCAATTGGAATACATGGGACATTTCCATTCTCCATACATAATTAACCTATATATAAAATAAAGCCTACCTAAGGCTAATGCACGTTGTAGGCCCTAGAGTCATATGGACCCTATTAAAATGCAACCTCGGAAACTCTTTTACCAATTCTATGTTGCTGTTTTTTTTTTTTGTTTTTTTTTAGCGCCTCCCCACGCCGCGTAGTGGCGATCCCGCGAAGCGGGATGGGAGGCACTATGATGATTGCATTTGCCCCATGTGATGAGGTGTCACAATACAGAATCCCCTAACTGGCACAAGCTAAAATCTTTATATCCACTGCAACGCACATGTAAGCAAAGCATGGTGTACTAAAATAAGGGAGGCGTTTTTTACCGCATTTCTTGTTGCATTTGGTCAGCCTCCCCCCACCCCTTCCTCTGTCGATCGTCTATATTATTGCCTGAGGTATCATGCGAGGAATTTTTTTTTACACCTTCACCCTACAATCTCAATCTGCCCTGCACCCAACCAAACCTGCGTGAGTGTAGCTTGTTATATATATATATATATATATATATATATATATATATATATATATATATATATATATATATATATACAAGCCTGTGGGCAGGCCTGCTAGTATACACCCATGCCCATGACTGGCTGGTTTCACCGACTAACTTCAGATCTATTTTAGGACATTCCCATCCTATAGGTCCCCCTTAAGTAGACGTGGGTGTATATTTCCGGCTACTTGTATACAGCAGGAGGCTTTATAATGGCCTTAAATACAGTGCTTAAATTGACCTCCCCCCAACTTCTTTTACCCATTTGTGTATGATGTTACGTCCAATATCTGACTCAACTTCCGGTGTGTGTTCACTAGGATTTCAACCTCGACTGTAATCCAAATTCTGTGTTTTGCCTATGGTAATCCACTACTTACGTTTGTATTGTCACCAGTTTGGTAGAGAGATATCAATATCTACACAATGTTATTATATAGAACGTGGCAAAACATAGGCTATGTATAGGTTCCCGATTCTGCATAATTCCTTTTTGGTGAATTATTAGCAAGTTAACTTTTGCACATATTGTTAATGGAAACCCACATGGTGATTTGACATATAGGGCTACATTCTCCATATATGCCTCGGGATAAATGGGAAATATCCATAGGGTGCCTAGGTATGTTGGACTTCACAAATAGACCCTGACTAAATGGAACATTCTGGTTATGGCTGACGGAGTATTGCTCTGTACAGGAATTAATAGACCACTACCCTAGTTTCATGATAGCGTATTTTGATGGCCTTTTGGACAATTAAAAGGATTTTGGCAAGGTTATTGAAATAGCAGGTTTTCTGATGCATCTAATGCTATTATGATTGCCAAAAATGCATCAGGTGCTGCATTGTTTACACATGGAAGGTTTTGCAAGGTATATTTTACTGAAAAGTACAGAAAAGGTACAAATAGCATCGGATTGTACCCTTACATGCAGTGTTCTGTGAGCATAACTATAATGTATTTTGGCAAACGTAATGTCATCAGATGCATCATGCAGATAGAGCTGCTGCTCTCCTATATACAGAGGCACATTTTCAATAACCATACCAGAACCTTTTAATGTGCATCAAGGCCATCAAAATACGCTATCATGAAAATAGGGCAGTGTTTTTCTTTAAGGTGCAACGTTTGGTCACGACTTTATTGCAATAGACACTCAGAAACGTCTTTGAAGGGAAAAGACGTTTGTTTGTATATAGATGATCAGAGATACACATTACACAGAACCTGTTTGAATGATAGACATAACAAATATATGCTACAGCGCACCAACACTCAAGATGTAGCACTTGAAGTTTACAGTTTTAATGGTTGTTATTCTATTATAGTTTCAACGTCACAACATACAGTTTTGATTCGATGACTTAAGATGATCGTGCCCATATTATAACAGAAATAGGTCAAGCATATCATTCTAATGTCTAGATGTATTTTTTTTTCGGATTAAATTGAAAGAGCTGATACATGTAATTGAAATTACGACAACAGTGTACTCCTTCCAGTTTGTTTTTCAGTATCCACTTTAAACCATTGCCAGGGTACATGCATAATAACCATATATATAGTACTTCACAATCTGGACTCTCGACAACACGGTTGGCACATGATATAGGCACTTGTGCTATTCCGAGTTAGCAGGTCGCCCCATGGGCGCCGCCATTACTGGAGCTTGTTACCAGCGATTTCTACTGATAAGACCTATCAGTCGGCCCCCGAGAGGACCGCAGTGAATCGTTGGGCTTATCTCATTGGCTAATAAATAATCCTGCTAAGTCCGTAGGCCCTATATAGGTAACTAACGCATGGATCGTTCCTGTCATGCTTGGGTTGGTTTTGAGAACGGTTAACACCATGCTGCCATTACAGGCCTCAACATATACAAAGCCAGGGACCCACCATCAGATAAAGAATGTCCCATAACGGGTGTACACACCTATATACAGTATCTATGAAGGTATAGGCCTAGCATAACCAAATCCCTAGCCAAATATCAGTGCGCCACACAGGAGAGAGAGGTCAGAATAGAAGGCCTCCAGTGTCCGTCCCTGGTCTATGTAGAGTGCCCAGAGGGCATTGGCCAGGACAAGCAAGGGCAGCCTGGTGAGCTGTGCACACCCCGGGGGCAGTAGGCCCTACAACCTATGGGGACCCCTACCCTGAAATTCTGCGGTCGGCCTAAGCGTTCTCCTGTAGTGTGGGTACCGACACAGGCAGCCGGTCAGCCTATGCATGGGAACCCCCTACCAATATCTACTCCAGTATATGCCCCCCTCCCCTCTCCAAGCCACCTCCCAATTTCACATAATATCAACATCAACTTTGTAATCCGAAATATCAACGATGGAGCCGAGATACTACACCATTTCGCGAGACATATATGCATAGCCTGGATGGAAAAGGGAACGTTAGAGATGTGCTTACAAAACCTGGAGTAAAATGAGCCCGTATACATACATGTACATAAACGTTAAAAGACAAATGCTAACTTCGATATTTAGGTACAGATGTACACTTGAGACGCTGAGATTCTTGTCTCTGTGATATGTGCTTTATAATAGGATGGGAGATGATGCCGGTGATATTTTTAAAGGTCTGGAGAAGACTTATACAGTTGTACATGTAAATGTAAATCAAAACGTTGCTTCATAGCTGAACCACCAAGTCTTGTATCTAGAAATGACATAATAATGTTAATTTGATTTGCTTCCTGTCTTGTTTTCTATGAGACATTTTACATCTGATCTTAAATGTTTTACACTTTCAAACCTGGGAAAAGTTGGCTGTAATTTTGCATAAAGTTAAAGATGAACACCGTCAGGAAAACTGATGCCTAGTGTTACCACGTAAAGGTTAAGAGGGCAAATTATCATAAATGCGTGTTTCAACAATGACAAAATTCTGTGTGGAATAATGATTTACAGGTCGACATAGCATATATCCATGCGCCGTGTAGTGCAACTGAATGAGAACATGCCATCCTCAGTAGACCCAACAATAGCTTACCAATATATGTTCTGTTGCCGTGAGGGAGGCCGGTATAAAATCACCGGCCTACTAGTCGTGCCAGAGCCGAGACTGTAAGTAGTACACCAAAAGTGTAATTTTGCACAGGTGACCACCGTTGGTTGAACTAGCTTTGTTGCCAAGTCTTCCACGATAGATAAAACCTGGCATTTACAAAAGGGGATAAGGGGAAAGAAATCCTCTACGATGCCTTCTTTATTCCACAAAGAAAGGCCTCCGTCCAAGTAAAATGAATCCTTGATCAATAGGGCCAGATTAATAGGGAGAGACTTTTCAATTGTTTAGCATGTGATTAGGTTAAACCAATATTCATATTGGAAGGTGAGATATACCAGTGTCTACAAAATGTTTCATTATATTCATGGCACAGTAGAAAATACTTTTAGGCCTACAGCTGGTTCCACTATTCTCCACGTGGGTACGCCTGCTGCTGCATTCCATAGGCATTCCATCCACCCTGAAGCGACGTTGCCGGGGATTGCTAGAACTACCGGCGTCCCAATTAGCACTGCTGCCAGCAATTGAAACCAAGCGACCTTTTTAGAGCACAGCCCATACCCGGCTTTTATATCGTCATATACGGACTACTATCATTAAAAAGGAACAAGTAATGACAATTGTATGAAAGTGTGACGGCCTCAGGTATCGTGGATGCGAGACAGGTTTTAGACATTTTGCATAGTGCTCGCGCACATGCGTTACGTAGTGCTTATAGATCGTGCATAATGCCGTCGTGCATTATGATAATCACCCTCACTTGCTGCCAGTGCACACTGGCGCCGTCTACCATCAATACTTGAAACCAATTTCTAGGAACTTCTAGGAATTGTCACCAGGATTCACTTAGTTCAGTACCGGTACCACATATCCCCATCAAGGCTGAACAGATAGGACAACCAAGAATAGATAGGCCTATACATGTTTCTTTCTTTGAAAGTCATAGCCTATACTTCATATAGCCTCTACATAGGCCTACGAGAAATGTTTATGACATTTGACAACGTCATAATAAAGTATTTTCTTAGGCCTAAATTGTAAATAACTTAGGCCTGAACAAAAGCAAGCATGAAAGAAAACATCAAAATCATAATGGGATGATTATAGGCCTACATGTCACTCCAATAACCCTATTTAGCAATTAAGGCGATTGGCCTAGGCCCTGCACTCTCAGCCCCAATTACAAATGGGCTATAAAGACCACTGTACTGGGTACAGGGCAACCGGGAGGAGTGTGTAGGGTAGGAAGGGGTAAGGGTCCCTTTGGGGTAAAAGGCCCTATAGCCCTCATAACCAAAGTACTATATAGTTGTATGCAGCCATTTGACACTTGGAAGTAAGACCGAAGTAAATGGAAGTAAATGTGCATAGATTTTTGGGTAGCAATTCAAATGGGTTAAAAGTATTAGATGAGGTCTCTTGATTGGTGTGAAAAATATGCATTAATTAGGGATTATTCTCTTAGAACTAGCTCAGTTACATGCTATTAGGGTATTTTAGCTTATCCTGCCCTATCATCCCTTGGACTTCAATATGAATTATCGAAAATGCTACTTTAGGTGATTTAGGATGTCCACATTATTGTGTATGTGGGCCTTTTTATCCCAAAGGTTGTGGGCCCTTTACCCAAGCATCCACTTTTTTAATACATGATTTACTGTAACAATCTATGGGGCAGAGATAACAAGCTCTTGCGAATGAAGAAGATATCATTCCATCCTTTGGTTAATGTAAAAAGTATTCTTGAAGCAGCCAGAAATTTCTTATAAATGACACATTTGTAAATTAAGGGCATCTTACCCCACCCTACCCTAGACTATAGCTGATGTTTTGTCATCAATAGCCAATAATTATAATGAACGGGTATAACAGGGTACACTTGTGGAGGTATTTATTGTATGCTGCATTATGTGTGTATTTATTATATGCTATATGGGAGAGTGCTATGGGAGTCCTGTATAGGGTTTATGGTAGTATAGAGTTTATGGTAGGCTGTGGAATGTGTAGACGGAGGGGAGTCGGCGAGATCTGGTCAGGTAGATTCTGTAGAGAGGGAGGGGGGAATACGGGTGAGCCAAACACCGGCGTCTGAGAGGTGTGAGGGGTTGGTAAGAGATAGGGAGGAGTCAGTATTGTGGGAGCAGCCGAGGAGGCAACACATACTCCTGGAGTAGACGAGGATGAAGCTGTTTAGTATTTAGTATTACACTTAGCCAATGTAAGAACGGATTGAACAGGATCTCTATGGCACTTATACCTCTCCAGTAGCATCGGATTGTTAAACATGAACTGCTTGTATGAATAGACTGATGTCGTTGAAGCTGTACAACCATGAGTGGACTCATCATCAGCTGTAACTGTGAATAACCAATGAACAATAAATGGTGACTTGTATCGGCGTCTTGGTGTTGGTTAAAAGGATGGGCTGAGCCAACATCATACCACTAGAGTTAGTCTTCCCAAATACGTGAGAATAGCGGAGTGAGCTGATAATAACTACACAACTTATACCACATTGATATACATATAAACACAACTCACACAGCCCAGATGGTGGAGAATTAGTGGTTGGGCTTATCATTGTACTGATGAGCGGCTCGCCGTACCCGATACCTAGCAGCTCAGACGCTGGATGTGACTCAGCGGCATCGCCACACACTGACAGTAGTGACGGTGTGGAAGTCTATACTATCATACCTGCAGCGCGCACGTTGCCTGGGAATGCAGCAGTAGCACATAGTGGTGTAGCAGAGGGACAGGGTGGAAGATCCGAAGTGAGTGAAGCGGGACCTGATCAATCACGTGTCACTCTTAGATCGGATCACACACATGTGCATGTGCAATTAGGACCCAGGTCGCAAGTGGTGCTTTTGCCTGGAGAGGAGGTGTCTAGAGAGATTGGATTCCCCGTGGCTCGGTCAGAGGTGGAGCGGGCGTCGTCTCAAAGGGATCCCAAGTCTGGGGGGACGTCTGGCCTACAATTGTCTACGACGGCTGATTCTGAACCAGCAGGGTCGGTGGTAGTGGACGATACCTCTGGACCATTCTCAGCATTGGGAGTGGAGAACGGGCATCAGTCATCTGCGGCAGAGTCGGAGACCAGGGCTGATATTTCTAGTAATGGGCAACAGGCGGCGGTTCAGGAGCACACAGTGAGTGCTGATGCAGGGGAACGGCCTGATAATCTCTGCAAAGGATGGACGACAGGAGACAGATTAGTGAATTATAAGTATTTTTCGACGCCCATTGCTAGGAGCTCCAGTATTAATTTCTGTAAGGCTACTCCTAGGTGCCTTGAGTTTGAGGGTACAGCGGACCAGGGACAAGTCAGACGCGCATCTGAGGGGGATGTGGCGGATATTGGTGATGAGGATTTGAATTTTGAAGCGATTGCAACGTCATTGGGGTTAATTGAGCCAGTACATGAAGACGGACAGGTGGATGAGAGTGGAACAAAGGATGGTCATGAGGATGAGGGGGACGCACATGAGGAGAATGATCCAGTAGACGGGGCGTCTACAGTGGTGGCAGTGCCAGGACGAAGCAAGGACGTCGGTGAGAAGATACAGGAACAGGGGTCGGAGGCCTGTGGTGATTCACAAGGGGGGAGTGCAGGATTGCTACCGTCTGGTTTCTTGGTGGTTGTTGAGAATGGGAGAGAGTTAAGTGATAAAGACTTGGTGGGTCAGGATGAGAATGGTGGAGTTGGACAGGATCGGACAAGCTGTACTACACCGGTTGTTACAGGTGATCGAAGTGACAGTCGTCTGGGAGAGTCTGTGAGTAAAACAAGGGTGGATGAAGTTATTACAGGTCTGCAGAACACTAATATTAGGGTACGACAAAGCATAGAGAGGGGGAGGGCCATATTGGAACAGGAGCTGAGATATCGGCAGGCCATTGATGGGGAGGAGCCGCCCGCGAGGCCGGAGATAGACCGGGAGCGTGTAGCACGAAGGGAGAGATTTTTGAGCGACACAGTAAATTGGAGGAAGGTAACTGCGAATATCCGCTCAGGCAATAGTACAGGTCGTACTACAGATGAGGGGCATTTAGATGATGTTCTAAAAAGCCATCTTCAGACTGATGTTTCGGGTGACTGGGAGGATTGGTGGGTTCGGAGAGCGGATGAAGAGAGAAGACGACAGATAGAAAGGGAGGCCCGGGAGGAAGCCGCCGAGGGCTCCGTAGCTGGAGGTGTTGGAACTAATGTACAGGGGAACGATAGTGAAGAGAGCTCAGTGGGTGATTTGGATGCGGAGAAACAGGTGGAGGAGGATATTGCACCTATTATTGGTTTTGAAGACGACGACATGGCGCCTAGTCCGAATGTTAAACTACCATCCTTCAATGGGGAGCCTGGGGAGGATTATCGGAGATATTTCAAGGAATTGAATGGAATGCAAAAGCTATTTGGATGGTCTCCGGATCAACATCTTGAGTATGCAAAATTGGGCTTGAAGAAGGGGGCATCGAAATGGATGGATGGTATTCCAGAGGGGGAAAAGGATACTTTGGACAAAGTAGTGGCTATAGTGAAGAGGGTTTTTGAAGACAAAAGGCCACTGTGGCAGAAACATAGGGATTTGCACTGTCTGAAGCAGGAAAAGGGACAGTCGGTCTGGGACTTCGCATTGAAAATAAAGGAATATGACGAGTTGGATGTTCCTGATGTCATCAAACTGTCAGTCTTTGTGGGGGGTTTGCTTCCGCCCATTGATAAGGACCTGATGAAACACAATGCTGATTCTTTTGAAGAGGCTCTCAGACTGGCGTCTTATTGGGAAAATGTGGAGAAGGGCAGGAACTCCAAAGGTGTGGCGCAGCTACACATGCTAGAGTCTGAGGGGACTCGGGATGGAGCATGTGGGGACGATCAATTCGATCCTAAAGAGTATGCTAGAGAACAAACTAAAGCAGTGGTGGAGATGTGCACTATGGAATATAGACGGGGGCTCAGGGAGATGGAACATGGACGGGAGAATCAGCAGGGACAATATGCTGGAAGGGGTGGTAACTCACAAGGGCAGTATCAGGCGCAGGCGGGCAGAGGGACCGGCGCGGGAACATATGGTCAGAATAGGCAGTTTGCTACAGGCGGTGGAGGCCGAGGATGGAATTATCAAGGGGGACGCGGTGGAAATCAGTATAACGCATCTCAGTATTTCAATAACAGGTTTCAGGGACAGAGATACACAGGAGGGAGCAGGCAGGGTCAACAGGGGGATGATAAAGGTCAGAGAAGAGCACAGGAATATGCTAGGATGATGGGAGATGCAGGAGAGAGTCAGAAAGGAGGAGGGGCAATCTATTGCTTAATTCATGACTCTACTACACATTCTACAGAGGAGTGCACGTTTTTGAAGAAATACAGGGATCAGCTGTCATCCTCTCAGCAGAACAGAGACCAGCGAGATCAGGGAAATGATGTTCGCAGGCCGGGAAACGGGCACAACGGCTCATTCCTACCCCAGAATTAAATTTGATATCAGGGGATGGGTCGGGAAACAGGGGATCAAAAGACAAAGCGCCATGGTTGGTTCAGTGTACTATTGACGAGAATACATACAGATGTTTAGTGGACACGGGCGCGTCTGATTGTTTTATAGCACGGACAATTGTGAGTAGTATAAGTGAGAGAGCAATTTGGGACAGGCAGCCATCTCAATTGGGGAAGGTGCGTCTGGGGGACAAAACATCATTACAAGTTTATGAGACGGTGCGACTGCAGTGTTTTATGGATGGTGCTTGCATATACTATGATTTTAATGTGGTGGATTCACTGGCTTATGATATTGTGCTGGGGCGTAATTTTCTGATTGACGCAAGGGCACAGATTATAGCTATAGATGGAAAGGTACGTCTCTTTACTGAGGATCCGGTCTCAATTGAAGTAGCGGCGATTTTGGACCCATGGGAGGAAAGATTGGTGACGGTGAAAGGATGGGATGTTGCGGCTGAAAGGGTTGGAACAACGGTCTTGTTGAGACCATCTAATTTGGCGGTGGTAGCTGCGGATGGTGCGGTGAACTATGTGGGGAAGAAATGGTATATGAGAATTGCTAATCTCTCTGACAGGCAAGTGTATGTGGATACAACTGAGGTTATAGCATATGCGGAAGACATAGATGAACCGGAACTTAATTTGCTGGAGGTAATTGATACAGCTAATGTTGGCGGGGATAGAAAGGATGAGGCTCGTGAGATTTTGGCAAGATGTACTGAAGAACGGCGGGAGAATGGTCAAGATGCTAGAGGGGGATCAATACACCGGCAGGATCGTCAGGACAATGGTGGTGGATGTGGTGTTTTTACATTGAGTGAGCAGGAGAGGCTGGATAAAATTAAGAAGATCAGGAGCCTTGATTTGGGTGACACTATGATGACGCTGGAGGAGCAGAAGGTATTCAGAGAAATGTTGGTGGTCAACATGGACACTATAGCATTTTCTATGAAGGAGTTGGGTCATTGTTCATTGGCTCCAATGAAAATAAGGGTCGATGAGTCCAAGGGTCCGTGTATGGCGCGACCATACAGGTATTCTCCTCAGAAAATGGACATTATTGATGAACAGGTGAGGGAATTGTTAAAGTTGGGAATTATTGAGCCCAGTGACAGCGTCTGGAGAAGTCCGTTGGTGGTAGTGCAGAAGAAGGATGGAAAGGCTAGATTATGTACAGACTATCGCATGTTGAATCTTATTACGGCGGATGACACATATCCTATGCCCACAGCCAGAAGCATGTTTTTGTATATGGCATACAGAAAACCTATAATCTTTACAGCCATGGATTTGCTCAGTGGGTATCATCAGTGCGAGTTACATCATGACAGCAGGCAATATTCAGCATTTGAATCACCCTCGGGAGTTTGGCAATGGACGAGGATGCCGTTTGGTATGAAGCAGAGTCCATGGCAATTTACTAAGATTATGTCATTAGCACTAGGAGGCTTAATACCACGTACTTGTCTAGCCTACCTAGACGATATCATTATCTTTGATCCGGATGTGGACAGCCATATTACTAATGTCGGCAGAGTATTGGCAGCTTTAGGTAAAGCAGGTTTAACAGTGAAGCCGGAAAAGTGTGAGTGGGGCAAAGCGGAAATCAAGTTTTTGGGGCACATTATTAATGCTGAAGGAGTGCAGACGCAATCTAAAGTGATCAGAAAGGTGCAGGAATTTGGCAGACCGTATAATGAACATACAACTAGGTCCTTTCTGGGGCTTTGTAATTATTACAGGAGTTTTATTCCTAACTATGCTGTTTTGTCGATGCCTCTGAATAATTTGTTGAAAATCAAGGTGCCATTTAAGTGGACGGATGAGTGTGAGGTGTCATTCAAGAAAATACAAGCAGCATTAGCAAGCACACCGTTATTGGTTCACCCAGAGATTGGAGGCCACTTTTATGTCTTAACAGATGCTTCGGATGGCGCGTGTGGAGCGGCCATCTGTGTAAAGAGGGATGGATTGCTGAGACCGGTAACATATTATGGGTATACATTTACAAAGGCTGAAAGAAACTACACTATAACAGAGAAAGAAGGCCTAGCTGTTATAAGAGTATTGAAGAAATTTGAGGATATGCTGACTGGGGCTAAGATCACGATAATAACAGACCATCAACCATTAATACCTTTGCTTCAACAAGCCAGTAAGGCTCCATCCAAAAGGTTGACTAGATGGGGTTTAGCAATGACTGACTTTGACTATGAGATTAGGTATGAGCCGGGAGCCACTCACTACCTGCCGGATTTTATATCCAGAGTGCCGTTGGCAGTGGGACAGGATACACCTGGCGAGGAGTCGGGGGAGTTTGAGCCTGAGGTGGGATGTGAGTTACTCGTGATGGAACTGATAGGGGAGGAATTGGATAGGGAAACCTTCATTCAGGAGCAGTGGAAGGATGGATTCTGCAGGGGGATGATGAGATATTTGGCGGGAGATGAATTGCCAGTGGATGAGGAAAAGGCGCGAGGGATTTTACATAATGCTGATTTCATGGGTATGAAGGATGGATTGTTATGCAAGTATATAAAACCAGCTAGAAAGAGGGGTGGGCCTATAGCTGACCTAAACCCAAGAATAGTGGTGCCCAAGGCTATGGTGAATAGAGTGCTCTATCTCATGCATGATGATATCATGTGCGGAGGACATGTGGGAACAGTGGCGTTGAATACAAAAGTACAGGCTCGGTTTTATTGGAAAAATATGATGGTGGACATAGCTAGGTACGTGCGGCTATGTGAAAGGTGCGCGTTGAGGAAAAGAGCACCTCACTTTAGGGCCAAGGCAAGGTCATGGGATACGCCGGATTATCCATGGCAAGTGATACAGACAGATTTTGTTGGGCCACTACGTAGGTCCAAAGAAGGTTATAAATATATTATGACCTTCATAGACCTTCTGACGGGATGGCCGGAGGCATTCTGTACTAAAGACACGACTGCGCACACGGCAGCTGGGGTGTTTCTACGGGAGATCGTGTGTAGGTACGGCAAAGTGGAAGTGCTGTGCAGCGACAGAGGGTCTACATATATGGGTCAGGTTTTTCGTGAGGTTACAGCTAGATTATCAACTAAACAGAGGTTTACGTCTTCTAGGAATCCGACCGGAAATGCCAGGGTTGAAAGATTGCATAAATCATTAGAGGATACGATAGGATGCTATGTGACCGAGGATCATGAACACTGGCCAGAACTGTTACCCATTGCATTGTGGACAGTGCGCTCCAATATCAGTATGAGGACGGGGTTTTCACCATATGCACTACAGTTCGGGAGGGATCCAGTGGCTATGTCCTTTGCTGAGGAAAGGCCACTGCCTAAAGTGCCATCTGAGAGGGATTGGTTTCTTAGAACAAATCATAGCATACAGTTATTACAAGAGGCGGCCAACGCTCATACTGCTAGGTATGAGGAGCAGCTCAGACGTAGATTGGATGGACGGGCACGACCTGTCTCTTTTATAGAAGGGGAGTGGGTATATTACTATGATCCGAAATGCGCGGTGAATAATACATCGAAGTTTGCTGGTAGATACACGGGGCCACATAGGGTAATAGAAGTGGTGGGGGATAACAGGGTGAGGTTGAGAGCAGTGAAGACGGGCAAAGAGATACCTCACTTGGTAAATGTGAATAAACTGAAGAGAGCATACAAAGGGGAGGGTGAAAATGACGAAGGAGAAGCCAGAGATGAGAGAGCAGTGGAAGTGGATAAGTCAGAAGTGGAATCACAAGTGGATAAAGAAGACATAGGACATGAGAACCCGAGAGGGGTGACTGAGGTGGAACATCCTTCATCTGGTCTGGAGGATACAGCGTTAGCGGGCGCTGATAAGGAGGACAAATTGAATACGTCAGACGACGATAGAAGTGCACATGAGAAAAAGAGAGAGGTGGCCGGAGCTGGACCGCGCGCACCTGTACAGGAATCTGATAATGAGAAAGATGGAGTTGTACGGCGAGATAGCCGGGAGAAACACAGGCAGGAAGCTGTGGTTGATAATTGGTGTAAAAAGAAAGGGTTACAGGATAGTGATATTGATAAGGTCGAGGGTGGCCGAAGGCAGGATAATGAAGAGAAAAGGAAGGGTAGACTGAGAAATGTCGAGGTGAAGAGGCAGATGGACGAAGAAAGAGAGAGAGAAGAAATGGAGAGAAGACAGAAGAGAAAAGAGAGAGAGGATAGGGCTGAGAAGAGACGGAGGCAAAGAGATAGGAGAGCGCAATTGGCTGCAGGGGCTATTATGAGTGAGGAATCTAGCAGTGAACATATCATTCCAAAGGGACCGATTTGTAAGCATCACAGGAGAGGCAGAGAGGAGCTCAGCTCATCCAGCGATGGAGAATAAGGGTGAGCTTAGACGGGATGCTACAGGATGGGCGATAATCCTGTAGTATTCACGTGTGTTGCTATGAGGAAAAAGGGGGGGTGATGCAGGTGCCGAAGGGGGAGGGGCCGCCCGGAGGAGCAGGTCAAGCTGACTCATGCAGGTAGACGGAAAGGAGGGCGATACACAAAGAAAAGGGAAAAGTAGGGCAAGGTAGGAAAAGAGGGGAGGGGGGGGGGAGGCCAGCGCAACAGGTATATGCAGGAGGAGATGCATCAGGAGGTGGCAGTGCGCGCACAACGAGGGACGAGATAAGACCTCACAGTAAATAGCAGGTGCTGATGGACGGATGGCAGATAGCTGGTACGATAGTGTTGGAAAACAGCAATACCAACAATACTATAATACGTGGATGATTCAAGACAACTATTGCAATAGCACTTACAATGAAAGGAGCACAGTGTCTGCAGCAAGTTCAACAACAACAGAAACAAATGAAAAAGGATTTGGTGCGACTTCAACGTCAGGCCAACCAAGCTCAGCGCAAGAGCCAATACAGGTGGTGGAAGCAGCTCAAGCCGAGGTCTTGGTAAATCATCAGGGAAACATATGGGATAGCATACGTGACATCACTGTGGGACAGACAGAATGGGAGTGGTTGTTGGATGCCACTCTACAAGGCACCGGTGGTATAATTAAGAGAGAGACTCAGACCACAGAAACAGCGACACAGACAGAACCATCAATATTTTATAGTAAAGACGATGAATTTGTGCTGGATACATCAATCAGATTGGATGACATATTGATAGAAGAGTATTACAGCAGAAGACAAGTGACATCAAGACTTTGTCACATTTGTGGCAGAACAACGGCAACAGCGGCAGGAGCGGCCAAACACCTGGAACAGGTACATGGGATAAAACATCTCATATAATGTCCACTAGTGAGGATGCGGGAAAGAGAGCACCATCTATAGTAAAGGCAGGGAGATATAGGGGACAACAGGTAGAAGACGCGCTGGATGCTATATATGGATTTGGATATTCATTGCCGAAGGTATTCAGATACAATGGGGCGACGTTACAGGATATAGTAATGCAGAAAATATCAAAACTGAAATTGGACATCGCGAGATTGCCAAGATATTTGAGGGAACAAGTAAACAGACATCACTTTAAATATGGAGTAGGGAGTGTGACTAATGCATTCTTTTTCTCAAGAAAGTGTAGAAGGCATCGCAAGACTAGTAGAGGGAAACGATGCAGGCAGTGTAGACAAAGAGACGAAACTTGGGAAATGTTTAAACTGAAGCAAAAGGGAAAACATATCACCCAAGGAGTATTAACATCCGGGGTTAAAGACAATGAGACGACCCTGGAGGAGGAGGATGTAATTGAAGACTTTGATAAATATAACTAGAAAGGATATGAGTTGATAGGAAAGAACAGAGGGACTGTATGGTTATAAAGTACAATACCTGTTAAGGGAACGTTGTGAGGGGTTGAAGAAATGTACAAAATGGCAGGTATCAGTATAACGCCACCTACCTTTAGAGGAGCACCAGGAGAAAAGATAGAAGAATATTTCTACGACATGGATTTGATTAAGAGAATATATGATCTAGGGGAAATGGAATATGTGGCATTATTATTGTGGGGAATGAAAGGTGAAGTGAAAACTTGGGTTAGGAAACTACCTGAGGAAAGTAAGAATACTGCATGGAAAATACAGCAAATAACCATGGCAGTATTTGCAGCTCCAGATGCCTGGAAAGAATGGGGTACAGGAGGAAAGAGACAGAAAAGACAGCGCGAGAATGACGGCGCGGAAACAGAGCCAGCGGGGGAATGAACACGAGAGTGAGAAAAAAGGGGGGGGGGGAAGTGCCGGACACTGAGACAGACATATGTATATTAAGAGCCCAGTAACAGAAGAGGGGGGGGGGGAAGAGAGCAGACATGCGCAGGTAAAGAAAGAGATAAGATGCAATGACAAGCAAGACAGTTGGCAGTGTAGGAGTGGAACTCCAGCTGTACAGACATCGGCAAGCAACAGATACAGACTACACTCAAAAGTTTAACAAGATAGAACAACCAGCATGCTACGTGGACATAACCAAGACAAGACAACATAATCAGCAGTTTAGATAAGCTATAAACATGAGTTCTAGTGGAAAAGCCTGGATCATAGACAACGGAAGGTTCATAGCGGTTGAGATGAATTAATGGAGATCAGTAATAATTTACTGAAGGAAAGGAATCATCGCCCACTGTAGAGAGGGTAGAGATATTAAGGCTCAGATACACCCTACTCTATGGATAAGACTTAATTACTTAATACAGTTTGTGGAAAATTGTAAAAGGTCGGATCCATTTAGGATGCATTTAATATAAATACATACCTGAAGTGAAGATTTAAGGACTAGTAGGAGTAGAGGCATCATCATCATCAGCAGATGAAGCGGGAGAAGAACTGAAGATAGTAAATAAAGCAGGTATATGAGATAAAGAGAAAGAAGTGCATCACATACAGGAGGCAACCACTATGGGGCACCTTATAAGTTGTCTAAGGGTGAATGGAAACACTAGTCGGAACCAGCAGGACCACAGTCGCGACACACATAGAATGACTCCAGTAACAAGGTCCATAATTAAGAGGCCTAAATTTAAAGGATATATTTGTCCAGAAGTAAGGCATTCTGTTAAAGAACCAGAGCCTATAATGGTTTAATTATTTAGGAAGCCCAGACTCTGAGAAAAGAAATACGATGTCTATAGCTGTAGATATACATTCAAAAATAAGTGTGAGTGAAATTCTTTTCTAAGAAGGTATTAGGACACATAAAATTCAGTCATAGGGGTGTATTAATGAGATCAGTTATACACCTGAGACTGTGAATGTGATCGCCACTACTCACAAATCAGAGGAGCTCAGCGACTTTATAGAGTTAGCTTATGCAGATATTTTAAAAGAAAATATGTGTATAGTATCTTATTACAAGAACGAAGTGAGCGTCTCTAGGAATCAAAGTATGAATCACTAGGGAAATATACTTACTTCTGCGAGAGGGTAGAAGCTGGGGAAGCCAATGTTGGAAGGATAGGACCTCCAAGATTAGAAGAACGGGAGGCTTGTGGTCTGGCAGAAAGCTGATAGGGATGATGTCGCGTAGTGGTAGCAGATGAAGATGTCAAGAGAGATATGATGGTAGAAGAACTGTGAGTCAGTCGTGAGGAAGAGGCCATGGTGCTGGAATGACAGGTCAACGGTGAGAAGGGTGGATGTCCAGGTGAGATAGCCAGAGTACTCCAGAACGAGGGCGACATTACTGGAAGGTGTGGAAGTGAAGCTGCAGTGGATGAAGATGAAGTAAACTGACCGGAAGTGGAAGAGGTCAGGGCCAGAGCGGGCGTATGTAGACAGGAAGGCGGAGACCTAGAAGCCGAGGTGGAGCGGGCATCTGCAGCTGGAGCAGCTCGGATGGTGATGTGAGGCATCATTAATGAAGATACAGCAGGAAACTGACCGGAAGTAGTGGCGCTGGTAGTAGAAAAGGGACGAGAAGCAGCGGCAGAATAGGTAAATGTGGATGTTAGGGTTGTTCTGGACGTCAGAGGTGCAGTGGTGGTTAGCAACGGTGTGTATGGTAAGGGCGAAACACCGGAAGTAGCAGGAAGGTGAGAAAACACATTGTAGTCTACATATGAAGAGTGATGCTGAGGTGGCAATGGACGAGAAGTTGATGACACAGCGAAGTTGGCAGGCAGAGAATATTGGTGGGAGGTGTCCACTCGTAGAGGAAGGGTCGCTGTGCAAGTTGGTAGCGCATTGGAGGTAAAGGTGGATGCGAGGCTTGGAGCAGAGGTAGCAGGCACTATAGCGCTATAGGTGGGACGCGCACCTATGGGCGACATCAGAGTGGGATTCCAAGGTGGCACGAAAGGAGTGGTAGGGTTGACTGGAGGCGGAGTGATGTCGACATAAGCTGGTTGATAAGCAGGAGTAGGAATAGGTGGAACAGCAGCAGTTGATTGCAGGCGGTAACTGGGATCGGGCATCCCATCCAGGTGGATGACGCGCAGTGTCATATCAGTCATGTTACAAGCTAAGCGTAGATGATCTCGAATGGTGGTGTGTGAGGGCATGGTCGCGCCTTGCGGTCCGGTGCATACTAGCATGCACGGAGTAACGTTAGCATCTGTGGAGGACAGGTCTCTGCAGCCGACGATGTAGGTGAAGCCGGGCTGGAGACGATCTATCGGGAGATAGACGAGTGCGCCATTGACAGAAACGCTGGAATAGCTAGCCATCTTCAGTGCGAACAGGGTGGAAGTCAAGCATCGACTGAGAATTTAATTCTGGGTATCTAACCAAAGAGGATGGGAAGTTGAAATAAGAAAACAAAAATATAGTGAAAACTATAGTAAAAAAAAAAATTGAGGGCACATTAGGAGGAGTCGCTGAGACAAAGACTCCAATCCAATAAATTGGTGTTATCAGATGGAAGAGACGTACAGCTAGATAGGAGAGGAAGGCACACGTGTTCAGAGTGACGGGAAAATATATACAGGAAGGGGTAAAAGGGTCATGAACTGGTGAACTATCTGACACGATAGGGCTTATTAAGTGTTCAAGATCCATAAAAAATTCCAGGAGCGATCAGTTAGGAGTCGTAGTAGCCCAACTCGAACTGTAACCGGAAGCCATAATAAGAAGAAAATGGCGTGGCTAACTATACTATGTGTCTTATGTTCCTTGTGGGGTGTGGTAGATGCTGGAAGGCACACTTTCGAGACTTTAGAGAGAGCCGAATTAGGTGTCATTTTGCAACCTGGTAGACGTATTTCTACAGCTGAGCACAATCATGTGTCACAAGTGTTTGTATTAGAGATACCAGATAGATTACCAGAGCCGGAAATGGAAAGTATTTATGAACAATGTGTGAAGAACATGCAGGTTATGTGTGATATTCAACATCATAACAGAACCTTATTATTTGAAGATACCTGTGACAACATCAAACAGAAAGAAGAATGGTTGAATCAAATTATTAGAAAATTAATACAGGCCAGAGAGGAGGAAGTGGAAAAGCTGATGGAAAACATACCTGAACAACAACAAGTTAAAAGGTCTAAGAGAGCAGGTATACCAGGTCTAAATATTATAGGAGAGTTGTCGTACTATATTTTTGGCACTGGAAGAGCTGATGATGTAGCCAGAAATGAAAAGGATATTCAATTGCTGAAGACATCATATTATAAGATGCGTGATGTTATTAAAACATTGGCCACCAGTACTAGCAATGGCTTGGAGGACGTCATGGCGGAAGTGGGAGAGTTGGCTGATAGACAGTTACAATTGTATGAAATGGCTAAGATATCATTGAAGAGACGGAAGTTGCTGGAAAGAACTCAAACTATGCACAGTGTGGCATTATATGAACTATCCATTGTATACAACCATGAAAGCCTGCTGACAAGAGTCAAATGGGGGTATATTATACATTTATTAAATGAACTCATTGAGATAAAGGATATGGCAGCTGAGGTAAGATTGGCATCACGAAGAAAACTATCCTCAAAATTGGTCACTAGAGAAGATTTGAAAGAAGCTATAATCAACACTGAAGTATATCTAAAGGCTACGTACCCACGATTTAGAGTCGCTTTTACTGATCCGGAATATTACTATGATAATAGTGTGGTGCGAGTATATCAGCACCAAGGTCGTGTAAAAATGCAGATAAGGATTCCGGTGGTGTCAGAGGAACACATATTTTGTGTATACTCTGTAAAGGTGTTTCCAGTACCAGTGCGGCTGGCCAATAAAGAAGCTGACGGGACGAGAATAGAGGGATTGCCATCAGAAGTAGCCATATCAAAGAATGGGCGGTATTATATATCAGAGCCAGTGGTGAATTGGGCGCGTTGCCATGGCAACTCAATAGCAGTATGCCCAGATATTCCACACATGAGAAAAATAGCCGAGCGAGGGTGCATGGCGGCACTAATAAGAAATGACAAGGTGGCCATAGCAGAAACATGTGAGATCAACTATATAGTGCAACCAAATTTTCCTTCATTTGCGATAGCACTGGGAAAGGGTCGTACTTTGGTATCGGGACCCGACATACAAGGTCAATTGATGTGTCAGTCAAGCCCACCTGTTAAGGTGAACATGCATCATTACGCCATATTGAATATTGGGTGTGATTGCGCATTCATGACTGCCGGGGCGTGGATGCCTTACAGCTTGGCAGGATGTGGTCATGTGAACATGGAAACTAATGTGACTTTTGTAAATAACGATTTGCTACAAATGAACAGTGTTAAGAAGTTGACATGGATAAAGGCCGTATTAAATGGTGAAACTGTGGAGGTATTGCAAGATGAAGTGTTGCCAAAATTAGTAAAGACCAAAATGAAGCACAAGGCTAGAATACAACAGTCGCCAGCAGCTGTCAATCTGAAGAATTTAGTGAGTGCAATGGAAGACGGATCAGCATTGCCTGATTTGGATGGCATGAGTGGTGGAGGCCATTTTCCTACTGAATCACTATGGGATTATTCACCAATAATAATTGCAGGGGTGATTGTCATGACTCTGATGGTGGTACAATATTTTTGTTTAAAAAGACTATTAATGGCATACATATTAGCAAGAATGCCTATGAGAATAAGGAGTCTAGAAACTTGGGACTATGAAAAATACGGTGAGGATGTTGGAGGTAATTATGAGGAAGAAGATCCGGAACACAAAACGACAATAGCTATGTTATCATTGATATTGATAGTACTGATAATAATAATAGCGCTACTGGTGAGGAAGGTGCGACAACTAAAGAGGCTTCAACCAGTGGATGGACTGTATCTACAGGTGGCAACTAAAGAGATCACAGAAATAATACCATTGGGGGAGAGTCTAATGCCTTTGGACCAGGTATTTCAAAGACCAGCAGAACAGGCTCTTATTAGAGACGTAGCAATAAGCTATTCGTGCCCGAGGTACATAGCTACAGTGCAGTGGGGTCGAGTGTTATATTCCACTGAGATGGCAACGGCGGAAAACGCAGTGCCATTGCCATTACCGGCCACTGTGAAGGTGTCAAAGAAGTTAGCAGGGATACTGAACGGTGACTATGGATTTACGGTGATGACAAGATTGATTAGGTATAGTGGGGGCCTGGCGACAGGTGTACCACTAGAGATACCTATGATATCAGCGGCGGGCTGGACACCAATAAGGAACAGAGAGATAAATACACATCAGTTATCTGACACGGGCCATGCCAGAGCCATGGCTCAGTTAAGAAGATCAAGACAGTTACCAGAAGTACCTGGAGAATCATATGGGGCTACGGCTGTATCATATTCAGTAAACAAGGGTCATAAAGAGTCGGTGAACGTGGCTTTGCGAGGTCAAGAGCCCAGGACGGGATCGTCATCGGTGTACGTGGACCTGAATGAAAGAGACTGAAGGTGATGAATAAAACGCCATCATGATAGAGACTTGGCATAGACGGTGTCAGGACAAGAGAAAAAGGGGGGGGAGAAAGATATCGTGCAGCTGGCGTGAGACGAAAGGATGGAATAGACAATACAAAGACTATCTACAAATGAATTGATATAATGTCTGGGAATGGTGCCAGTGTATATTATTAAGTAAGATGATATAGCTAAAAGAAACTGCAATTTAAATGTACGACCAACTAATGAGACACTAACTACGACGTAATGTAGCAAGTGAAAAGATTTCTGATGTATATACTCGTTGACAAGCTGTGCACGCGTGAGTTAAGTAAGAGGTTGCCAGGTGTAACCCAAGACGCGTTAGAGTGTGTTTTAGAGTGATGCTTGGGGCAAAGGGTAGATAGAGGGGAACGTTTCGGAACAAGGAGTTGACAGATGTAAGGAGATTTATTGGCCCGATTGGGTGCAACTGGTGTCGACTCCCGGGTAAGGATAGTAAAAAGAATATATAAACATAGAATGGGACAAAGTGCTTAGTAAAGGCGAGTGAATGAGTAAAATAAATAACAAAGGAAAGAAAAACAAATTGAGAATCAAGGAATGAGAGAATTGTAATAATAAAATATATGTTAGAGGACAAGTTTGCGCTAAGAATAAGTCACCAATGCAGTGTGGAAAATATATATAGTAATAATACATGGTATTATATAAGTGTGTTGCATATGTATGTACATAAATAACTATTGAAATGTATAATATGATAACGATGATTACCTCAGGTATTAGTGACAAAACAATATATAAAATGTATTCAGGCATAATTTATGCTTGACAATTGGTGTGACTCGCGTCACAAGAGGGGAGCGCCCGCACCTGTTTTGTCATCAATAGCCAATAATTATAATGAACGGGTATAACAGGGTACACTTGTGGAGGTATTTATTGTATGCTGCATTATGTGTGTATTTATTATATGCTATATGGGAGAGTGCTATGGGAGTCCTGTATAGGGTTTATGGTAGTATAGAGTTTATGGTAGGCTGTGGAATGTGTAGACGGAGGGGAGTCGGCGAGATCTGGTCAGGTAGATTCTGTAGAGAGGGAGGGGGGAATACGGGTGAGCCAAACACCGGCGTCTGAGAGGTGTGAGGGGTTGGTAAGAGATAGGGAGGAGTCAGTATTGTGGGAGCAGCCGAGGAGGCAACACATACTCCTGGAGTAGACGAGGATGAAGCTGTTTAGTATTTAGTATTACACTTAGCCAATGTAAGAACGGATTGAACAGGATCTCTATGGCACTTATACCTCTCCAGTAGCATCGGATTGTTAAACATGAACTGCTTGTATGAATAGACTGATGTCGTTGAAGCTGTACAACCATGAGTGGACTCATCATCAGCTGTAACTGTGAATAACCAATGAACAATAAATGGTGACTTGTATCGGCGTCTTGGTGTTGGTTAAAAGGATGGGCTGAGCCAACATCATACCACTAGAGTTAGTCTTCCCAAATACGTGAGAATAGCGGAGTGAGCTGATAATAACTACACAACTTATACCACATTGATATACATATAAACACAACTCACACAGCCCACTGATTTCTCAAATCAAGAGGCCTAGCCTAGCCTAGGCCTGGGGCCTATAGCCTATAGGCAGGCAGACAAATTGTGAGGATGGTAGCTGAGAGGGCGAATTCTAGAAAGGGTTACCTCTCATAAGCGACACCTTATTAGGCCTAAAGTCCTGTAGGAAATGTGTAGGGCTAGGCCTACACATGGTCGCTTGCATTGTATAGGCCTAGGCCTATCGTGTCGTAGGTGGCCTACTGACCTGCCACAAAGAGTTTTATAGCCTCGAGTAGACCTAACCCATGGGGGGTAGGCCCTAAACTCCGACCCTAAGCCCCTCTCCCTCTCTCAGACCATCAGTCTCGTTTAGCTAGGCATATGCCTGCTACTCTCCGCCAATTTCGGTACTACTGACAGTGGGCCCCTGGGCGTGTAAGCCTGGTTGAGTCTTCTTGGAGTGATGAACCCTGGGGATGAACCCTATAGACTAAGATTAGCTGCTTGAAACATGTCACTTTCCCACGCTGATTTATCTGTGGCGGTTGCATATTGTTCCTTAATACTAGAGGTTAATCCTTCGCACAATAAATGGTCGGTAGATCAGACGAATAGGCCTAGTTCCGGGGCCTAATTTATAGGCCTATACGACCACAAAACATTAGCAGGTGGTTAATCCCAAGGGATGATTCGGCCTTATATAGCGACAGATGTCATGACACTGGTCCTGACGCGTGTAGCTCAATAGGCTATCCGCATCAGCATCAGCAGACGACATTTTGAATATGCCGCCAGCCAGACCCGCAGTCGCTGTGTGGTGTCATCCCCGAACACAGTCACCTCATTAGTTTCACAGAATCACCAAATGTGCTCTACATATTTCCAGGAAACATTACATGTAATGTTATTAGAATCATATCTATGAAATTGGACAAAAATACGACAGAAAAGGGAGAGAAATTACTGGATTTTCAGCGAGAAAGCTCGAGGAATGGGCGTGGCCAGGATGGACATAATGGCGCCTTTACACGTGCAGCATGCCTATGACGGAGTGCTGCATATCCCTAGGCCACCACCAGGAGCACATGCACCCAATCACGTGCTCCGACACAGCAAATAATAATGAGGTAGCGGCAGAATATCATAAACTGATAGATTTTTATTTGGCACTAAGACTACCACCAAGGCAGCCCCACTCGTTTCTGTGCTGCTGAAGTGCTTCATGAATTATTGATTTGCAGACGAGAGAGAGAGAGCTGGAGGTTGATAAATAATTAATACCACGGAGCGAATTTTTAGAAGTCCGATCGCATTGTACGCTAAGGTCATGTAACGTATTTTAATTGAGCTCCAAATAATCATATGTGCTAGCATAGCCGTGGAAAATGTGAATAATTATCTGTGGAGAGAGAGGCCGAGCGGGCGGAGGACGGCACGCTAGAATTTGGCGGGAATATTGATGGACGTTCGATTGAGGACGCCGTTCGTTTGGTCGTCTGCTGCGTCCGGAGCATTTCCCAACAGAATGGGGTAGCTACAGGATCGTTCAGCGACCGATACCAGGAGGATACATGTACTAGGTGTTATCTGGATCCCCTTCGGTGTTGAATAGAAATCGAAATATTTATATATTTGTTCATTTATTCACGATCCGCTCCGGCTGGCCTCATTTGACGGCCGGCAGCTGGCGGGCGGCGGACGTTGGCGACTATGTGGCGTGTTTACGGGGAAAATGTATCCAGCGGAGCACATCTTCTCGCAGCCAGGAATTTCACATTGGAAATGAAGTCCACTAGGAGGAAGTAGCGGGAGAAATGGGCAAGAAGATCCAGTTTATCGGCCGCTATGTGATGGATGGCGTTACCTTGGGGAAGGGCAATTTTGCCCGAGTCGAGCTGGCCACTCATGGTGTCACCCAAACCAAGGTAGGAGGTCTGAACATGAACGACGTAATTCAGAAATAGCATAACGTTCATGCTTTTTAACGTCATGTGTATTGTGTCTGACGTTGCTAGTGTCGCTCGGACGGCTCTGTGTTGTACCAAAAGGGTTTGTGATGGTATTAAAATGTGTGCATCTCCTTCGTAAGAAAGAGCAAGTAACCCATGGCTGGTTCCTCGTCTCGGCTTGAAACGTGTACATGTGTGAATGCTGTCTTCGGTCTGTGTCCTTCAGGATTTAGTTTCGGTCATTCGGTTGGTAGATCTCGACTGTTTTGAGCAGCTCTTACGCTGTTTGGTCGGCATTTGAGGATAAGCAAAGCCATATAAACTCATAATGGTCATAATGCAGTTTAAGTCCACCATACTCATGTCTAGTGCTATCTTTATTCAGAGAATGTTAGAAATCTGGCATAACGTAGTCTTACCTCTTGTGCGGTGTAAAACGTTTGGTTTCTAGCCCGGTTTCTAGGCTGAGCGTCGTGAAATATGACGGCGTATATTGCTACATTGTTTTAGTTGCTACTATTGTTTCAAGAAGGATACAATGTAATAACATAGCTCCATCAAATAGTTAACTTGGTACGAAACAATTGGGTAAGGGGTGGGGGGCAAGGGGGATGAGCGGGGGGTTGAGCCCTAATTTTCTGTCCCCGGCCCTGCACGGCGGTGGGGGGGGGGGGGGGGGGTGAGGGTGTGAGGTGCACTCAAAATTTGTTGGGGGGGAGGGGGTGTTTTAGACCTCAAAGGCTCACTCCAGTGAGGGACCATCGATTAACATGTAAGCTCCGATACCCATCCTATTACATTACATGTAGACCTAGATCTACTAGATTTAGATTTATTAATTAAGCACTTTTTTTCTTGCAGCATAGGGCCTACATGCATTGGGACACCCCCCCCCCCCTGCGTACACTCGGTTTCATGACCCCCACCCCCCTCGCGGAGGGAGAGGGTTCAAAATTCTTGTGCGATTCATTTGACCCCCCTTTTAATAGGGGGTGCTTAGGAGGCTTTTGCATGGATAAGGATTATAGTGGAGGGTAATTTCGACCAATTTTAGTTAGTAAACTCAAACATAGGTTCCAACCTCAACCCCTTGATAAAATTAGAATATAAATATGGATCTACACCTTTTCAGAAGATTTATTTAAGAGATATACCGGTACATGCCATGGAAGCTATGTAATGGGTCTTATGAAGAACGATATTTATTCTGGCTGCTATTCCAAAACTCACTTTTACATTTTATCATATTTTGAAAATATGTACAAAACTGATAATTTAGGGGGTGGCAAAAATACAATCTCCCACACGTTGCACATATCAGGATAATGTAGGTCTAACGATGATAAGGCAAAAAAAAAAAGTTGTGTGTTTCAGGTAACATGCTGAGAAAAATTAGGTAGGGTAGGTCAGATTCTTTTTTTATTTTGCAATCTTTTTTAACTGGTACAGTGACTCGAGACTCATGTTGATGACTGGAAACTCATGCTGATGAGTCGCCAATGACCAAATCAACTAAAAAAAAAACACCCGAAAATAAATACTTTTCTTCAATATTGCAGAAAAAAGCTGGGGTCTGCCCTGGTTTGCTAGGTAGGGTCTGGTTACCTGAAACACACAATTTTTCCTTTTTGTTCCAATGTAGGTCTAGCAATGTAGACAGTATCATACATAAAAATGTCATTTACCATAATCTCCCGCGTAGAAGACGCGGTGCGCATATAGGACGCACCCCCTTCTTGGGGGAAGCATTTTCGTGTATAAGACGCACATTTTAAGGATGGAATTTGCAATATTAGTACATTTCTATAGTAAAATTACCCCTCGTATAAGACGCCCCCCCAACTTTAGAGAAAGCTATAAGACTCCCCAGCATTTTGTTTGGCATAGAGGACGCATCTTATATGCGGGAGTTTACGGTAGTAAGGAAATCAAGGGTTAGAGTAAGATTTAATTCAATTCAATGATAACTTATTCATTCCACAGAAGTTATGTTACAGTATCAGTAAGATATGTGTCATAGTTTCATAGCCCAGTTTCCCTCCGACCATAGAAACCATCCTAAATCATCTGTATATATTTAAGGCTTGCGTCTGAAATCTGGCTCATGACAATGTGTCATTTGCTGTACTAGGGCCTTAAAACCGGTTTTAAACACATGGCAGGGTTCTCCGCACAAGAAAGTACTGCACGTTTCCTTTTCAAGACGGCCCTGTGCCTTCAGCTTTATATTAGCTCTATAGAATTTTGAATTTTGTAAAACAGTCTATCAGAACAGAAGTTGGTGTTATTATGCCCCCAAGCACCATACATTTTGTCATTGAGCTCTTTTTTTGCAATCTAGCATGAAATTTTTTCTTTTGCCAAAAATTTATTCTCAAAAAAAAAACTTTTTTTTTTTTTTATCCTACGGAGAACCCTATGTGAAGGCCAATTCTAAGTGGATCTCACATGTACTTTGAATTTCCTTTCATTTTCTTTCCCGGATACAAATATCTCTAGATCTACACTGGATTTGTCATTTACACTCTAAGGCCACATCAAAAAAAAAAGTTGGTCCCTCTCCATATTTTCAGAAATACAAATTTTTTTTTCTTTGAAAAAAATCTCTACGGATTTCGCTCGCTTCACTTTCTACAAGTTTTCTCTTTGTGATGTTTGGCAAATCTTTTTTTAAATAAAATTTTTTCGCTCTCCTCACATTTCCAGCAAGGAATCCAATGGACGTAAAAAAATTCTTTAAAAAAAAAAGATTTTTCAAAACCAAAATCCGTAGACCAACTTATTTTTTTGGTGTGGCCTAAAGACATAGAAAGCCATTATTAGCCGGGCAGTTAATTGAAACTTCATTTAGCTAGTATTAGATTATATGACTTTAAAACTAGTGGTAGGGCCTACTGATGAGTGACGACGTACTTCATTTCTAGTTGACCGAAAGCAGCAATAAAACTATGTCACACTAAAAGCCTCGGTACACAAATTATCTGGTTCAGACAACATGTACAAAAGCAAACCCTATGGTCACACAGTCAATATTGGAACACATGGGCGCCAACACATGGATAAAGTTCACAGTTTGTATTCAATAGTTGCCACACATTTTTTTGAAATGTTTGCCTTCTCCACCTGTCGTTAGTGATCCTATACCACTGACCACAATATGCAATATTTCTGAACAATCTTTATCAAACACCCTGCAGCGTGTGGTACCGTATGTGATAATAGTTATGTTGCTGTGGTACTTTTCATATTCTAATTGTTTGATCTTCATCAAATCTTGGGAATCCATAATAGAACATTCAAACATTTGACAAGCATCCGGTACGTTGTTGAAATCCAGCGGACAGTCAGGTGTTAACTGGTCACTTCAAACAGAATGAGTGGAAGTCGAGATGTAAGTAGTATAAAGAGAGTGACCTTGCGCGGACTCTGTGAAACTTGGCCTTGGATGGCTATGCAACGAGAGGATTAATTCTTTGGTCAAAATTCCAAGACATTATGACTGCTTTACTGCCATTGTAGTACAGTAAACCCCGAAGGTATACTATTGATATACCTTAAATCCCTGTATAAGTCGCTGCTCATAGACCATTTCAGAGGCCTACTGCGGCTTATAAGTATTCCTGAAGTCAGGGTGCGGCTTATATGAGGGGGTTATAAATTGTAAGGAATGACAATAATTTTAGGTCTCATGTGCGGCTTATATAATTCTCCCAGAGTCAGGGTGCGGCTTAAACGTGGGTGCGGCTTATATGCTTATACTACTGGGAAATGCAAGAGATTTTGTTTGCAGGAGTGGAATGATTAGGCATACCGGTAATGGGAAGTACGATGTCAAGATACTATTCTACTTATTATGATGTGAGCTGTTTTAGCTGACTTTTTGTCTTATTGAATGCATCTATTGGTTGGGCCTGTTTATAATCAACATGTACTTCATAACTGGATACTAGACCATTGTTGGGGTACTTGGTAATATTGACATTGTGGGCTGGGATCATTCATGTCCATGTACTCACAGACTGCCAAGAGTCAATTAGTGCATGTATCTAGTAGATAATGCGATAATCTTTATTAGAAAGCTGATTAACAATTGGAGGATTAGGGCCCGGGCTTATGGCTCATCATCAAGCCATACTGTACAACTCTTAAAGAAATGGATTGTATAGTGCTATTGGTTATTGGTTATGTCGCCTATAAATTCTTGATTGTCAAACTGAAAAAAAAAAAAAAAAAACTTTGGCTGCTTCTATAAGGCGCACCAGGGGTCCGTCGTCACTTATAAGCCACGTCTTATACACAAGGCATTATGGTGCATGTACCGGGTACTTGTTTCGCCAGGCTGTTAACATACCGTCTATACCCAATGCCCTTCTTAGTTTCAAAAAATCAACCATTACTGTTTATCTGTAGGTAATGCTTGTATCAGAAACAAGAATCAAACGTGGCTCCCGTATGGAGCAGTAATTAAGATCAACAATGAATTATTCAAAATACAGGCAGACAATCCAATAGACTTCATCCAGACCTAGAAATCAATGCTGACCTAAAGTCTTGTGTCAACACAGAATTCTGTAGTGCTACCGAGAGAATAACCACTTTAAAAGCAATTCAAATGTCAGTCATCTGTTCGCTTTTCACTTTGTTTTCCCAAATCTCTTCTTAAAGTGTGCTAACAATATGCAAATTGAAGAAGAAAACAGTTACTTCAGATATTATTACCAGTAGGTGGTCTCCTTGTGAGTTAAAAGGATCAAGTCATTCTCAGAGAAAATAAAAGCAGATAGTAGCCATTTTAGGTGTGGGTGACTGGTGACTGGTACATACAGGGATGAAAGTCTTCAGGGAATTCCCTGACTTCAGGGATTTTGAAGTTCCAGGGCCCTATACAATCATGTAGAAACCCAGGTTTTTGGGGCGAATATAGGACCATTTCAGGGATTTTTGTGCTCTGTGACTTTCATCCCTGTACATGGTATTTCCCAGGAGATTATGAATGTTTTAAATTATATTCATGTTTTACAGCCTACCCACATCTAACTTTTATCATACGTGCATGATTTCAAACACCCACAGATAACGATCAATATCAAGGGAATACAACCATTGACATAGCATGCACACAACGGTCCCGCATATATATATATATTATTGGTTATCAATCACCACACAACAAGTATTCAATGAATACAATTAACCTCACAATGAGAGAACATTTGTTTATTGATGTACTTAATTTTCTCATATAAATGGATCGTTTTGTCATATTGAAATGGAACTAGTTCGCTGATGTACTTTACATCCCATTCATGAAGCTAAAGTAATTCATATCAATAGTCTTTGTGCATAAATATCCTCACCATGAGAGTACATTTGTTTATTGATGTACCTAATTTTCTCATATAAATGGATCGTTTTGTCATATTGAAATGGAACTACTGTAAACTCCCGCGTATAAGACGCGTCCTCTACGCCAAACAAAATGCTGGGGAGTCTTATAGCTTTCTCTCAAGTTGGGGGTGTGTCTTATACGAGGGGTAATTTTTCTATAGAAATGTACTAATCTTACATATTTCAGCATTAAAATGTGCGTCTTATACGCAAAAATGCATGTGCTAAGTTTGGGGTACGTCTTATACGCGCAGGGCGTCTTCTACGCGGGAGATTACGGTAGTTCGCTGATGTACTTAACATCCCATTCATGAAGCTAAAGCAATTTATATCAATAGTCTATGTGCATAAATATCCTCACAATGAGAGTACATTTGTTTATTGATGTACTTAATTTTCTCATATAAATGGATCGTTTTGTCATATTGAAATGGAACTAGTTCGCTGATGTACTTAACATCCCATTCATGAAGCTAAAGCCATTCATATCAATAGTCTATGTGCATAAATATCGTGCTCAGACTAGAATGTACATCATGAGTATACCAAATGGTATACAGTTCATGCCATATGGTATACTCATGATATTTCCCAGAAGTATTTTCACCAAAGAAAGTGAATTATCTTTTGATGTGAACAGTTGTTTTTCTCATCCAAACTAACTGACCCCCGTGTCCCCCGAATTCAAAATGAGTCAAAGATTATTCTGACCCCTCCTTTGTGCTATTGTACTAATTTTATCGGCCATTTTATTTTCATGCTATCAAGTTGAGTAATGACCCTTCCCTACAGAGTTTACGGTATCAACACATTTCTTTTTTTTTTCTATCTAAGAAATGGTTTGTTGAGCTAGTACTTTGGCACACAAACATCCGAATTGCATTGAGTGATTTTATTTTTTTTTATCTCTGTAATGTAAAGGGCCATGTAAAGCTGGTGTAGCTCAGAGTAATATATAGTCCCAGTCAACAAAAAACGTTGCAAAACGTTTTACAAACGTTTCCCTATGCCTCCTTATCATGGCAAAACGTTTTAAAACGTTAAAAACGTTTTTTGAAGTTAAATAACGTTGTTTCTTTTTGTTTAGTGGGGTGTAGCATGTGAATGATTCGTGTTGTATTATAGCAATTACCGGCCACATTCAGTAGACGTGTGGGTATCTTAGGTACAAATGGTATGTAACCATTCCACATAAGCCGCACCCATGATGGTGTACATATACAACCTGTGCGGTGACCCTTAAGATTGGAAGAAGCTATAAGCGGCACCTAGGGCTTAAATACTACTAGGTCAGCACTGCTGTGATATGTAAAATCCTCGGCTACTAGTATATGCTAAAAGTTGCAATAGTCATCTGAAATCGTCTACAAACCATGCCATATACGTGGGGGGATTACGGTATCGGGTATATATACTGTAATACCTTACGTTTCAGCTTCACCTTATACGCATGGTATTATGGTATTTTATCAACGGTAAGTCGATTTCCCCAAACCCATTTTCCTCCTTCAGCCAACATTGTAAGCCAAGGTTGAAGCCATGTAGACAGGTCATGTGGGACGGGGTGAGAGAGGAAGAGGGAGGTTGGGGTGTGGGCTCAGATTTCAGATGACAGCAATATACATGTTTAATCTGGCTGACGACGACGTAAGGTGTGTGTACAGGGGGAACAGACTCCTACCCCTGGTAACCACCACCTACTGGATGCTACGGCAAACTTGGCCAGCATCGATCAGTGCCGAGGTGCCAATTATAATCTCATGGTGGGTTGGTGCTGTGAAGGAGGCCGCCTCGAGCCCCCATAGGCGTCATGTCGCTCGGCTCCCTCCACACAAGATCTCCTCCCTCGGGAGGCCATCAGGGAGGCTTGGTGTAGAGTGATGCACATCACATTGCACAAGGCGTCACATCAAGCCAGGTTACACTGCCATCACACTGTCGGACGACTAATGGGTGTTAAAAAAATGAGAATTACACCTCGATCGGTAGCAGTGGCAGCCATCATAGAGGATCCAGCACGTCAGTTTTTGCTCTGTCTAATGTATAGTTAAAGAGTACCTAAAGTGTGTATGTTGGGGTATACAAAAAGGAAAGCTAAAACATTTTACCCTATAGATTAGAGGACAGTTTAGTTGCTTGGAATTGCAGTGCTGATGGGACACGGCGGCAGTGAACAAGGAATGACTGGGATGTGCACTGATTTCAACTAGGAGATTATAACTATATTTCAAGCGTGGGCTAAAGTTGGAGTAATGTTTCACCAAACATCACTCCCCTCTCAACACCCATTGGTCCCCAATATGCCATCAAGCTACCCCCACCCCACCTCCCCACCATCCTTGATCAACAATGTCTTTCTCACGGCTTCCGCTGGACGGCCTCAAACACGTGTATGTCACCTAGCCATGTTCCCCAGTGATTGATCGTTAAAAATGTTAGCTTGTGTTGACATACCGTTCCATGTGATCGATGTATGTTCAATTTAGCCGGCTCGTGTGAACGTGCAGTTTGTGTGAGTTTCTCTTGGACCTTGGTGTTTGACGCTCGCCACCAACTGACATTTTGGTGGCGGCATCTCCCATCCTCCTGCGCCAGTAGGCTACATGTAGGTATTGTGAACGCCAGTGTGAACGGTATGATAGGCAGTGTCAATAAATACTGTATGATTTCCCGGTTACGCGGTATGCTACTACAGGTAATCTAAAAAGTTATTGAGCGAGCTGAAACAATTTCGATGTTCAATTCCTTGTGTCATGATTTAGCCGACACACCATTCAGGAATGGTTAATACAAGCATAACTAGGGCAAAAGTAGAAAAAAAGGAGCTTTAACCTGCAAGTGGTGCACACTAGAATTTGGAGCAATGATTTGAGCAGCCTGGACATTTCTGCATTAAATCTGTGTAGTTCTCTATCTTTATATACTGGCACCACCCACTATTCAGTACATCAAATACCACCACCCACCACAATCTTCAAATAGCACCGGCACCTGCCACTACCACCCATCAACACAAGTTGCTCTGACACCCGCCCAGCAACCAGCCTGAGCAACTCACAGCCTAGGCCGAGTACGTGAGAGTTGCTCTCGTGAAGGGTCAGACTGTTCCATAGGTTAGGGATAGCGGGTTGGTCCAGTAACGGATGGATATTTAAGTACGCTCTTGCGAATGCACGAGGTCGATATTTCAAAAAAGCCTTCAGACTAGCTCATCATATCTGGAGATATCATTGTGGTTTCTACCAACAAAAAATAAGAAAAAATAAACAAAGAGAGCACTTGTACAGGCATGTAAATGTCACACCAAAATGTAATGCAAATTATGGTGGTCTTATCCGCTGTTTTCGTCCTTGGATGGGGACCTGGGAGGGTTAGTGAGTGAGTAATAGATGTTTAACGCCATTTCGACAGCTAAGGTCATATTCATGGCAAGAAATACATTACACGATTTCACAGAGGAATGTGTCAGTGTCCGCGCATGTGTGCACCACACACATCCTGAGGGGATAGGAAAGATGAGAAATAGACCCTTTTAAGTGGGCTAGGGAAGCCCGCCCTGGGAGGGTTAACTAAGCTTATTTGTTGTTCACACCGTTAAAAAGGGGGGTGGGGGGATGGCATTGGAGTTGTTGGACGGATGCATACTCTGACAAATGCACCAGGGAAGACACCCATTCAAGTTGATGAAGTGTCACAAGATGCAATGCCATGGTTAATGCTTGGAAACTATAGGTTATTTTATTGAGTCTTTACATTGCATTTATTAGGCATGGTTTCTGAATCTGAACTGAAAAGAGTGCTTATTCATGTTTCTGGTATTCCAATATGTCATTTCCAGACAGCAGGTATACTTGCACAAATCCCATATCACATATATCTTATCAAGCCTTGTAAGTGTAGGTCTAGGATCTGGACTTCAGAACTTAGCTGGTGAGACATGACGCCTGTGTGTAGTTAAAAGAGGGTTCACATGGCAGGCCATAGACGAAGAAAACATGCCATCTTGGCTCTTTGCCTGAATTACTTTAAATAGAGCCTTCTTCTAGCTCCCATTCTCAGCTTCCATATTCAAGTTTTCCCTGTAAACTTTGAATTAACGAAGAATGTGAGATCTCACTGCCAACAGAGCTACATGTGTCCTCGCTTAGATCTATATTAGAAAAGATAGAATAAATGCGTTTTAAAAAAGAAGAGATAAAGTGTGGGGGCTCACATAAACATTTTAACCCCTTTCCTCTGATTAAGACAGTGGGATTTTCTTTTATTACTCACATAACGTGATCAACTACCCCATAACTAAGTGCATCTTATTCATCAATAGCACCCACTCCTGAGACCCAGAAACACTCTCATCTAGGAAAAGACCCCTACTGATTTATGTATCTATATTCTGGCCTCCATCCCGGACTGATTCACCTTATTTCCAACGTGGCTAGGCTCTGTTTAAAGATTCATGGCTCCTTCAGTAAGGTCAATACTACCTATTGCCTGTACAGGTGAATAGAGGTGAATGAGGATGGTAGGCAATGTAGAGAGGTTGTTGAGGTGGAGGTGGGGGGGGGGGGGCTAAGGCGGCGTCTCTTTGAGATGAAACCATTCCATACAGATACGTATACTTGTCATATTACTATACATCTATACGTACCGGGTTATACATGGAAACAGACATGTATGTATTCCATTACATTCCAGACGTGCGGTTTCATATGTGCCAGTACCTTCATTGACAGATTTAGATCAGAGTGGTGATATACATTCAAAATGTATACCAATGCTTAGGTTAGTTAAACAGAGATGTATCCTAATACGCTATTTCAAATGTATAGCAGGTATCATGTATAGCTATTTCAAATGTATATCCTCATACGCTATTTCAGTGTAGTTTGTTTCATATTCAGCTGTCTTAATTCACTATACACATGTACATGAAATGTAATGTAATGCACCTGTGTACTTGTATACATGTATTCCCCTCTCCCCACACACCCACACCCAGTGGGTACCAATGGACATACACATACTGTAGATACAGCATACACCATATTCAGGAGGCTCTGCTATGAGCCTGTGCTCAGGTGGTGGTGCTGCACATGAGGGGTAGGGTGTGGACGGTATTAGAGAGGAGGGCAGTACTGATGGCAGTGGTGGTGCTGGTGCTGGTGCTGCCACGGCTGCTGTAGCACCAAAATGGGGCCTCTCGTTGTATATGTGAATGGCTGCCTGGATAGCTAAGGCTGTTGGTGCTGCCAGCGGGTAGGTGGCATGGACAGGATGGGAGGGTAGTGATGGGAAAGGGGTGTATTCCAGAGAATCTCAAAAGAGACAGGTTCACCAAGATTTGTCATGCTGCAGCTTCCTATAGATTCCAGCAGTGCAACCAATGGGCTACACATACCCATTCATAAACATTTATGGCACTTAGTTTTTTTTTGTTTTTTTTTGTTTGTTTGTTGTTTTTACTAAAAGAGCGGGACAGCTGTCTCTCAGTAGTCTGAGTAGACCCCCCCCCCCTCCCCCATCTATACTGAAATGTCGATCTAGATCTATATCAAGCTTATAGCAGTTGCTTGTAGGATAATACACCAGTAGGTATTCGATATTAGTAAATAAAATGATCACATGGCAGTGTTGTATGCCTATCAAAGTGTAAAATCAAGTAATTTGAGAGCGAGAGGGGTGGTGTGGGGGCACAGTAAACACTGGTACAACATAATAGAAACTTTTCTTGCAAGGCAAGAATTATCAATTCCTCGTCTGAACGACGGGAAGGAGAGGGGTATTGCAACCTGTATCTGTGCGCCCAAACTGGAGGCTATTTCTTGGCCTATTTCTTCATGCACTACGACCGCCCATAGCCCTACAACTTGAAATCGCAATGCTATTCCTATGGGAAATTTGGAACAACTTGGAGGGTTAGTCGTAGTTTGTTAAGAAGTGGCCTCCAGAGGTGTATACCTGCCTGGATTCATACCCACCTGTCCAGTGACGCAGATCACCTCGTTGTCCTCAGTTTATGTCCGTCTGCCTCATCGATTGGGATCCAGGTATAACTCAACAGCGACTGACAGGTAGAAATCACCGGTATATCATAAAGCAGGGAAGCTGGAGCTTATATTTCAACTGTATTCTCCTGTTAAATAGAGCCCCCACCCACCTGTTCTTCATATCAGGATACCATTCAGTAGGTGTTAAGAACAATGCATCGGTCTTGAGAATAAGCGTGCATCCAATTGCAGGAGCTCTATCCATAGCTAGTTCTTGGAAAGTTATGAATATAATTAGTTCATGGAGCAATTATATAATGCATTTTTATTTCCTTTTGGTAAATATAACACTGAACGTACCATCTCCCGGCCCATATCCTAGATCATTGGTTTTGATCATGGGTCACCCATAGCTTATTTTCTGATTAATATAATTTTCTGAGTAACCCAGTCAACCCAAAACCGTATCAACCACATTTTGAACCTCCATGCTGCATTCAGTAGAAATAATACAACACTATCAATTATAGGAGTCTAGACCCACAATTTCGCTGGTTGAGGTATAACCCACTGATAAGATAGATAGATGATGGGTACCTTGGTCCTAGGTAACACCCAGTTCCAGGGACACATGCTGGTCCCATCTTATCTGTTCTTATCAGTCAGTGCCTGTCACAAGAACCAGCTCCAGACCCACTTGTAATACGTTGTCATAAGTGTGTAAACTAGCCATTGATTTATTCTATCATCAAAGGGTGTTTGCTTCACTCCCACTGGTTTCCACTGGGTCGAACAGATATATCTGATCATTGTAAACCAGGACCAAATAAAACCGTTTAAAAAAAAAAACAAACTATAAGTGTTTATGGATGTCGAAGTACAGGTAACCGTGAAGGGGGGGGGGTAGTGATGGACTGGGGTGACAATGGGAGACTCACCCTAAAAATTCTGGGTGCTCGCCAGGATCCACTAGCGGACTGGAAGTCCCCAGTCGGAAACAGAACCATTGATAAGATCCGGATTGCCGAACGACATTCCGGTAAACCCTGAACCCTGCCGCCATAGATGGGGGTCTTCCAGCACCCCCACCAGCATACATACATACATACACAGCATGTGTTTCGGTTGAGTACATACTAGAACATAGCAGAACGTGGGCAGTGAAGTTAGGGGACTTTTATCCTCTATAGCTACACGACAGTTGTTTTTTTTCTTAACCTTTGGATCATATGTTGCAGTCGTTGGCCATGAAATACCAGCCAGGCTTTGCCAGAGTGGCAGAGTGAATATACCCCACCGGTTTACCATGGTCTGGGGCGTGGGAATCCGGCAGACGGCCTCCCACCCACCTGAACAGCTTGTTGGGCGACGGAGCATCGAGGTGTCTCCATGTAGAAAAGGGCGACGAGATAAATCATGTTTTCTCCGTCGGTGGTCACAATGCGTAACATCTCAGTTAGCATGGTGCCCGACAATACTATCGACTCCACCAAACCCCCTGTCCGTCCTCCCCACTGTCCCATTCACTCTCACCCCCCACAGTCCTTTCCCAAGATCTTTCTGGCCAACTCCTATTCCAGATGGCTGAAAAATACCTAGAGGGACCTTTGTGATATTTTCTCACACCCCCGCGCCTTTATGAGTGCTGCTGCTTTCTGCTAAGGGTCACTTGATAGATGTCTTAAGCTGTTGACAGAGGGCATTTGAACGTGAACGGTGTTATCTCAGTTAAGATATATCGTCAAGTGACGACTTTCCCAAGCCCCCGCCCAGGTATTGTGTTCATGCGTCATTTACTTTGTGTAGCTTATTCAATTACATAGTTTCAGCTGAGAAATGAACTGATCACATAATGGATGAAATTAAGCTGACAGCCACGACTCTTAGACTGCAGTTTGATGAGTAGTGGGGCGGCATGGTGGTGCCTGGTACTGTACTGTCGTGATCACCAGAACAATGGTATGCTCTTCACCTCCTGATGTAGATGTGAATATTATCTTCACTTAACACATGACTTCCTAGTAAATGTATTGAACTAGGCCGCCTTATTTCTCAAGGAAAGGTATATGCAATGCATTTTCTTGTCATGGTTGTTATATGTTTTCCTATCATTATTGATATTATTCTAAATGGACGACAGCTTTAGATCTAGTCAAGGAATTAATTTTGGGTCTGTGCAGTTTTCTTAATCATCGGTATATGAGGTACCATGAAACTACCATGGCTCCATATTGGCCACTCTCGTTATTGGAGTTGATATGTGAATTGGCTGATTATTTTATGATCTGTATGTCCATTAACAAGACTGATAATTACTATTTCTCCAACACATTGATTTCCCCTGAATTGATTGTCAATGATCAATGGAACATCAGGTCCCGGCTGTCTTATGAGTCATCGCCAAATGGCCGACTCCTGGGAGGACTAAGGAATCCCAAGGGAGTCTGGTTGGCTCGCCTTATCTACTGAATCCACCCGTCTATAGTCACGATCATGATATCCCCATATTGTGGAAAGCAGCCCAAATCACATATCTTCTGTCTGAGATATTTTCCATCCCACCTCTGTTTGATGATTTGGATAGTAGGTAGTTAGGTAGTTCTGCTGATGCTATATCTAACATAGGTCTTTAGGGCAGTGCTTTAGGGAGAGGTCAAGTGCGCTACCTTTTATGGTATTGGGTACTGTTTAAATGAAGTGAATAGGAGTCATATGCATCGTGGAGAGCACACAACTAGATTCACTAGGATATTTAACTCGAAAAGAGTTATAGGAGACAACTATGGGTCCCCTCATTTTCAGTCATTTTGATGGTGCGAATAAGTTTTAAAAAAAAAGATGGAAATTTTATATATAAAAGTGGTAGCGTATCATAGGGTGCAGACCTATTCCGTCCAACTCAAATTTTATATATAAGAGGCAGAATTACTTAATGAATTTGTAGAGCCATTAAAGGAGGAGATGTAGGGGTCTTGCAGGAAAAGGTATTTCAGTACCAATTATTGTAAATCTTGTGTAATTGTCTATATTCTACAGAGTCAGTTGGTTGGCGGCCATAAGACGGTGAAGGTATATGATGTTGATCCATGTATCAACTTTCCCGTCTTTTTTGGCAATGTGGTGCAAATAGGGCAGTTTTGGCGGGAGTTATGCGAATAGTGGCTTGGTGCTGCCAATAACCTGGGTGAGGGAGTGCTGATGTCAGACCACAAGCTAGACTTGCTCAAGGCTATTGTTTTATTTCTTTTCGCGTTACGAGCAATGCACTTTGCTGCCCTATATTGCACGGGTTTATGCAGGTGAGCCTCCCTGCCTCTCCCAGACTCTTTCATAGTGTTATCATGATGCCAAATGAACTTAGAGGTACAAGGTCGTCCTCAGAGGGTTATGGTCTAAGTGTATGGTTTAGTGTGTCCTGTGTGATACGTAGGAAAATGATTTTCAAAGAATCGAGAGTTACACCTAGGTACCAACACGGAGGGAAGAGCAGGGGAGGGGGTTATTTGAGCACTAGAAGGAAGGACGAAAAGTTCATGAGTTGGAACCTAAAGATCAGTGGTTACACTGGTTAATGCACTTTGCATCAGCAGATAAATATGGAGCATTTTCAGACGTGGAAATTAACGAGAGGCAGACCATGTATAGCAAGCAGTCCCCCCCCCCCCCTCCTCCTCCTCCTGAAGGCGCACACAGACACACATGCGTCAACCATACCCATCTCGTCTCACACGGTTCCCAGGATGCGGAGATATTGTTTGCAGTCACATCCTTCCCAACAAGACTAATGATAGAGGTGTGTGTAAAAAGAGGCACAGAGATCTGTTAGGCTCTAAATTAACACGATCAAACACACTCCTTGCGCCGAGCCGATGGGCGACGACTATCAAAAGAAAGACCACAGCTTCTTCCCCAGACGGCTGGGGACTTAGACTCTGAACCAAAGCCAACTCTCATAATTGGGAACTCGATACCAAAGCTGAGCCTAGCCCCTAAACGAAGCTATCATGTAATGTTAGCATTCTAAGGGGTAGGTCTAGGAACTAGGCCCCATGTTTGCCTTTGTTGGCAGCTTGGGCGAATGGAGTGCAGGAGAAGTGGTTATGATCGGAGGAGGTGAAACAACTGTTGGGTAAGGGTCCTGTTTGGCATAAGACTCCTCAATGGAACCCCACCCACCCTCCCGCATTAGCACCATCGACCTCTTTTCTTTAGATGTTAACTCGAAGACTGATACTGATGGGAGAAGTCTATAGTTCTCAATAGACCAACAAACAAACAACCAGGAATATACGTTCATTCACATTCTTCTAAAGCATCATCAGAGAGAAGAGATTGGCCTGTTCAAGTATTCTAGTTGTGCGTGTTAATTTAGTTCTTAGAATACTCTGAGCACATCCCTAAACCTCACTGACAGATACTGAGTCATGTATCAATAGACTTACATCAATCTCAATTTTCATTCCTTAGGTTATATTCCTTAATACAAAGTAATCGAAATGGACAAAGGGGCAGAAGCAGATCCATTACTCAACTGAGCACTTGACATTATATTTATATTCTAGGCAACAAACAGCACCTAACACTATGTAGGATTAATACATGTATCTCCGGCTACATGTACCAGAACACTGGCTAGGGTATTACTCAATTTGATAGAATTGGCCGAGTTGCAACTGTGCTGTATAATTAATATCCAGGAGGGCCCTCAAGTTGCAAGCGCCTGACATAAGGGATGGGGCATCTTCAATATTACTTTATCGTTAATCCTGTATGTTGGTGTCCTCACCAATGATATCCAACAGCCTTGGAGGAGTCTCTAGGTTATTATCGGTCAGTGTGAATCTGGGCTAATGCGTATCACAAGTGCGGGTCTATAATACCCACAGGCCCTCTCTTCCCAATGGTCCTGCAGTCTTGCACACTCATCCAGCACTGCCCATCTCTTACACGCGACAATAGATTTCCTTATGGGCCCTCCTTTATTGACAGCAATGAGCAGCAGGCATCCATAATCGATGAAGTCTAGATAACTTCCTTGAACGTAGAGTAGGGAGAGAGAGCCACCGAATTCTCCTGTATGCACAGGAGGCAGAACCTACCCTGCCACTGTTATAAACGCACTTTAATGATCTATGCATGTATCAGGTTAGACCCTGGCGTATCATATGATATGTTTACACATAGCCCTAATGTATTTGTTTTTATTAATTCGGTATAGTTGAAAGTAAAATACAAACTCTTGGAAATTTGAATGTCCTCTGTAAAAAAAAGTCAGCCATATTGGTGTTGGGGAATACGGAGACATAAATGTAAGAAAAAGAAAGTGTACATGTGTGGTTCTCAGGCAGTAGAAAAAGACGAAGAACCCATTTTAAACAAGAGGCTGGAGCATGATGGTCAAGATGGGCCCCCTGAGACATCCGTCTCGGGTTCCCCACTTTTCCAGCTTTCATAATTTGGGCACAGATTCACAGTGTGTTTATTCAAATGGATGCTCTGAGGTACACTTACCAATAGGGAGGGTTGGCGGTAAATCAGATTGATTCTACATAGCACAGAGGACCCTAGCCCCAGTGGGCACAGGCGGCCGGTATTGCGGCCCAGAGCCTTGCACATGCCGTGGGATGTGAGCTGTTTAGAAAGCTATAGGGAGTCGCCTACATATCAGATTAGCAAGTCAATGTCGGAGCTGTGTGAATAAATCAGTCTGACGCGCTACGAGTGATGAATAGAAATTCAGAAAAATGCTGAGTGTGTTGCTCGGAGCAGAACTGCTGCTAGTTTGGTAAAAGCCCTAATGAGGCCAAAGCTGTGCTCCGGTTACTATGCCCTACTACCGGTAACAGGCGTTTGGATAGAAGTGAAAGATATGTGTAGCAAATGATCTGTATGTGTTTTAGCTTTTTAACTTTTTAAACCCCTATACTGCATATATGCAGTATTATAGCACTATATTTGGGAAAGACAGCCATCAAGGTATTGTGACCAATATGTGGGTCAACCATATAATTTTTCCACCTGTTCTTGAAGGCTGTTTCCCACCATTTCCAATGGTTGTGTCTTGGCTGTTAAGGTGTTGTGTGGTATTGCTTATCATTCAGAAGGGAAAACTAATTTGGTTTTATGCAGGAGAGACTAATCGAAATTATGCTATAAAAAGACTATTATAGGACTACTGGAATGCATCATATAAGCACCGTTCAGCAAATCAAATGAGGATGAACTCATGGACTTGACGGGGAAATGTTAATCAACTCCAAGGAGTTTTAGTTATGTAAGAGGGCTGGATTTCCCAAAGTTCCAACCCTGGCCCATGTCGTGTATTACTCTATTTACTTGTTTGCCTTTCAGTAAGTAAATAAAGTGAATAAGCAAGAGAGGTAACATATTTCTAATACGTTGGTCCACCGAGAAAATTCTGACCACCCCCGTTGTTAAAAAAAAATGACCACTCCCTTAGCTGTACCATTTTACACGCTACCAGTTGGGAACCAGAGGGTCCTGCCTATTCACCACCCCTAGGCATTGCGTGTTCATTTTAGGTCCCCGGTACAAGTACCTTCTAATGTTGTGATGTAGCTGACTATTATATGCACCGGGCTAAAACCTGGCTAGCCAGCAGTGCCCCGTCAGTGCCCATGTGGCAAACCTACTGATGCCAGGCGGTCATTTCAATACAACCTACCAGAGCACCCAGCTGGTACCATCAAAAGTGCTGCGATCATACAGGATTTGGATTACTGCAAAGTAATCTTATGGTGAACTGGCACCATTGGATGAAAGGGTTATTCATACCAGTGATTCAAAATGAATCACCCTTTTACCAATGACCTGAAGGTGGTACACGATCGTGCCCTCCCTTACTCACAAGGTCTAAGCCACGTGTTGGTAAGATGGAACTGACTTCATGTTATGTGCACACTGATATAGGGAGGTAACAGAGCTTGCAATCTTACCACCTGAAGCATACCGATAAGTAGGTAATTGGCCCAGGTCCTCCTGGGTCATTGGCGGTGCCTTTTCGGTCAAAAACTGATGGTCATCATCATGAATTGGAACTTTAGATGGGAATTGCTAATCAAAATTGGGGGATAATTAAACAAAAAATCAAGGAAACATATATATTCTTTAGGATCTAGTCTTTCATTGTACATGCGCAATTCCCCAAAAAAAACATTTTTTACCTATGAAAAAGGCTGAACAAAAAACCTGACATCTTTGATCTACTTTGTGATAAAAACGAGGCTCCATAGGATAGCATTGTGCGGTAGATTTGGGCGGTAGACAGGGGGTAGAAATAACACATTGGCTCATGGGAGTTGGCAATTAAGACACTTTTTTTCAGCAGGAAAGGCAGAAGACCGTTGATATAATGAGGTAGAATCAATAAAAATTTGGTTAATATATGTATAGGACCAATTAAGACCATTTATAGAGCTAATTTGTAAATCGGACCACTTTAATTTTGTTATGTCTACCGCCTCGCTTCCGGTGTAGAGACTTGATGCATGCACGCAGAGTGACCGGTCGTCAGATTTATTTTTCATATAACAGTAAATAGAGAGGGTATATTCGATTCAATTTGATTGATATTGCCAAACATGCATGGATTATATTTAAAAAGCCATTAATTTCAAGTTAAATCGATAGAATATATCATTTCTCCGTCGAAAATGCTACTTCCGGCAAGGAGGGGTTGCGCATGCACACAGAACATCAAAATCCAAAATGGCGGACAGCGAGACGATCGACTCACGGTGCCATCGAAACTGCTTGATTATAACAAAATGGAGGAGAATTACAGTGTCTCATGCCTTTTTATGGTTAATCTGGATCCTTATTCAACACCTGCTGATATTGTAGGTCATGGAAAAACCTGGGCCAATCGTGCATTGCATGCGTTCAATCTTTATAAAGTTGCATATGCTGCTATCATCACTCGCTTAATACTGCACCCTAAGATTTGTCTACATACGTGCCAGGTACGGTGAGGAGGTACTCTTGTACTTAGTATTGAAATAACCTCCAGATCAATTGCTGAATACGACCATGTACAGTGCAGGGGATATGTCGGTGTGGGAGAGGTAACGTAAGGAGAGGTAGGTCAAAACAGCTCAGTGGCTGTACATATTGACATTGGCTTAGGTTATTGTCAAATACATATTACCACATCATAGGAAAGATAGGGGAATAGATCCATAGACAAGGGTATATACGTTGGAAGGGAGGGAAGACTTATACATCTCTGGTTGTATATGTAGTGGGTGAAATACACCCATGGCTGGTGTGGTAAGGTATGCCATATTAGTCGTGACCGTGTAATACCCCTCACACACGCCTGTACGCCTGCCGCCCAGACTGCCCTGCATGGTCAGCCGGGGCCTGGCTGGACACAGCACCTCAACCCTGCTGATTCAATCCAGTCTGCCATTACCCGCCCGACCCTGCCCAGCAACATGGTGGTCAGCATACCCGTGGGTGTACTGGTCACTGCTATTCCATGCTCCATCCAGGGTCTGCTCTCCATGACCACTCATCGACCTTGCATAACACCACGTTCAAGGTGCTCATCATGACTCGTTGTATAACCCCCAATTCATGCTACTACTAACACGGTGTGAGCCAGGCGTGGTAGCAGAGACATGGCGATTGTGCTTACCAATAGATAACAGCTAGGGTCCTTTTGTGCTGACTCTACTCTTTTCTAGTAGATGTGACCGGTAGCCTCGCCGCCGCCTTACAATACGTGCAATATATCATTTCTGTAAGTACAGCACCTCCGCCCTGTGCTCGCCCCTAAAGGAATGTGGACTAACCTGCCAGCACATGTACAATGTATTGCACAGACGATAGAACCTGGGCAATTCCTTACATACCGGGTACGTGCGATCCTGTTTTAAAATAAACAGATCTTTAGTTCTAAATAAAATTTACTCTAGCTTGCTGCTTTGATTATTTCTAAAAAAACCCAAAAAAACCCACAAGTGATGTTTTTGCATCCTGTGGTTGGTGTAGGGCCAAATTTCCAAAGCCGAACAGACACAAAGGCAGAGTAATATTCTCATCAGTACTGTGCACAGGGAGTATCTGAATCGGATAATTTGATTTAGGCCTTTTTCCACTGATGGCCTCCTTGTTGGAGTATTTGTGAGGGCGTCTGGTGGGAGAGCCTAGAAGAGAGGCAGGAGAAAGCGGATGGCAGTTGAAAGAAGCGATTAGAGAATTAGAAAATGATCTTAGAGAGTATCCAAGGGTTTGAGTAAGTTTAATGTCCGTACGGCTCTGCACCTCTCTACTGAGCATGGCCTACAAAAACTAGGGAACATCATGACGTTTTGGACAATTCTGTGCATCGATCTCGTTCTATTGCATTTTGGATGGGGGTGACGTTTGAATCAGATAGATCAGAATAGACTGCTTTTCCAGCCGAGGGATGCAAGCTGGCGGCCGGACCACACCAATGCTTGGCAGCATTCATTGGTTTTATTTTATATCCATGCGAAAGCCTCCCATTGCGAACGAAGTCGTACGTATCTGGTATACACATTAGAAGTGAGGATTGGAGTAGACAGGATATACAAATAAAATATGGGGTGAATTTGATATATTAACGCTACATGCGGAGAAGGGACCACTTAAGGATATGGTTATGTTATGTACTTATTGCGCGTGATGACCGTAGGGAGGGGGGGGGGATCAGACATTACATACGTGCATTTAGCCACAAGAAAATCACCATACTGTGTGTTATATTCTTCTTTTCCACATTCTATTCCCACATCCATTTATGTACATTCGTATACTAGGGCCCATGATTTTACTAGCTGGAGTAAGAGCTATGTGAGCAAAACGGTGTGTTGAGAGATGGATGAGGTTGGTATTGGGGATGGTGGGTGTGGGTTGAAGGAGTGGTCTCTTCCCGGCTTTCTATATACAGAGACCCCTCCTCATGCCACACGAACGTAGAGTCAGAGATGATTCGGTACGGTCTGACGAGGCCAGTGGTGCTACTAGCACCACCACAGCTACCTCCTCCAGCCCTGACACAGGAGGAGAACCGCCTCCCCAACAGCAGCCGCTGCAGCAGTTGGAGGAGGGGGGGGGGGGGCAGCAGTGGCGGCCATAGTGATGAATCCGACCCAGGGACAAGCAGCATCAGAGGCACAGTCCTCAGTCAAAATACAGAGGCTAGGCAGTGCTTAGCACCGCAGCAGCAGCAGCAGCAGCAGCAGCAGCAGCAGCAGCAAGCTTAGTTGCATGGCTAACGAGCAGCAGCAGCACGAGCAGCTCATAACCAAAGCTAGCGAGTAGCAGGGGCATCAGCAGCAAATGTCGTAGTGCCTCACCCAATGGTGAAGCAGCAGCGTCCACAACTTTGAAGCCATTTGAGTGACCTTGCCGCCTGATGAGCGCATGCCATGTGCAAGTCGCCTTCAGTGCATTCAGATTCTGACCACACCACAGCCTCAGCTAACCAGTAGCCCCCCCCCCCTCCGCCATTCTGTGCTGGTACCCTTGTGCAGCGACCGCTGCTGACAGTCGGCCTGACTGGCGTGTGTTTTTCGACCCCCCCCCCCATCACCAACTAATGTTCCACAGTGTATACATGTACACACATAACATTTGAGCCTCACTGAAATCAACGTAGTCTTCGTATACTTAGGAGACATGCCCTTGAACTTTGTCACCACATTTTTGGTGTTTTGATATTTTGTTTTTGATATATCAAAGATGATTGTATAAAAGAAATACTTATACAGGGCAGCAAAAGACCAATCAAGATGACATTAGGCAAACATTGGCCCAATGTTGTGGGGTTTGACATAGCAACGTTGGCCAAAGTGATTTTTGTCTGACAAAAGAACTGTTACGTCAACGTCAAGCACAAATTAACACCGATCCAACATGTAGCCAGTCAAATTCTGATGTTGGTCCAATGTTGGTTCTCATTCTCAGCAATGTGTACCAACATGTCAGTTAATAAGAGCATTGTACCAATATCTGGTCCACTATATTTTTCCAATCAGGCTACAAATTTAATATGATCAAATCTATTAATCACATGGCTGTCAGGAATCATAATAGAAACAACAATTTCCACATTTTTAACTTAACCTCAGCCTTATTGGCCAAGATGTGTTACTAGGTTATCCTATCCCTCACGTCTTATATATTTACCGTTAGCTACAAAATTGTGTCCTGTGCTGACTTACAAAATGCTGGCTATAAAATATGTGCAGCACACAGAGGATAAAACCTAAGGCTTATTATGATCAAATTTTGATGATGAACTGGGCAAATTATCTTGTTAACCATCATCTTCATACAGACAACAATGACCTCTGGTGGAGGTTGTTTTGCCAACGTTGGGCCAACACATTATTTCCTATTGGTTGGAGGATTGCCAACGTTGGTGCAACATTCATTTGCCAACATTTGTATAAAATGACTCATCTGACATTGTACCAATGTTGGAAAATCACTGGTAGTACAGCCAAAGTAGGCATTAGATTAATTTGCCAACATTGGTATTATGTTAACAGTCTGATGTTGACCAAACATTGGAAATTGCCTGATGACGGTCTAACGTTTGCCCAATGTACTCTTTTTAATAGCCATAGTCCACAGAGGGAGGCCGACAAAGGGGGGAGATAATCAATGTTGGGGATGTTTTGTCGAGAGATTCTTAATTATTGTCGGGTAGTTTACATCTGAAAATATCAAATAATTTGATATTAATTCCCCTTGCATTATCGTCGGATGTTTTTAGTCAGAAACCCATTATTTGCAAGCAACTATCACATTTCAAAGTCCACAGGACATCTTTTACCCCCTTTGTTTGCCGATTATGCATTATCAGCCCTAGGATCGGCTGATAGAAGCTTTGTAGACTATGGGTATAATGGGGAACACCTTATTCTATGTTATAGTCTCAGGATCACTCTCAGTCTGCTGATCCCTTAAGCCATGTGTCCACAAGGCGACAAAATTGGTTGGCGACAGAATTCCCGACGACAAAAGCACTTCTGTCGTCCATTTCCAATGATAATATCTAATTAGATTTTTGTCTTCCGGAATGGGTGACAAAAGCCATTTTGTCGTTTGGAATAGATGACAAAAGTGCGTTTGTCGTCGGGAATTCTGACACCTACCAATTTTGTCGCTTTGTGGACACAAGGCTTATGTTTAGCTCAATGTGAACTTGGTGTCCATGTAAACGTTGTGCGCGTTCTGATTAAGAGGGTAATGGAAAGGGCGTGCATTGCATACTTTCCTTTTTGTATGGTGCATTCATTGCTGTAAAATACGTGCATCCTTGCGGCTGTGTCGACCTCCACGTTACGTAGGTAGGAATAAACACAGGTGCTGAATAATTCAAGAATACACTTGTCATCCAGTATATTGATCATCTGATGTCCGGACCCACCTTGAAGGGGCAAGGAGATATGCTGCAGACGCCTGCTTGGCGTTGTATAAGTGAGACAAGTTAGGATACCGGTAATACAAAAAGTGAGAATAACCCAGATTCAGATCTGTATTGCCACAAGAGGTAGGGTTGGACTCCTGGGTGGAGGCTGTTAACGATGATGGCGGTTCAGTAGATGTATTTACCATTGTATAGGTCAAATTGGGCCTTATCCTTTTACAGCTTCATTATTGTGGTTGTCGTATATCATCATTGAGGTTTGGAGGATGTGAATTACTAACTTTGAATGTAAGAATATATAAATATAGTACAATTGCAATATGACTTATACTTTACGATTAGAGGAAATGTCATATGGAATTGAATTGCCTTTGTTGGTCGAATTGTTTACCTATAAAGATAGTGTAAATTGCGAACCATTGTGATGAACGCAAATATTCATAGATAGATTAAATACCGGTAGGTGTGATAATCAAAACTGTACAAATGAAGATAAACGAGGAAAGCTCTGCTAATTCTAAATAAGCTTTGCAAATGAGAGCAAAAATGGGTGTCATCATGGCTTGGTACTAATTACAATAACCTCATAAAAAGACTGGACTACAGCTAATCAGACGAAAGAAATGAGGACAAATGTCAGTCTGTGGGGTGGTTGAGGGTTATAGTATGTGTCATTCGCTTGAGACAGGTAAAATGAGGTTTAAAGTAGTATTTATAAGGACACCGGCCGAGAGGCTAATGGATGTACAGGAGGAACTTGGATGGAAGAACTGTAATCACCCCCTGCATTAACTATACACTCACATTGTCCATTTCCTGTGTGTCATGGTCAGAACTCTGTCATCCCGACTTCCTTTGAACAAGAACATAGCAAGTTGACTGCAACTTTCAAAGAGATAAAAGAACACGGCAACCAAATGCTAGGTCTTAGTTACCCATATTTCTTTTAAAACAATGTCGAAATTCTATTCAATAGGACAGGAGCGGGATACAATATCAACCACTCAGATAAATCCCTGTACTCACTGCAGAATTTCTTTGATGCATTACATAACAACTGATTCCCAACATGTTCGCTGTTATCAGTGCTTATCTCTCTAGGTACCAGATCAAGCAGTAAGGGTCCCTCTAGGCGTCCTATAGTATAAGCAAACCCAGAGACTAGGTGCGTCTTATATACTGGATCGCCTTTTACATGGGTTACTGTGTTTACCTGATTTTTTTTCATCGCTTTCCAATGCAACCTCTACCCATTCAATGCATCTCTTAATGGCGTACGTGGGAATCATTAGCACACCAGCAGAATCCTATCCACCATCCCCATATTGGTGAAGAGTACCCTTAGGGTATCACTCTTATTCAATGAGTTCTCTTGAGTGTAATGTTGGAGGGGCTTACCATCTTGCATGGTCTCTTGTGGCATGGTTAGACGGCATACGAGTGAAGCCTTCAGGTTTTGGTTTGCTCATAGCTTTGAACACTGTCTATGCATGTCCCTAGTGTTATCACGGCTACTTTTGTTAAACTTGTATTGGAGGTTTGAAAATCAGAGCAAATAGTTATGCACTGGGTACATAAATTTTGAGCCTAAGGCACAAGCAATTAATTTCACTTATCATTGAACAGATGCAACCTCCAGGTTATAACCCTGCAGCATACTTCCGAGTCCAGATTGCGACATGATTTAAGCGGTCACAGAAATCGAACAAAAGAGCACACAAACATGAAACTAATATTGCTAATGGAGCTCTGTTGGCCAAATACACAAAGGATACTTCAGAATATGCGAGCACGTCCAAATATAACCAGCATTATTGGCAGTGATTCCCTTTGCTGTGGTGCTGTGCCACATAATTTGAATTGAGATATTGGCGCCACATGGTCGTGCATAACCTAGCAGCGTGTGCCATTGTCACAGGTGTGCATAGGACGGAAGGAGATGGTTCAGCAACATACTTAGGTTATTAGAATATTGGATGGGGTATCAAGGTTGGTTAGCTTGGGAAGGGGGCTGGGTTGTGGAGTAATGTAAAACTCTGTAGCTTTAATCTCGTTTCCCCCCCTTTACTGACCTCAGCGTGACTTTTTATTAAGTCTGACAGTTTTAATCAAAAGTTGCTGATACATGAGCACTTTTTCTACCGTAAAATTCCACGTATAAGCCGAGCCCTGAATATGTGAGGAAGCTATAAGCCGCGGGAAGGATCTGAAATGTGCCCATTCCTTACTCTGAATTCAGGGTGAACCTGTAAGCCACACCAAGGGTCTGAGATGGTCAATGATCCACCGCTTATATGTGGGGTTTCATCGTCGTCCAAAGCATGATATGCCACACAATCCTTATACATCTGCCAATCCAATCAAATCATTGACTCAAGAGCTGGTGATCGGGGGATTTTATGTCCCCCCCAAAAAACAAAAACAAAAAACACACAGATTAAAGGAGTGACTTGTAAAAAGGTGAATATTGTACTCAGACTGTTGATTATAAAACCTACATCTATGATTATTGGCATACTTTTGTGGTAAAATGCTATGCATATACAAGATGTGATGGGTTACAGGGTATGGAGCTGGTCGTGTGGGTGTGGTGCTGTTGGACGAGTTGGCAGGAAGACCTGTCCAAACAATCTGGCACCAGCTGTTGTCGTGTGCATAACTAGCAGCAGCGTAATGAAAGTAAACGTCCCCTTTATAGTATCCGTCATCCACCGCCGCCTCTCACGTCGTTTACGCCGACCGGTTCACAGTGTTGATGATGAATGCTCGTCCCAACTATTATTGTTAGTGCATGGGCATGGGCAATACCGCCTATCACTTTCACGGCAACCAATGGTTTATACCATATGTAGGTTATTGGCACCATGAGTTACTGGTAATCTTTCATTGTCACCCATCAATAAAAAAAAAGTTTAAATCAGAATCCGTAACTCTAATCTTGGAATCTTTGCTTTCCATTCATGTACTGAAAGCCTGAATGAATGACATGTCAAAACTTCAAAATACCCAGTACCGTAGATTTGAAAAAAAAGTGTGGTTTTGGGGTCACACCGTCACAGTCAATGGTTTGGCCTGCACAAAGGTGCACATGGTGACTATGATTTTCTATTAATCTACATAAAACATATACAACTATTCACTTGAGTCCTGTATATAAACATTTATCCATTTACCCAAGGGCTACTATTAAACCAACTCCCTCTATTGTGACCACCCCAGGGACTAACAGGACTCAACATACTCCATGTTAGGATGGACCTCACGTATAAGCCGCACACGCCAACTTTAGAGAGTCCAATAAGGCTTATACTCGGGGCCTGTTTTAGATAAATGTAGTACATAGTATGCCTCTCCCGACTAACCCTGGCTATACTATATGTATATGCACACATTTAGATTACAACCGAAGGCTTGTCTATAAGGCCAATATCATTTCATTTGCACATGAATATTAGATTATAGCACTCAGTAGATCGGTTTTCACAATAGATTACAGCAGCAAGCCATTGTGGAAGCATACCTGGTGCAGCGTTAAGCGGTATGGTAGTGTGATAGGTCGATGACATGCCGCATGTTGATGACAACACACATATAATACCATCATATTCAAAGTCTGGGCTTCAAAACTAAAATGTCATTGGTAGAGATATCATGGGTGGATCTTGGCCTAGACAGATGTTAGGTGGTCTGAAGCATGATTACCTTAGATAGCTGATATCAGGTGTTACATGGCACATGTGATGACTATAGATACATGTATGAAGGTAGTGGGTTACTGGTAATGGTACCGTAGGCGTACCGTAGTGCCTCCCCTACTGGTAATGGAGGATACATATATTACAGTTGATGCAGGATGCTACTTTATTTAGTTGGTGGCAGGAGGACCGATGTATGGCCTGTTTGTGTATGTACCTGTCTAGATGGGAGCCATTGGCAGTGCTCCACCTGTGCCTCGCATCCTCACTTAGTGAGCCATTCTTGTCCCTACTCTCATCTATTGATGCACCAGCTACCACTGCGCTATTGGCTACAATCTCCAACCAATGCCTCTTGTATTCAGATGAGTGTGCTCATGCAGCTTGTCCATTGGGGCCATTATTCCTCGCACACTCTATACATTATTGACGCGTTTCTCTCGTGTTGTGGTGTTCAGCCCACAATATACAATGACAATAGTATGGGCATGCTTCTTATGATGACTTAACTGCAGCGAATGTCTTGTCAGTTGTCTTCCTATTGATCTGGTATAAATGTACTGCTAGAGGGGTTATAGGATCTGTTATTTCAGATGTTAAAGATACAGCAACCATTCTGTACTAGTACACCTACTCTGGTGAGGCTTCACCAAACCAGTAACCAGGCACCTAGATACACCCCGCTAGCTTTCCCTTCAGCACTCATCATTAATGAATGCATGCGTGTAGAGCAGGGTTATATAGGTCCACAGGCACCACACCACAATCGGTTTTAGTAGCTGTAACCTACTTTAACATCCAATCAATTGAAGTATTGTATTTTCATAAGGTCTGTCTCGTATACCTGTCATGTTTGATTGAGTTGAAATTAAGAGCCCCCTAAAATGAATGTTCCAGGTTCTCACTGGTACTGAATAATGTGTACGGTATGTCATCGTCTAAGGCCTTGCAGTTATGCATTGGGTATATTTCTGGTTTCTGATAAAGTTAGTTGTTTTAGAGGTCGTATGTGATTACTTCTGAGTGAAGTCCTATGCCTTTGCTGTTGACACTCCCCCTACTTTCAGAAAAATGTATTTCCCCTAGGAGAATAGGAGGTACAAGCATGGCAAGAGTGCTGGGCTTACTGCGAGTGACATGTACAATCCAGAAAAAATGGGAATGTGGTATCATTTGTGCGTTCTGTCCATATATATGTAGAAGTGAGTATTGTAATCCTTGAATAAATCTACGAGGGTTTATAGGATTTGATTAATCAAAACACTTTGCAGAATATTAGGCATTGAGTGATGTTAGATCAGGTCGACTGAGCTGACCCAAAAGATGACCAAAAACAATGTAACTTCCTCAAAATTGAAAATTGTAGGGGTTAGCCCTGGTTTCCTGGGTAGTGTCGGGTTACCTTGAAACAAGCATTTCTTTTTGGTCTTATCATCATAAGTAAATTTGGTCAGAAGTGCCTATGGCTTTTTGGCCAGGCTTTTACCTGGATTATAGTTATGTAATGATGACCGACTGCCTCCATGTCATGTCATACTGATGGTGTGGAATGGGCGCCTGAGATGAAAGGTATCGAGTGAACATGTTTGCCTCCGTGCATGTGATACCTTGGCAGCCTTTCATGTTTCCTTCGAGGGATGTTTGGAGTACACAACGCCTTAGCAAAAATCGATACTCTCTTTGGCTCGTGTCTTGACGCTGTACACACTCTCGCCCCTTCTGTGTGGTATTAAGGAATTTAAGGCTCGGGTGGCACACCATTGTCCAAAGGTGATGTAGAAATGGGTATAGGAGAAGGTAGCTGCAATGTTGCTTAGGTTAGAGGAAGGGGTAATAGTAAGTCGTTATATAGATCTTATCCTTTCCCAGTATGATTTGATGTTCGAGCTGAAGCAGATTAACATATTTATGTCTAACAAAATGTGCTGTATTCGTTAGAGAGCCAGTGGGTCAGAGGTTGGAAAAAGCGGTCAGAAATATGAAGAATTTCGTTAGTCAGGTAAACAGAGATGGCAGAGTTTCAGATTTTCTCTGATTTCAGAGTTTCAAAGGTGATATTTTACTACAGAAATAATAAGAAAAAAAATTTAGAATGAATATTTTATAATTCTGATATTTCTTAAAGATACACCCAACCCTAACTGATTAATTTTGAAGGTATTTGTCACTCTGATTAGGGTATAACCCCCCTTTTCAAGTGCCCAAAAAAAATTTTCAGACTTTCGCCAAATATCGAACTGACATCTCTGGGTAAAGATTTGGAGGGTTTCTAATTTAAATGACCATGACGTACATTAGTATGTTATGAAGTACCCTCCTGGTATCATGCTACAAGCTACAATTTGAGCTGTTCAATCAGTGGCGCATACAGCATTTTGAAAAAGGGGGCGCACCCCGCATTTAGTCCCTAATTCTTAGCTAAAATTCAGGGTTAAGAGAGCCTGATAAACTCTTAACTAGAGAGCCTGATAAACTCTTAACTACCTAACACGTTTTTCCTTAAAAAAAAAGAAGGAAAGAAAAGAGATGCCAAAATTATCGTGTGCCCCAGTACCATGTTGCTGCAGACGGTTCAGTGCTGGTGCTAGTGGAAACATGTTGGTGTAGAGACTGGCACTGAACCTAGGACAGACATGTCATAATGTATAATTGCCTACGTGGGAACCCTCCCACCTGACTGCAGAGCCCAGGTCTGACGATATTGACTATTGGCCCCTCCCAACGACACCTGAGGCACCCTTACATATTTACCTGGGAGGCGTGTGCATACAGAATTAAGCAAATTAGCCTTACTCACAATTGTAGCATAGCAGACTGTGCCCCAATGAATATTCATCACTTATAAAATTGTTTAGAGACTGATATATCTGAAAGTGATATCGGAAATGGTAGTAAACCTGGTACCCTTATAGCTGTTAAATCTTTAGAAACGTAGTGGTACTTATTATTTACTTAAATTCGAGGTTCTCTATGGTGTGAGCGACCGATTGAAGTCTGAGTGTAATAGAGATGATGACTGTTGAATAAAATGGTCCCCATACCCCTGCGCCAATACATGTATATGGTTATTTATAAGAATATAGACTTTCATGCATGAACAGATACAGGCAGTGATGTACACAATAGTTCACAGGGACCCCTTAAACAACTAAAAACTCGATGATGGCTACTATACCCTATTACGAATATTTAGCCTTCCAGCTCAGCTTCTTCTCTTACCTCTGGCACCAGGATAGGATCTATCTTAGCTTAGAAAATTATCAAAAGGAGCATATCTGTCGTAATACGCCTCTCATGCCTGACACGTCTAATTTGAGTAGTGATCCAGCAAAAATTCATTGTAATAACCTTTTCCCCTTCACGATCAAAAGGCGATAATGAGAGAATTTTCTCAATAATGCTGATCAAATCTGAGTTACTGTGTTGGTCAGTGTAGGAGAAATTTTTACAAAAGAAATTCTTATCAGCTTGGTCCCACATTGTACACAGAACATGCAACATCACATGCTCCCTTGGTTCTTTATGTTCCCTTCTTTTGAATATGATTATGTTGAGCATACGACTCCATCAACCTACTGGAGGATTTTGATCATTTGAGTGAGGCAATCATTATGATTCATGGTCATCAGTAGGGAAAGAGGACCATGGGTCTTCGATAGCGATCACCTTCATAGAAGCCTATATGATCAGTATAACACTGGAACAGTGCAGGAACGAAGCAGATTTTGTTGGGAGGGGGGGGGGTCTCTGTTTTGGGGCCCGCTTAACCTTTATATAGGCTAACCGTTATATAGGGGACTTTATTTAATGGTGGAGGCTCCCCTGGCCACCCTTTTCCTTTGCCAGTGTGGATGCAAACATGCCTGTGCTGTAATTGGTATAGTGGCCGTTTTGTCAGGTAGGGTTAATACTTTATGAGGATGCTTATAGATTTAACATGTCGTGTATTGTGTTAGATGTGCCACAAAATTTAAAAGCACACAGAAGGACCTCATTCAAGCCTATCACAGAGCACTAAAATGACATATGGCCTAACATTTCTAAATGACCTAAATAGCTCACATAGACGGCAAAGCTCTTGTTCATATTTTAAAAGGAGAAAATCGATTTCCGGGTAGCGTGCAGCGGAACAGGGTTTGTTTTTCCGTGCCTGTGTGCGTGTTTGAAAATTTCCATGAAAAGAGCAAACAAAGTTCATTTTACAGTGTACATAATTTCACATTATGGTATACACACCAAGCGAGTCCGCAATGTAGGTGGACTCTATGGAGACGTGCGTATTATGGATAAGGGATGTTCTGAGTACACTGAATAATATATGCCTTACATTCAAGCATTGTGTTGTATTCTAGTCATTGTGTTCTGTCGTGTAGCGATCCTAAAGCCTATACTGAAAAAATAGCTATTCATTTATAAAGCACCAACATTTGTAGATAATCGGAACAGAGCAATACTTTGATTGCAACTACCATGCTTCCTATTTGGATTGTACCTATAAAGATGTCGTCACCAAGTACATTGACATAATAAAGAAAGTAATTAAAAGAGGTAGGGTTCCCACTGGTCAGTTAAGAGTCAGTTAAGCCTATTTTTCTTTAAAGGTCAATTAAAAGTCAGTTGAAATGATATTTTTGAAAAAAGTCAGTTAAAAATGAAATTTTAACTTATTTAGGAGGGTAATTGTCAAACTCACACAAAATTTCTGAAACATTCTCGCGTGAGAGTGGATAAATTTTTTCCATGATCGCCATGAATCATCCTCTATTTGGTCAGGTAAAAGTCAGTTAAAACCATGATCCATAAATAGTGGGAACCCTGAAATAGGCATGTGAGGTGTCATAAGCTTGCTTTCAGGGTCATATAGAACACAGAGGAAACATTGTCGAGTATGTGTTTTCTCAACGGCACCCATCTCAAAATGACCTGCAGTAAACACCATAAAGCCACCTTAATTAATTTTCCAGATAGATCAGAGTTTTTATGACAGGTAGACGCGGTCTTTAATTGGCTAATTAGAGCCATGTGACATTTACGAAGGAATCCTAGTGTCTGCTTCTGCTTAATACTTCCAAGGCTAGCAGTCCTACTCATCTCAGTTTTACCAGTGCTCTGTGGTAACAACAAACGTGTCTTTATCGGTTACACAGGCAGTGGTAGTGGTGGGGGTGGGAGGGGAGGTGGGGGGAGTTCACAAAGAAAGAGAAGGTCGCGATTTGCACAAGAGGAAGAGGGAGACGATTTAAAGGTTCTGTGAAACTGGGGGATATTGGAGTTCAGTGCTAACCAGAGGCATAGCATCTCGGTTTGGGGGTACCATAAGTGTGTATTTGTTCACATAGGGTACCTAACCGTTAATATTTGGGGAACCCTCACCCACCCTCCCACTCTACTTTTTTTTATTCCTTCCTACCCCAATGCTGGAGAGATTAGCGAAAAACAAAAGTGCGGCATAGGGAAAGGTAGATAGAGGTAGATTGGAAAGAATAAGGAGATGGACCGACCTACGTTCACGTGCGTGTAGTCTACGCAGGCCTTGCAGCAGCATCTTCTCGGCTGAGCTGCTCGGTTGAGAGGTTCCCTCCTGGCCTAATGAGCCTTATTTATCTGACATGGCAAGGACCACACGATTCAATATTCTATGCAGTCGCCCTTGTCCCTCCAAAGCACGAGGAATAGAGCCTCTGACCTATAAATCTACCTTGGGTCGTTTATGTCACAGACATTTGCCCCCCCCCCTCCCCCACCTCTTCCAAGTGATGAGCCAAACCATAGAAAAAGAACAAAACAGACCAAGCAGAAAACGCTTCCACGTTCTTTTGTTCATGTCCCGGCAATTGGTCTTCTATAGGTTGTGTTTAATGAGGGTACCGCTATTATATGGGTTGAAATAGTTATCAAGGTTTATCTCGAATTCTGCATTCAGACGAACCAGTGGACATGGCAGCACCAGTGACCTACAATTTCATAAAAAAAAGGGAGAACCTTATCTGACAGACTCGTTGTCTGGAGCATAAAACCTATAGCTATTACATATTTTTACTATGTGTTATCTCGGTGGCTGCCTGCCCATTGGGATTTGGGCGTGGGGCTGATGGTTGGCATAGGTTGGGTTATAGATGTTAGTCATGTCGATCGACTCATGCCGGGCTCTGAGGCATGTACAGTGGCCATCGGCCAGTGTGTCACATTGGCAGTAGACTGAAGGGCAGATGCAAACAATTGCCTATTACTTCTTGCCGCTAGTGCATACCAATTAAACTACAAAGCAGGGGTGTATAGCACAGATCCTGTCAGCGGGCTAGAGCAGGCAGTATGTTGCTCAGATGGGGGGTTGGGGTGGTTTTTAGTTGATGATTGGTGAGTACCACTGAGCGAGGCAGGATTTCCGATTTCCTCCATTTGCTGGATCAAGGGGTGTCAGTGTGGAGGCGTGCGCTGCCTCACCTACGTCCCCTAATGTATCCTTGTTTCACTCCCCTCGTTCTCTTCTGTACGAAAACCAACCCTTCACCAACCGTCGTAATAAGTCCTATGAATAACCTCACTATGGTCCTAGACCCTAACTCTTATCTCGTAATTGATGCCACACTGAGTGTTTAGATTAGGCTTAGATAGCTATCTGACACAATGTCATGGCCTTAGTGGGTCATGGGGCTCACTACGCTGTATACATGAACATATTTTACTCCACCCATACACACACTGGACCCACTTTGTAGGGGGGGGTTATGTTATGTAAGCCGGGTCCTTGCACTTTATGCACCTTCTGACACCATCCTCGTAAGAAAAACGCAAATTAAGGGTCATGTCTGCGACTCCCTTTAACAGTTTCCATATCAGGGCTGCTGCTTCATGCCATCCCTACAGGGTAATTGATGAAGGGTTTTTACGTTACCTACCCTGAGCCTTCTGTGCTTCAATGCACAACACCCACTATTCAACCATATACGTGTATCCAGTTTGCCTCATATGCAGAGTGTGCCATATACACAACTTAAGGCATATGCCTAAATTGAGGATAAGGCAAAGACTTGTCTAAGGAGTCTGAATATAAATCGTGCGCGAACGTGCCCTTTTAACCTTTAGTAACGCGCCGGTTTTTCCACTGAAAACAGGTGAAATTATTTTGACCCCCCCCCCCCCATCAGAAGGGTTGAAAAGATTCTGACCCCCCCGGTCAAGGGGTCGAAACAAATCTGAGGAAGTGATAATTTTTTTAACAACAATTGTTGTTAAAAAAATTATCACTTCCTAAGATTGTCACTATTAGCAAACAATGAGAGAAAAATGCCAAAAAATAATTGAACTCACAGATGCTGAGTTTGTAGGGGAATTATTTGAAAAAAAAAGAGGTGGAAGGTTTTGTGTATCCCCCCTCTTATATTGGGGAGGGGAGACATCCAACTATCCCCAGCTGTTTATGTGTCCTCCTGGTCACCAAAACACAGCATCACAGGAGGTATGATGTAATGTAGGACCGTCTTGGTTCAGGATGGTCTGAGAGAGTTTATTCGTAGACCTGAATACTAGATCTATGTAGAACAGGCCTTGCTGAAATTAAGTGCTACCTTATACCAAACAGGCAAACTGTTAATTATCCCTCGGAAGCCTTCGGCGTTTCCGAGAATCCACCACCTAGGACGTGCCCTCCCTCCCCACCCCTCGCCCCCACCCCTATCCCATACAGGTATACACAATACAGTCATGCAGCCGTCTCTTGGCGTGATCTATAAGGCCACATTCCTACAGCTTCTCTAGTATTTGATTGGCCGTCTCTATGGCCCAGATGGTCAAGCAATGGGAAGTATACATTTCTGCTGTTCAAGCCACAAAACAAGGTGGCATCGATGTCTACTGCCACTTTACTACTCCATCACTGCCGCCGCCATCAAGAGCAGCTCCCTCATCGTTTCTATGGTTACCCATCACATTACAATTTAGGGGATGGAGTCTGGGGCCTGGTGTAGTCCCCAGTCGGTGCCTTCTAATCGGAAGAGACTGATCGGACCGCGGTCAGGCTGGTCCAACCGGCGCCGCCGTCTCACGCGCTACACTGATGGTAACAATCATAGTTGATGTGGGACTGGGTCCACGAAGGGACCTAACGGTTGTCAATCTTTGCTATCATATCCCCCATCCTGCTCTGCTTCTGTCCGGCCAGTCCTCCCTGGCGCCATGTGGGCTGTTATGCAACCACACAGGAACGTGCTCCGGCCTGCCATTGTCCTCGATACTGCCACTCCTCTTCACCACACCCTCCTCCATTGATATTAATTAACATATTGCACAATATCAGTGTCCTCTAGACAGTGAGTGTAATTTGTTATCAACACAATTGAAGAGCGTCAGTGCCGGTACCTCGTGAGTGTAGACAGGCTTTGATAGTGGTTCAGACAAACTGTGTTAGTCTGCACTGAGCAGTATAGGACGAGGACATTTGAAACGCCACCTCTCAGACCTACACACATTTGACAGAATCTCTAGTCCCCTTTGTTACCAACACAGCCATGGTACATGAGAGAGGGTGTCGCCATCCCCGCCTGCCTTCACCTCCAATGTCCACTTGCCTATACATACATACTTCATGGGAATAAATTCGAGCCCTTGTCCTACCAATAGTGCACACAGAGGGTAGATACTTCGGGAAAAGGGGACGTAATTACACCCTATTCATAGCCTGGCCTTCTCCCCTCCTCCTTTGCCAATGTTGTTTGCTATTACATTTCTAAGTATATGTCTTCTTTCGTTGACCTTTAATTATCCATCTTCCTATGAAACATACTGGGGGATCTAACATTATGGTTAACTCACTGTACATCTGAACATGAGGCCTAGTGGTAAGGCAACTTTGTTGTTTTTATTTGGAGGGGGGGGGGGAGTAGATTGTAAAGAAACGACAATTATAAGGGTAAAAATGAGAGAAGCGAACGTGGAGGTGAGGAATAGCAGGGTGTGAGTTGATATGAGTGGGAAAGGGGCTGGGCATGATCTGGGGTGAAAGTTGAATGGACTGACAGAGGGCAGTGCTCAAAGCAGCCAGGCAAGCACTGCTGCTCCCTTATCAAGAACTAATCAGATAATAATGATAATAACAGCACTGATATTGTCCCAGCTCAGTCACGTGTAATGCAACACACCAGGAGGAGGGGGAAATGACATGAAGCAAAAAATGTTAAATAGAATAAGTAGCAAGCTAAGCTCGACATTGGATTACACCTCACCGACTGTTGTTTAACATTTACAAACCACCGCCCTTCAGTAAGCCTTGATAGGCTCCCGGTACACCCACAACCCCAAGCACTGTGATATTCACACAGGCAGTCACTGCCCAAACACCGTTAGAAACGCCATTTGTTCTTTAAGCACGCCTCTTTGTATAGCATGGCCTCTGGTATAACGGCCAACAGCTTCCAATTATTGACAAACTGGAATAGGGATAGGGATTGGATGAACTCTGGCACAAACTTAATTCATCACAGTTATCTTACTCATTTTAATGATATGACACTTGTACCGCTATTAGTCTAATTAAGGCAAGTTGGACGGGGTCTATAAAAATATGTTTGATCTGATTTATATAATAACCTAGCTATATATGTGAGTACATATATCTAGCTACTTCTGAGTGCAGAGAGCATCATGATGTTTCCACTTATAATGATTCATTGTACTCGCCAAGTTCATCGATGGTAGTGAATCATAACCCTTTGTCATAATACAGCATTTCACAGCCATAGTCATAGTCAATGAGGCCACATTATGCCTACTTCTTTTGTCCTTTTTTTGTAAGTTCCATATAGGAATGCATAGGCTGACTACAATGAACCCAAGTACTTTGTCAAAACCTACAAGACCCTGTTAGAAATTTCTGTATAAAATCAAGTACCAACAAACCAAATATAACTCCATTCACGATGATTGGAAATATTCTCCATGTAATATTTCAAAGAGATGACCTAATTGGTGTTTTCACATGGGTGAGTCGTGCCCCATCAGCGCATACAGAAAGATTTGCATGATTCATGTTGTACCCCATGGTAAACCAGCTACAAAGGTCATATCCATGTACTACTTACACTTAGCATACCGCTAGACCTAAGCTCCGCATCACATAGCTTTTTAATGTAAAGGCAGGTAGCGTTCAAGCAGGTCAAAATGCTTCGTCTTTTTATTCAAACTGTAAAACAAATGCACGACCTTGTAAACGTCCCCACAGCCTGGAACTGTTAAAATCATTAGTGTTATAAGGTACATGGTGTTGCTATTACCTGTGATAAAACCCCAAATCCTATACTACTTGATTTGCACACAATGTCCCCTAATCCTATATACTACTTGGTTTGCGTGCAATAGCATAGACGGCAGAGGTAGGGGGGGCGGGGTTGGTGTCAGCTAGAGGGTGTGTGGGTGAGGCTATCTAGGCGTGGCTCACAGTCTGTAGATATCAGGGCGTATAGCTGTGCACACAAGATTCCCGGAGTGAACGATGCCTCCTCAGCATGGCTGTAATATAGGGGAACCCTAAGAGCTGCAGTGAGGGGAGGGTGGTGGTGGTGGTGGTGGTCTCGCCGATAGCGGCAGTGGCTGGCAGCCAACATGGTCTAATTACTATCAATCATTGTGCCTCGTGGATAGCGGGTTATTGACATCAAACATGATAAATCATCACCGGCTAACATCACCAGATTGGTACGAGATCACTGCGCTCCCTACAGCTGTCGCCGCTTCATGCATAAAACCAAAACAAAGGTCGCGTGAAGGACACCTCCCAAACTAAATTTACAACAGTGCTAACCGAATCGAGGCTAATGAACTGCGACTTAGATGCAAACAGGCACAAAAAATAGGTTCAAGAGCCCGTGCCCTCTTCTTGGCTGAATCACCTAGCCTCGCCTAGCGCAGAAGCTGGAGCGGAGGCCGTGCTGAAAACGCTGCTGCGTCCTGGCAGCGCCTGCGTGTGCTAAAATTAGATATGACATCATAGGTTATTGCGGGAGACTTCCGGTTTCGCGACAGGAGATGGCTGCAAACAGCTCAGGCAGGCAGAGAAGGGTCTGTATCATAGGGGCGTGGGGCGTCAGCGACACAGGCCCAATGAGGCCTCTAAAAAGCCCAACCGAGCAGTTAAAAAATACACCAAGGTCGAGTCAAACGTGTCCATATTCCAGTCTGTATTTGCCTGACATAAATAGGCAAATCTAGTTGACGATGTCTTTGTTATTGTGTACAGCCATTCGAGTGGGATTAATTATGATTTATTTTGTTTACAAGTGCTGGTAGTTTATGAATGATATTTGAGGATTTAATTGACCTGCGTTAGAATAATGACAGGTGAGAAGTAAGCCAGTGGGGATTACTTGCTTATGTAGCAACATGTACATGTATACTCTATGCATGTACTCTGGGGGATACAGTGGGGATATGTAGAGGCGGTAGGAGGGATGACCAGAGGAAGTGGAGGATGAGGGGGGAATGAAGGTGGGAGATAGATACTCAGGGGTGGAGATTTAAGGCCCCCTGGAGATCTGAAGTCTTTTAGAGACAGCTGCTCTATGGGAGGCTGGCAGAGGCGACCTCGGGGCCGACCTGAGATTACTACCACCACGAGCTGCTCAGGAGCTGATCCCGGCAGTGAGCAGCTCCCCCTTTGTTCTACACTCACAGATGAATGGGAGGGCCCCGTGCTGCCTGTCCTCCAAAAATTAGCTGCTTGTATTAAGGCCCGGGCCAACAGGCCCTAAGGATTGATGGCGTGTGCAGTTGGGCTGTGAGGCGCAGGTTTATAACAACAGAGGCAGCCAGAGCAGCAGTGGCACCATCACTACTACCACTGCCGCCCGTTTCCACCACTACCACCACCACCACCACCACCACTAATCTTTATCCAACTCTTTCTGTCCAGTTAAACGCAGTTATAATTGTCAGAACAGGCTGATAGAAGGCTTGTACATTTATAACTGTCGGCATGTAGACGCATGGCAAGGAGGGGGTGGTGATGGAGTTAGATATATATTCCTGGAATGGGAGGTTATGATGCTAACCTAACCTATAGAAAGTAGTGAGAGGGAGATCTAGCGGGACATTTAGGGTGTTGGGAGAGTTTCTAATTAATCAAGCGTGTTGTCAGAAGAAAGTACGATAGCCTACAAGAGGACAGTGGATGCACATTACCACCACCACCCATTCTCAGAAGCACCACTGCTACCACCACCTCCGGCATCCTCGCTTCTGCCGTCTGACACTATTTGTGCTTTTTTCGCAGGCAGCGCGGCCGCTGCCGCCGCCGTTTGTCAGGCCTTTGCACACGCCGGCCTCCGATCAGGGGGACCTGACGAATATTGCAATCATTTATCAAATGCATTGCGAGCCGTGCCTAAGCCGGGTCCATTGGGGCCAGGCCGGGTTTTACCTGATGTTGAAATGTGTATTGGCGGAAGGCAGGCGGTAGAAGGCAGGACAGGAAGCCAGGCCTGATGTGCCTGTCAGCATCCTCCTCTAGATAGGTGCTGCTAGAGCCATTATAGTTCAGTCCTACCCCACCCACCCCTCCCAATGATTATCCCCCATGCCGAATCCCCCTACTGCTGTGAAAGGACATGGTCTAATACCGGCATACCTTGTCGTTAATACACCATATATGTCTACGCAGCTGGTCAATTGGACGTCCAATATTCAGGTGCAATACACCTTCGATCCAGAACTGATTATTACGATAAAAGATGAGAAATATTGACACCACCCCAGCAAATATATCGCCAGCCGCTTTTCGTATTGGGCATTCCTAGTGTGCTACATAAGTACATGTAGTATGTCAAAGTTAATTTCTGATTCCAGAAACAAACACCTATTGTATTGAACACACTATTTTAAAATACCATGAATTCGCGTAGAAAGAGAAGGGCCTGGAAAATACCCTTTTGGCGGTCGAATGTACAAATATGGGGAAATTTTCCAATTTGCTAAAAATTCGCTGAGTTGATCATAAATCCAAGTAATCAGAATAGAATGGCCAAAATTGATTAGGTATTTAACCTTGTACATTGCTTCACCTACGCGTATGTGTATATATTGTATTGCCACTGGAAGGATGACCTTGTAGGTAGACCTGTCTAGTATTACCGAGAAAGGACTGTTTTTAGAGTGACAGGCACCAAGAGCCATTCCCTCCATCCTATCCTAAGCAGTTCCTGTATCGGGCAATCTTATTAGAGATGTCATAATTGATTTTCCGTCACAAATTAAGTTTCACTTATGTCATGGCATTAGCACCACATACCAACTGGGGGATCCTCTCCTGTTTTATTCCACGGTCGCGCATTAGCAGACTCAGCCTGGGGACCAATGCTAAACAAGATAATGTTTACTGAAAATTTCTTTTCGCCTTCGGCCGCTGGTCTAAATCGATCTATACACGGTGATTTTATTCCCCCTAAAGACTGCGTTACCACAGTATAAAAAAAACCCTTGTGGCGGGTGGCATGGAGGCTACATTAAGGCGTGGAAGTGAGGGGGTTTACAGAGGCGAATGCATGGGACCCTTATTGATTTTCACCTCTGAATATGGTTGTAGTCTTTAGTCTGTTTGAGATGATCTGAGACCCCATTAATCCATAATTGTGTAACTTCCGCTGCTGCAATGCCCGGCAGCTATCTCTAGGTTAGAACCAGACAGCGCAAGGATGCCTCTGGGCAATTTCCGTCCTTATACAATGTTGATCCATTATGAGTTTATCGTCCAGGGGCTACTGGTAGGGGCTTTTAGCATTAGTTGGTACATACATTCAGCATAATATAAGAAGTCAGTCAGTTGCTACTCATACGCAGATGGTGCACACATATCGTCAGGATTGTCTGCATTTGAACTTGGTCCACATTTATTGTTTTATGTGATACAAATGTCTCTATCGCTATAAGGTCTTTTACCAGATGATTTCGTGTGATGAACAAAACCACGTGTGGATATTGCTGGTTTTCAAAGTGATAAAAGTTTCTTTATTTTTATATCACTTTCATTAGTGACACAAAGAAAGATTAAATAGCTTACACTTAGGAACCTCTCTAATGACACTTTTACTTTTGCAGTTGGCAATCAAGGTTATGGACACCAAGAAGATCAAGGAGGACTATATAAGACTCAACCTACACAGAGAAGCCAGGATCATGTCCCAGCTACGACACCCCAACATCATACGCCTCTACGAGACGTTAAAGGTAAGTCGCCTTGCTGTTTGGTAGCTGATAAGCCAGGTCCTGTTCAAAATGCAGATAGTGTAGGGGATATTCTCTAAAATGAAAAATATGTGGAGACATTTCTGGAATAATCTTTATTTTATCTGTTGTATGATAGATTTCTTGTATATATAATATTCAACTCCAAAAGTTGTAGGCGGAAACCCGGGTCTTCGGCATTGTAAGATGCCTAAAAATTGAGGAAGAAGGGTGAGCGCCAAATTCCACTGAAAATAATCTATATATTGAATTAGTTGTTGGCTAAAAAGGATAATATGTATACATTGGCAGCGACACATAGGTGTAAATTTGGAGAAGATGTATGGCATAAAATCCGAAGCATCGAGGTATTTTTCTGGAATAATACTTGAGAAAATCTAATAGTTTCACAAAAGACAAAACAAAAACAATTGAAACGGCAAAGGAAACCAATGCTTTCTCTATAGGGAGTGAACTTGCTGGACCCTTTTTGCCAGCTACAGATGAAATGTCATCAAAGCAATAACTTATTTAGGCATAGAATTATGTGACTTTTGGAGTTTCAAGCAAAATACTTTGCTCTCCCCTGGTTAGGAAGCAAATCCCTTTTCCTGGCCAATCATATCTGTTGAAATTGATAATTATGTACTTGCCTAGCATATTGAATGGTATTGTTCTAATAATATCTACTATTTTCTATGGATATGATTGACATGTGATTATCCTGGCTTTTAAGCTACTCATTATGAAAAGAACTAGCTAACACACAAAACCCTTTTTGACCATGTTTACACATTGGCTTCACATGTTGGTGTTTATGACATGTACCTATTGTTCATAGTCGCCTGAGAGAGAAGTCAGAATGTTTTCAATGATTTCTGAGAAATGTTACTGGTCACCAAGTGGTGTCCGTGCTAATGAAAAAAAAAATTAATGTGGAGTTTCAACAGTCTGTAATTGACAAAGAAGCGCATGAAGAAAACAGGAAAAGACATGGTGGATACGATACATGTGAAGAAGATGAGAAATGTTCAATAAGATGAATACCAAAGCATCAGTAAGGACAGTGCCCTCAAATGTGTTTGTCTAAGTAGCAATGGGCCTCTGAGAAGTGCCGTGATACCATGTGGCACAAAGGGGATTACAATAGTATTCTATCGTCGACCACGTCTTCCAGGATATTCAGCTGATCCTTCAAATTCCACAATCAGGTAAGGAGCATTGCATTGTGAAACACATGGTGACCAGTAACATAAATCGCGATCTGACTGCTGCTAATTTACATCTCTCTCGGGCAGTATGTTGGCCTCCATATTAGCCTAGATGCTGGCCTTAACCTGGCAGCTTTAGTATAACTACACTGTAAGGAGACCGGCTTGTGGGTAATGGTGAGAAGGAGGTGGTGGAGCAGGAAGACGGCATGGCTTCATACCAACGCTATGAAGCCATGTTGTGGCTTCCACTGTAGAAGGTTAACTTTAAACAGCAAATCTTCGCCACCTCCAGGGAAATGACGCAAAATAAGTCGAGAGCCGAGGGCCCTGTGGCCTCTCTCTACATTGTAAGAACAAGGGACTGGGTTATAATCATGAAGAAAGTACGAGGAGCCCTGTTGGGAGGAGGAAGAAGGAGGAGGAGGTGGTATGGAGGCGGCTGCTGCTGCTGCAGGGGAAGGTGGCTGGCTGGCTGGAGGGAGGCAGTGCCTACAGCTGTACAAGGAGCAGCAGGAGGGTGGCAGCGGCAGCACCAGCAGCCACCAGGCGTCCCGGCAGCCTCCACTCACTGTTATCCGCGCCCACATAGCTGCGCTCCTCAGCATTGTGGGCAGGCTGTGTGGGCTGTATTAAATCAATACCACGCCGTTCTTGGACCACGTATAGCTGTGCAACTTATGCACTTGTGCATGCCTGCTTGACCCGATTATAGCACGGCTATAGATACACAGATTAGCGACTACAGTGGCCGGCGGCGTACCTTCCGTCCGCGCCGCCGGCGCCATTGCTAACACACAATGGGCCCTAATCAAGCATTGCTTCCCATGATTTCACCTCGGCCCGTGTCCTTAGGGTTTTAATTGTGTTAGCAGGGTTGTGTTTAGGTGCAGCTCTCCTCCCCCCAACGTCCTCCCTGCGATCAATGGGAGACCCATTGGCCGAGTCCACTTTGGAGTGGCTTCTCTGGTTTCCGATAGTGCCACCACTCCCACACATTTGATGAAAGTCTCACCTTTTGCAAACCGTTACAGCAGGTTTTGAATTTCATTAATGCAACATTTAAACTAATGTGTTACAGGTACAATGAATTGTGATTGGTAATTAAACAACTTTAACTTCCCGATACTGTACTCTTGAGTATTACCACTGCGCTATCTAAGGATGCCATAATACCTGTCACACGTGTTGTATATTGCATAAAGAAATTGCATATCATGGTACAATGCGATTGATGAAATGTTCAGATGTGCGTCATTTACATGATATTAGAAATCCTTATGCATTAGATGGCAATATTTAGAATGCAATTCTCATTTGATTTGAAGCCATCCGTGGAAGCCACTATGTACCACAGATATGGATACAGTACTCCAGACTACTCCAGTTATTCACCTTTCCCTGTGGAGTGGGGGCCTTCATGTGAGGGCATGGAGGAGCAGAATAACTTCATTGGTAGTCCACAAGGAGAAATCTCCTTCCATACTAACAGTGGGCATACCAGATTCGTAAAAGGCGGGGTTTCTTGTGTCTTGGAGTGAGCATGTGGGCAGTTGGTGTCCATATGCGCAGGCCCTGGCTTACATGCTTGTCTTTTGCCATGGGATTCCCCCTCAGTGAACCATGTCTGAGTGATCAAAAGGCCATGGTTTGTCTGGCCCTGCCTATAGGACCAGGCAAATAAAAGAATACTTGCTTTCCCTTAGAGAAGAGTAGAGAAATGAAGCCCCGGTAGCGGTTTTCCCCCTCAACCCTCCTCATAGATTCGGTCATTCATCTCATAGATTTGGTCATTCATAGATATGGTCACTGCTGTGTCGGGCAAGCAGCATATAAATACCTGTCTAAACAGAAAAGAAAGGACTTAATGTCTGAGAAACCTTGAATGTCTGAGTTCCTCGCTGACTCTGGACGTAAAACTAAACAAACAAACAAACCAGTTGTTCAAACCAGTGAAGAAGATGAGGGTACACGGTACCCTTTTCTGTCACTAATATCTGCCTGCCTCTAGGTGTCTAGTCATAAAGAATTAAATTTGTCCATGTTGACAAGGTTTTCGAATATAATGAATGTTAAGTGTATTTTTATGCCCATACAGATATACAGGCGCCGATATATAAATGAAGGGAATGGTGAGATGAGTCATGAATGCATGCTTACTGATGGCACTCTTCCATTCCACAAAGAGACCTAGTCCCACCTTCCCTCTCACAGAACCCCTACATTTCATCGCATTTCAGTAGAAAGCCAGAAAACCACTGCGCTGGTCCAGGCAGAAATCAATGGGTCCAGGGGGTGGTAGAGGGAGCAGTAGTCAGTGGGGAAGGGGGATGAGACAAATAGCCACACCCGAATTTCCTCCCTTTGCCCCCTACCCCGTTTCCCCCTTGAAAGAAATTGGATTCGGTGAGGCGCTGCAACAACCCGCTTTATTGGTTGGTGGCGGGCCGGGTGGCATCGGTGGCGGTAGGGTGGGAGGGACGTGGTTGTCTGGAGCCAGGCAATGGCAGCACCTCACATGACAGCGTTCGGGCATTGATGGTGGCAGCCCGGGCCTGTAATGGTCAAATATCTACCTCCCAGATTGAGCGCGACCGAGCGGCCACTATCCAACCCCGCCTACCCAACCACCCACCCCACAAATAGCCTTAGACACTCCTCCAGTACCTAGTCCATGGTGCGGTTACCACCATCAAAAATCGCAATGCGCCGGTGTGCCCTATTATACAGAGGAATTTTTGCATCTCAACATCCTAGAGGCATCAATAAACATACACAGACTGATACATAGAAGCAGTTCAGCCTAAGATGTGATGGTGTACAAAAATCATACTATGGAAGATATGGGTTGGATGGTGAACATTATCCTCAAATATAACACCCCAGACAGGCTTGGTCCAAATCTTGGGAAAATCCGGGAAAGGTATCGGATCTACTTTTTCCCCCCAAATATCTATGATTTGCTCAAATGGTGACCAGTGATATGTTGAAGAATCCATTTTCCAAGAAGAGGCTTTCACACAACATTGCTGTATTTAACGTCGTGATCTGAAACGGTCGTGCACAATGTTACACCAGGGTATGCAACGTAGGAAATTCCGTGGGTGACGTCATACCTCCGTGCACACACATAGTATTCTGGTGGAACTCACTCTCTAGGGAATTGAGCCCCAACCATGACAGCACGTCCAGGCTAACACGTAGTTGCTGACTGCCTGACGTCACGTCGTCGTGACTTTGAATTGTGACGTCATTATGGCGTCATGGAGGTGACCATGACGGCAGCCCAGGGGACAGTAATGGCGTAACCATGGCTCGGCTCCTAATACAGACTATTGTATATAACCTATGGCGGTGTAGATATTATATTAGGAGCTGTATGGCTGCTGATGTAGACTGTCGGGCTGCACTCAGCCATCACGTCATCTGATTAGGACAGGTCATTTTGGCAGCTCACCTGGCCTCACGGACCACCTGCCAACCCCCTCCCACTATCCCATGTACCACCAGACACGGATGTAGCACTATCACACTCATCAGCTCATTCTCCTCTCATTGTCACATCCCTACCCCTCCCCTCCTCTCCCATGGCTACCTAAATTGTGTTGGCAGATGTCATGTCCGAAATATAGTGGATATCAAACAATGGTGAATGCAGACAATTCATACTATCTAGTACTGCAAACAACTTCATAAATATCATGAAATCTACTAATGGGGCGGGTATTAAATTTCCATATCATTGCATCAACTAATCCACGTCATACAATGAATCAGTGTAACATATTAATCGTCAGGGTAGGAATACTGAATGCCTCTTTTTTATTTCAAAATCCACATGATGAAAAACAGGGTATCGATGCTTAGGAATTTGATAGATTTAAGCTCTAAGGACCAACCTGTCATTGTTGAGCGAGGATGAAGTTGACACTATACGTTCTCACCGTAAGGCATGGTTGTTTGCTTGAGTTGTCTCAAAAGCCTGTGGCGATGAAGATGTCCCCTTTGATAAGGCACTCACCCACACACTCATTTCCTCTAAATTCATCCCCTATACTGATTTCCAATACAAAAGTCAATTCAATTCATAGTTTGAAATCAAGGTTCATACTGGTTGGCTGACTGATACAGTTTATGATGTGCAACATTCAAGGTAAAATCTCACTGTTGGCCGTTATTATCTATGTCTGAGTTCCACATGGACGTGAAACTGACTGTCCAAGCAATCAGTCAATCTATGGATCATTAGGGGTTAATTGGGTGGGGGTGTAAAGGTTACAGTGCTAGTGCAGTTTTCTAGCTAGGTACAAACTAGCGGATGCTATATAGCTTGGGACTTCAGGTTAATATGAATATAATTAATGCTTTTCTATGTCATAGATCCCAAGGAACTGAAAGTTAGTTACTAATAGGAGACTGTGTGAACTGTTTTAATTCAAACGCGGTCCTGTCCAAACCACTGCTTTTTGGCAAGGAAGTGTCTACATCCTCTAGGCATTTGAACAATGGTTCACTGGGATCACTCCGCCCACACCTGATCTCATCTTTTCCCTTCCTGCCTCCTGACCTTACCTGAATTGAGACTGTACCGAAGAAGAAAAAAAAACTGTTGTATGAATTAGCATCATGGAAAATGGCAATAAATCACAAGTACATATGATTTTAGTTTTGAAACAACACTGTTTAGTGTCAGTGCCAAGAGATATGTAGCCATGAAATCTAAGAAGGTTAGCTGAAGTGCAACTACATGTAGGATAGTCATTTTGTTTCACATGGCCCATCTTTATTGATGGGCGTTGTTACCGGTAGTTCTGTTTATATCAAATAGCTCTGTTTGTGTAGCTGGATTGTTTTGACCGACCTTTACTGAGAAATGTAGATCATCTCTGCCAGGTTCAACCATAAATCGGCCATCTCCATCCACCTTCCTCTTTCCAAACTCATCCTGCGCCAACACTGGACAGATCCCAGCCTATTATATATTCCATCTGACGTCTACCTTGTAAACCTTCCCTCAGGTCTCCAGTTATGTCGTCTCTATCCCTCTGACGGCTTCGGACAGTCCGGCGAGGCGAGTGCCAAGGTGAACACCCAGGTGTCTACACCCCCCCCCCTTCCGCACCTCCACCAGTACTAACAAATATACTGGTACACACATCTAAAAGTGGGCTGGACCAGGAATCAAACTGATACACGTAACTAGTTTACAAAAACTGTTTTGCAATGATGATGTTGGACAGTTCATAACAATGGTAAACACATGCATGCAAGTTGTCTTATCCATAGATTCCACATGGATCCAGAAGTAGAGCATGATTGGCGAGATGTCTTACATTGCTTTAACCACCCCACCATCAGATTTTTTTTTTAAATGTATAAACAAATGACTTCTACTTTTACTAATAAATAATTATACCAAGAGTGCCAGTTCCAAATAAGGCCGAATTGGTGAACATCTGAATTCCCATGGCAATAGACACCGGACAAGCTTGACATTAGTCTCCTCTTGTCCCTCCTTCATCCCCGCCCTCCACCCACCTCCCCGCCTCCCCTGGGTACTCCACGGTGCCATGTGCCTCCAGGCGTTTTCGGGGAAGACGTGGACGGCGAGACGGAAATCAGACGCGACACTGATTAAAAGGTGCGACCGAGTTTTAACAAATTAATGCGGCGCCCCAGCCTGACAGCCATGCCTGCCTGGTGCCTAAAGCTCAAGAACAACACTATCAGGCACTGGAGGAGCCCCATTTTGGTACTCTAAGGCTGTCCATCACTGCCGCCATGTGCCACGCCCCTGCTGATGGAACTGCTGCTACAGGTACCACTGTAATGTATGGCAGAATGGTTTGAACTGTGGGCAAAAAAACTCAATTACTGTAATGCGACATGCTTGTGTTGGGACGGGCCTTGTAATGGGGAGTGATGGCACTGGGGAAGTGCAGACCACTGCAGTCAGTGAGCATGGAGTAGCATGACTGGGGTATTATGACGATTGTATTGTGCAGTGATGGCGTGTGTTATCAACGCCAACGCCTGGATCCAATCACCAAGGAACGATATTGGTGACTTTTGTAGCACGGGCCGACCAATAAAAGATAGGTAACATACTAACATTGAAATGTAAATAAAACACCACCACAGCAGGTATCAGTGTTTTGTAACCCCCGCTATCACACAGATCTATGGTGCTGCCATTCACCATCACAAAGGCCCCCGTACAGTGTGTGTGAACCGTTTATGGGCTGTATTTTAGCAATATACCACAATATGTTCACTCTAGCATCATATCACATAACACCGGCCTTTGCAGAATATTACAACAACACACTAGATGCTCCCGGTACTTCATCTAGAGGGGTCATGTCCCTCACCTCTGCACTCTTTAGCTCAGTTGCAGGTCAAGACCACCTTGCATCTTCTATATATGTTTAGCGCCTGTTTGATGCTAATGTTACATATTATATTCATAGGGATCCAGACAACCCCAACAGGCAAACTAAGTCTCAAAGAGTGCAATCTTCACGTCCCCCTCCCCCACGAACACCCACCCTCCTCTCTCTCTGACCAAAGACCATTCATATTTATATCACAATCAGTATGACTACAATTAATCTGCTCTGTATCAATTAATCTCTGACCTGCTGAAAGCATAGAAATACCAGGATTGGACACACTTGGCTGCTGCCCCCTCCTACCAGATATCAGACAGGATGCCATAATGGACTATGACTATTGATCATAGGGATGTTACTGTCTGCGGATATACATTGTCGAAATGTGATCGTGATGTAGGTGATGATGAATTGTACGTCTGACTCACTTTCTAATATCAAAGCACCAGAGTTAATGAATTGCACTTTTCACACATTAAAAGTATGTATCCGGTACCAATCGAGTGGTATTGAAAACCGAGTATTGAACCAACTTCCTTGTTTTAGCCCTAGTACCCCGACCCCGTCATTGACTATACAATTAACTTGAAGTTAAAAAAACTTCCATGACAGACACTTATCCAGTCAGCTTATATGAGTTTGATGATATAATCGTGACAATGAATGTTGGAAGGGAAGCAGGGCCAGGGGGAACGGTGTTACCTGGAAGGGTATGACCAGTTCCTGGGCCCAAAACACGACAGAGGATGCTGGAAAGGTGGGCACAGCGCCCACCTGGCCAGGTGACAAGGATTTAGTGTGCCTCCTGGGTGGCCGATGGCCATCGCGACCAGAGTGACCACCGTCCACTGCCATGGTTATCACGACCAGAGGGACCATTGGTTATCACGAGTCGTAGACGCATGTACCTTTACGCCCACTGGATCACTTATATATTGCCACCAAGGTCAGTTTAGACTAGCACTTGGGTGCAAAATATATTTTGCCCCACCGGAAAGGAAACAAAAGGAACGATCTGTAAAAAAATGAAGGTTCCACACAGAACCTCAGGAAGATGGCTATTCCTCTGAAGAAGACATGTTTGAATGTCTAGTATGCTCAAAGGCAATTTAGAAAACATGTATTCAGTAGTCTTGTGTACAGTAGATTATGACATACATTGACTTGTTTTTCCTAAGCATTGGTATTAAATGTATATGTGTATAGCTTTCTCAAATTCCCTTGGCTTGTACTCAGATGTTCAGAGTGGGGACTGTGTATACATATCTGTGGTGACGTAGTGCCCAAGGTTCACACTCCGATTTCCGTTTTGGATAATGTAAACTTAACCCGTGTGTGTTTATTTGCCGAGACTGAGTCACAAGGACGATGCGACGTGAGGAACCTTTTTATAGGGGTTTCTACATTTTTAAAGAAATTGTTTTGATTATGAATAAAGAAGCCTGTGATAGTTGAGTTCACCATGTCAACTACCCCGGCTGTTTCCATTAAGACTTAGTGTCTTAGTGTTCTGACAGCATAGATATAACACAGAGCACGCCTACATCCGCTTTAAGGTGGATGAGACGAAAGCAAGGTGCACCTTATGATCGGTTCAAAAGGTGCTGTTTTAGTATTTTGTACTTTCATTCTGAGAGATATTTCCTCCTCACTCATGTGCTTTTTGTGTGCATTTTCTTCTTTTCTTTTTATCTTTGAGGCTTTTTTTTTCTTAATTAGTTTACATATAAAAGGAGTCACTGCTCAGTACTCTTTATAGTTCATAAAAGGATGGGTGGGAAATGTCAGTTTTCTGTTTTACATCGTTCAAGATATTGGGGCAAACCATCCACTCTAAATATAAAAGATTGTCAGTCATCAGTAATCATATGAAGATGATGCAGTTTGATACAGATGTGTAGCTTAAGGTTGTTTAAAGCTGCTGCTGTGACGGACATGGGATTAGACAAGTTTATTCTGAGATGACAGTAGATGATGTCCAGGTTAGAGTAAAGACAGTAGACCTAGCACTGAATGGCATCAATGTAAGCAGCACCAAGAGCATTGAAACAACAAAAGCACACACTGCTGACAGACTTCCTAGTGTCACACCCCTAGGGTGGAGTGGGGGATGCAGAGATAGTGCCTAAAGATGCCTTCTTACAGTCAGTAGGGGGTGTTAGTCGCGTGCCTGACACGAGTCCACCCTCCCATCTTTCCCCAAACATCCTATGGTTCGGCCCCACAGACAGTGACAAGTACAAGGATTCTAGTTCGGGGACAAACTTGAGGATAAACTTGTATAAATCAGTCTTTACGTCCTTTGTATCCCATGTTGTAATCCTCAAGTGTAAATCACCGGTTCCAGATGGCAGCCCTTTAACAGGCGGAAGTGCACGTGCATGTATACATGTGTACGACAGAATGATATACAGTGACGTACACCTCTCCTACATAGCTGTATACACACTCCAAGAAAGGGCCAGGAGAAATACTGAATTCAGACACACACACATACAACCTCGATGTTAGAGACAAAAACGAACCTAGACTCTTGAAATGCAAAGAAAACGTGTGTACTACAGGATGTCTTGGTTGTAAGAACTGACTTGTCCCAGAGATGCCACTTTTCCTAATTTTTTAGGAATTCCGAATTTTTTATTTTCATTGCTGAAGGTATTTCCTATTGTACATTGAGTAAATTAGGAGGATTTCCGAATTTTTGGGGATCAGTGAGTGGCATCCCTACTTGTCCAGTTACCAAATGACTCTCTTTTCAAAAGAGCCGGTTCATAGGTGGGTCCTTGTCCTGTATGTGTATAGGTCTGCTTTCCAAGATTACAAAGGGGTGTATGAAAATTGTAACAGAACGTGTGGCCAAAACGCCGAGGGGGGGGGGGTGCAACTGTCTCTTTAAAAATATGCTCCAACTGCGAGACAACATTCCATTTTAACAATTTTAATCATGTTTCTCATGACAGTGCAGTGAACATTTGTAATGATCTGAGAGTTGTGTATCGCAGCGGTCAGCAGATAGATAACATTTTCAACGTGTGAAAGTATTAGAATATTTATTGGGAGTTTAGTGCATGCATGCGATAATAACTGTATGAAGTCCCGGGCCCCACATAAAACAACCCTCCCCCAGACTCGCACTGACTAAGCTGCATCCCCTCAACCAACCCTTCCTCATCTCCTGGTAAAAGACAAGACACAGAGGACGGAAGACCTACCTAACCCAGACCAAACTATTGTCAGTGCACGGAGCCGCCACTTGACTGTGGCCATGAAGTGACAGTAACCGTGGTTACAGCACGACACGTGCCAAACAAAGTCCATGAGCTGCTCATGGCGAGTTAGCGACTCGAGGTCAAGCAGTCAACGACGGAGAGGGACCAGTGCTGCACTCATTCACTGACCCACTCTTCAATCAGCCTAAGGGGAAAGACTACTTCCTCGTGATTGGTGGACTGGCAGTAGGGAGACCACCTCTCCCCCCATTTGTAAAAACTCTGAATGCCATGGAACACGTGTATATATGTGTGTGTGTATATATATATATATATATATATATATATATATATATATATATATATATATATATATATTATATATATACATACATACATACATAGAGTTTACTTTTTTCCCTAGTCAGAGGACTACATGCGTATATCTAGTTTGGACTTTCATTCGAAGCAACTTGAGTTTTACTCCCTTTCCTTTTAGATTCCCAAACGTCCAAAGAGAAAATGTACGCACTAGCGTTGTAGGTAAAGAGCTGTGGGATTACTTTTTATTTGAATCCTTGAGTCTTTATTCAGACCTGAAGTAGGGTTCTGCACTGCATCAACCCTCCAAAGGTGATACGACCGCACTTATAGTTAAGTGGAAATGTGAAAGGCCGCCTGCCAAAGAAACGGCCTGCTCCGTGCCAAGGAAAGGGTGGGGAAAACAGCAACGCATGAAAACCTACTCATTGATTATTGATACGCTAGCAGGTATACACTTTAATGTCTGTAGAGTGGGGCAGCCTTGGTGTTGTTGCATGACATAGACCTTTAATTACGGAAAGGTCGCAGGGGGAACAGTTTCCTCACAGCTTGCACATGTAACCTATACACTTCTTGGGGTATCTACGTAGATTACAGGAGTTTGCGATAATGTAGATTGATATAACCTGCATACTGAGACAGTAGATTGTAGAAATTTAACTGACTATCGTTTGGAGCTATGTGTACTTCATTTATTTAAATGTAGGCTCAGGATAAGTGCTAGTTAATGCACAAAACCATGAAACTGAGATAAGGGGACTTTGCAACATGAATTTGAGAATTTGAGGCTAGGATAAATAGCTAGTGGACATAATGGGGGCGGGTAGGGTAGAGGGAGAGGCAGGAATGGTAAACATGATCAGTGCTCCCTGGATCAGGGTAGTAGTACATGCAGTAGGTGTCTGACAGGAGACACGTGGCAGGGGGAGGGCTGACCTCCAGAGTAAGAATCTCAAGGGTTATGTGCTGGAGGAGTGTAATGATGGCAGTAATGTGCCCATGTTCATCAACACACGGGGTGTGTCCCTCACATTACCTTCCTCCAGCAGACATGACCGCACACTGCATCCATTGTCAACTCACACACAGCATGCCACCCGTGACAGCAAGACGTGAGCAATACTCCTTGTCACATAGTGAGCGGATGTTATATGATGATGAGATAGGTGTTTCTGGGTTATTTCACTTGATGTAAAGGAAAGTGACTCTTCGTATTTTCACAGAAGTTTCTACTTTACATCTGACATTTCCGTATTCATTGCGCTGGTTTTCTGTAGAAAATTGACAAAGATCCTGATGTTTCCATCTTTTGTGGAGGTGGTTGCCTAGATCAGTTGTATCAGTTAGCATCAGTGCAAAGTGTCCATTGTTTACCACTTGTCTCTGTTATGAAATCAAGCAGGTTTCTCCATTATTTTACCTGTCTTATTAACTCTGCTTCATAGAAACAGTGTTTGAAATAGACCCTGGTAAGAAATGTGTCACAAGATTTATGGGTGTGGTCTTTTGTCTTACAAAGCTTATAATTACAAAGAAAGCAATTCTTTTGGAATTCTATCAAGTAAATGGATAGGGGGTGCTAACCAGATCATGTGATCCACCCCAAAATGGGGTAATGCAACAACAAGTAAGGATGAATCACAGCCTCTGACAATGTTGAGACTAAGATGGAGCCTGTAGTGTGGTGAAGACAGAGATGGGCTGATGTAGGGTTGAGTAAGGATGGTGTTTGCAGGTATGCAGGTCGTGCAGGGCGCGTGTAGTGAGACGCGCGCCTCCCCTGTTTACCTTGGAGGAGCAGTGTGTATGTAACCGCCTCCATCCTCGTCTTAGGTTGCCACCAGTCTCCCCATATCTAGACTACTGCAGCGCCTTCCCCCCTAACCTCAGTAGGGAACTATGGGGCAGCTGTGGACGAGCTTTATAGTTTATTCGTAGATATGATCACAAAATTAGGCGTGTGATAATGTGCTGAACGTTCAGGCAAAATTCCCAATTATGATCTCAATAATTTATCAGGTATATGGATCAACAGGGCCAGAGCGACTTTAGAATTGAGGTAGAAAAAAATCGCTTGTTGTTCATTTTTCCACGGATGGCACTCCATAATGGGTAGTACATTGGACGGTTGGCGCCCCGTCCCGTGGAACTGCAAGGGTCGGATGGCGCCCACCCCGCGCCCTGATGAGACAAGGCGCTGTTTACGTTGAGCATACCACCACAGCCACTCACATCCCTAGGCCCTTTACCTAAACGTGGACCTAGCCACTCCAGGGGCCATGCACACAGTCTTCAGGTACAGACTACTGATCGCGGCACGTGGAGGCGCGTGACGCGAGGTGTCACGTCGTGTTGGTGTCACGTGCGTGCAGCTATGTATGTGACAGCCAGCACCACCACTGAGAGTGACACCACTACCGACCTCCTGTCCACCCTACCCTCTAACCTATAGTTTTACCTGCCTCTGTAAACATGTAGGCATAAACTAATCCACCTACCAATATCAATACACATGTTTTCTCCCTTTTTCCATTACGCTCCTGCTCATTGTTTCTTTCTAAATTTCAGTGCCTGTAGTATTTTCTCTCGAAGTCTTAGATGTTTTGGAGATGCATTGGATCTTTTTTGATGGCAGATTTTCGCCTAACATCGATTTCGGCAAAGTCGATTAGACTGTTGCTACTGTAATTGTGAGTTCTAATCTTTGTTAAAAACAATTAAGTATAGTCAATATGAATATAAAATGGCTTGTTTCATAGAACTCAAGATGAAATATATGCTGGGTCCTCAGGGGAAATATGGTTGATGACGTTTTGGGTAGTGTTTTCTTTGTAGGACAAATCAGAGAACAAGAACCTTGCAAGTCCAATGCGACTATTCTAGAGCCACCCACACTAATGGAAAGGGAGGCATCTGGCGCTTATGTGAGAATCAGTTACAAATTTCGTTATCGCAAATGGCGTTTATATGCTACTCTGCATTTTGTAGATCCCAAGGCACTCAACATCCACAATAGACGCACATGGGGAGCCCCTGGTGTGCTAGACGAGATGCCCCCTTGAGGTCACATAGGCGTGAGTGGGATACTTGAAGGTGGCGGATGACCTCAGAGCATGATTATACAACATAGGCCAGTTATCAATTAGCAAACGTACCAATTTAGTTTACTGTATATAAGTGACGATCCACGCATACTGAATGGATGATATCCGCCATATAGAGCTGTGGTCCAATGTGTGTCCAAAGAAACCCAGCGCCACCTGCATTGTAAAGACGAACATGTATGATTGTCTTAGCAGAACTAAACTCTCAGGCATGTGTTAAACTTCACATGATTATGTTCAGGGTATGCCGTCTAGATTCCTCCTAAAAAACCTAAATAGGATGCTGGCAGCGCCACTGGTAGGACCTGAGTAAGTGAAGCACCCCCCCCCCCCCCAACATAATGGTTATACACTACGCTGACCACCGTTCGGCATCGTCCGGGGTCTAACATGATATGGACAAGCAAACCACTATACATGCCGCCGACATTCCTGGTGCTTACATGCAAAGGTATCGTTTTCAAATTAGCCCTATGGTCTCTCCAGGGTTGGCCTATCATCATTACTCCACAGGCCTTCAATGTTACCTGAGGCAGTACCGTGTGCTAAACGAGTGTGGAACTAAGTGGTGACTGCCTGGAGGAGAGAGGAGTCGGGGCGGAGCGAGCACGTGTGGGTAAGGTCTACATGGTAGCGTCATGACAATCCCATGAAAACCGTGTCAGCGTGGCCCCGTATGATTGTCCTGACGACCAGGACGAGCAGAGGTCACTTCTGCCTGCAGGTGATAGCTGTCCCTACCCAGGTCGAACACAACAAGTTTATATTCTATGTCCCTGTCACACATCTATACACCTATGTATTAGATACACTCATGTACATGTGTATACCTTTCACAATATATCTCAGTGCCTCAAATTCCAGTAAAGGTTCGAGGTACATTTTAAATCTATGGCGATACTGCCATTGGGATTAGCAAATGGTAGTTGTTCCACATCACTATCTGTATTGGGTCTTACCCCAAACCCCACCCCAAACCCTGGCTAAAACACTATAACAGGCAAAAATGGCTTGTGCTCATTTGCTATGGCACCCAACTGACCCATAGCATTGCTATTAATGAATGCATAGCAAAAAAGTTAATAGGCTATAGACAATTGCACAGTGATATATTTACAAACTATGCATATATGTATTTAGCCGCAGGACTGGTTGTCTGATTTCATAATCTCCGATTGTCAATATGGGGGTGTGGCTAGCAGGATTGTTTTCAGCAAGATAAGTGACATTTGGTTATTCCAGGAGTATCCTGTTTGAGAGAATGAGATATGGGAAGAGAGTGATCACCAAAAGCAATCTGATGCATATCGTGTGATGATAGTTATATAAAGCTGAAAGAGATAAATGATTTACAATCCCACTGTCTCATGGAGTGGATATAGAAATGGTGACAATCAAATATCATCCCCAAGCAGGGATAGTACAAAAGCAGAGTTCTGAGCACAATATTTGATCTTTTAGGACACAGTATTTACATTTCCACCAGGGATCTGATCAACAGCACTTTGCTGCTGAATGGAGGTATGTTCACATCTTAAATTCATAAGAGAGTCGCATGTATATCCCTCTGAAATCCATCGTTTTTTCTCAAATTTAGCAGAAAAAAAAGAGAGAAGTACAAAGATTCCTGACTACTAGTAATAGTTTGGCTGACAGCACAGTTTACAAGTAATTAGCTATTCTACCCTGGGGTGACCAAGGCGCTACTATTGTACTCATTGAAGGACCAATATAAGGTTATTATCTTCATTGAGTTCCACTTAAAATTATCCCACTTTTTGTATGAGCTGTTTCTTTTCAGTGTGTATGAAACTTATGGCCTGGATATGTTTCCAGATTTTTTTCACGTTCTGACTAGGGGCGACTGGACCTATAATCGTGTACCTAAATACAACGTGTATGTATAATGCACATAATGAACACATATTTAGGGGAGTGTGTTTAGGTTGGGCCATCCTTGATGCTGCTGGGGGCACTCTCTCACTCAGTGAAATAAACAGGGACTGGTTCACTCCATCCAGATGGAAGGCGATAAGTCTCAGGGCCCGGCGCCCCCAGTGTCTATTGTCAAGGACCCACGCCACTCTCTAAAACCAGCCCGTGGCTTGAACGTCATGGCACCATGAATATGTATGACCAAAACACAAAACACTGCCTACCACTCCTAGTAAGTGAGGTGAGAGAGACTCACATGCAACACATGTATTATATATTACATGACAATGAAACTCGCTCGCCCTCACCATCACCTTTCTAGCGCATAGGTTGGTCCTTAAACTATGATGGGATGGCACACCGCTTGCTGTTTGGCCATGGCGTAGTGTTTGGATTCATCCATTTACAGAAATTTGGCAAACATGATAATCTGAACAGAAGACGTGTGTTCACCACCATCTGTCAACGTTTGGTTTTATGTGAGGATCCTTTTCAACCTTTTGGGTATTTAAAGCAGACCGTACAAGATCTGGAAAATTGGTGAATACAGAAAGTTGGACTTTTTTTCGTTTTATGTTTATGCCAAATATATTCTATGTACAGAATAAATTCTATGTACAGAATAAATAGAGAGTAGAACACATATGTATATCCCTAGGATACATATACATGTAACAGGTCCTTGTAATAGACAAAAATGAATAATGTGTGAACATCAGATCATACGTAATCCCTACTTTCAAAGCCCACGGGGCAGCATATTCAACACAATACCTCGGTATTTATAAGAAAGCTGTTGAGTAGGTGGGGCAAGGTGGGATATTTCATGGACAATCACTCCATTACCCGCAGGTTTTTGCGAACAAAATGACCAATTTATCTTTGGGCCGTCAAGGTCATGTCACCTTGACATAGATCCTGAACACGTCCCTCCATAAATCATGCAGTGAGGTGAGCATGACGCTCTACTATGAATGCAACGCCCTTTGGGTATTTGAGGTAAACTGTGCAATCTCCCAATTGTATACATACAGTAATAGAAAAAAAATCAAAAACATACTAGGACAGAGAATGACATTAATCCTTTATGTAAGAGCCACGGAGGCTTTCAGATTGGACCATTAAAGACCTGAAGATATAAATATCAGTACCGTTTCTGCTTGCCGATTCAACAAAAAGATAATGTGGACCTGCCACATAGAAACAAACATTCGACTGAACTACTATAGTGAACAAGTAATCAATGCCTAACATGTGACTCGTCATTGACTACTTATTTTATTAAATGATTAATCAATAAAATATCAATAAATTCAATTTGAAAAAGAAATCATTCACCTCCCCATGGGACTAGAAGCCTGCCATAGTAGTGTGAGTAGCCCCACAGTACACCAAGTCAACACAGGTAAAACCTGGCCCTGGCTGAGTCTTGAACACCCAACCTTCAGATCAGAAGTTGAAGATCTTACCACTAGACCAACAGGCCATGTCTAAGAACCCAGTGTTGAAGGCTCTACACATACACCACTGCACACTATTTATTATTTTTTTGCTTAAAATGCCAAAAACCTTTCAAATATGCCTGGGACCATATGTTCAAAATACTATTTTTGGACCAGTAACATTACAAGCTATGTAATGTTACTGGTGAGATATTTAGTTACTCTAAGACATCTTTCTCTAAACATTTGTGCTAACACTATGTAATCCTATGACAAAGTCACTCACACTGTAAAAACAGTGTTTAGGGATTGAACACCAGTGTTTAAGACTTAAACACTTGTTTAAACACTTATTTGTCCCACTTTTCTAAACGCTTCTTTAGTGCTAAACGCGTTCAATTTTAAACGTGTTTAACTACAAAGTGTTCAACCAAGTGTTTAAATGCTAAACACTTAAACACTTCAGTGTTTAGATGTTTAAGTACAAGTGTGCAAAAGCTAAACACCTAAACACTTCAAGTGTTTAGGTGTTTAAATGCGGGTGTTGAGAAAATTTGGTGTGTATCTTTAAACACCTTTTTTGCAGTGCAGACTTCAAGATTATATATCTTGGAAACTATTCTGGGACCTTTTTCTTTTCACTGCATAGGGAGTTGGATTTGGGATCAGTAGGGTATGGGTTCGAACCCTACCTCTGGCAATGAAACTCTTGTAGGTTTTAACATCTGACATATGACATGTAAGGTGTGCCTGATATCCATGGATAACAGGGACTGGGTGCCTGATATCCATGCATATCAGGCACGCCATACAAAGTCATGATCCATGCATCATGGCATGCAATATCGACAGGTATCGGAATTGGAATATCCAGAAAAAGCACCCAAAATCACAGAAATCGATATGACCAGTCACTTGACAAATGCATGGAAAATTTGATAAGGGTCCACATTATTATAACAGTTGCTACTCATACGATCATTTCTATTGTTTTCTTTGCTCGCCAGGACCCTTGCTCTAGCTGGCAACTGCTCATGGTCAGTAGGCTAAATATAGCCATAAAACCAAGATGAAACAAACAACCAAGATATTATAAAAATAGACGGTTGTCAATAGAAACACACAACTGAAATTGTATGTTTCTGTTTTGAAATGTGTTTACACATGCGATTGACTCTTTTCCATAATTGATGTGGATTGTGGCCTTCTAGGAGATAAAGTGTCATCTCATTATGTCCCTGATCCTGTTCCCTTCTTTATCTTGCCGCACCGGCAATCTGCACTGTCATCTAGAATGATGTGCTGACGTCACGATGACCGAGCAGCTGCCACACGGGCTATCTAGATAGGGGGAGCTTGCCTACCTGAGTGCACAGGTAGAGAGGCCTTCTGTCGGCGATGACGACACCAGGAGGGGTGGGGCTGCAGATGGGGGTTCTCAGGTGTACCCACCTTTAGATCCTATTGACAGAGGTCAGCCAGTGCGGTGGACAGAGGCAGCAGCACATAAATTTAGTAACACGACTGTACCTCTGTGGATGAGGTGGCGGAGGAAATTGATGATCGTAGAATAATAATGATACTTGAAGGAGTGGTTAGGAGGGTACTGACAGTGTAAATCTTGTGATGGGATAAGTGGTGGTATATGGGGTTACAGATGATAGACATACTGTAGATGTATACTATAGATCTATGATATGTAATATAGTATGGTCATAAGTAACAATTCACCTTAGTAACAATTCCCTTTTCAGCCTTTTACACTCAGAATTGTGTCCCCTTCCTGTATAAATGTGGAAAAAGTTTATTATTGTTATATCTAGGTATAGTGGGGGCTATAAGGTTGTATAGATTAGTGCCAGGTCATTGACCTATTTTTCTTTCTTATCTTAAGAAGCTTACTTATTATTATACTTCTTCATTTATATAACCTAGATGATAATTCACACTGGGGCCATTTGATTTGATGTATCTAAACCTGGTTAGATACCGTTTTCTCTCCACACTGTCTTACTACCGGTACACATTCAAACTATGAAATAACATGCCTAAGCATGAATGTTATCTGGTGAAATACTGTAAGTGTAGCACAAGTATGGTGTATCCAGAGACACAGCATTGGCCAAGGGTAGTATGCTACGGTAGGGACACCACTGTTAAATAGTCAAAATGTACTGTGACCTACCAAAAGGATTTAAGATAGGCTTTGTAAATGCACGGAGTATGCAGGGAAAGATGACAGACATCAGAAAGAGATTCTGTGATTTTGATGTAGTGGGCATATGTGAAACCTGGCTAAATAACACACAGCCTAATAGTCTCATCCAATGGCAGAGTATGACACCCTTCAGGCTAGACAGGGATACTGATAAAGCAGGTGGGGTAATGTTTTTGTACGAGATGAATATTGTAATAATGTTACAGTCGTGGAGACGTTATCAAACATATGCGAAAATATTGAAACCCTCACTTTAACCATTGAGAGAACCATGGTTAGAAGGCAAATATTTATAACACTTTATAAACTCCCTAAGGTTACTGTTAAGAAATTCACAGATGACCTTGAACTTGTACTTAAAGACATTGATTGTGATAACTATGATGCATGGGTGGGAGGGGATTACAATACTAATTTTGGTAACAAAGATGATGATGAGGTTAAGGGGTGCTTAGCGCTCTTGAACTCTTATGGTTTAAAGCAAATGATTCATAGGCACACCCGCCCCAAAGGAGAAAATGGGACCATCATTGATAATATTTTTACAAATGCTAGTGATATTGTGTTTAACAATTCCTTACCGACACTGATTACTTATCATGTACCGGTAGCTTGTGTACAGAAAAAAAACAGTAATATCAAAGTCACTAAAAGTTTTAGGGGTAAAAGTTATCGAAATTACAATGTTATTGACTTCCAGGTGAGTCTATTGTATAGAAAATGGAGTGTTTTTTTATAAATTGAAGAATCCTAATAACATGTGGGACTTTATACTGAAATGTATTGATGAATATCTAGATGTGCACTGTCCCGTCAAGGATATCAGAATAACCGGAGCTAATGCAGCTTGGCTCACTCCTGAAATCAAAGAGCTCATAGCTGATAGGGAGGCTTTCATGAGGGATCATTACAGGTATGGAGATCCTGAATTACTACATCAGGCAAAATTACTACGAGACAGCATTAATATCCTTTCCAAAGAATTAAAAAAGGGTGAAATAAATGACTTCTGGGGCAAAATTGGGGAACTAGTAAAACCCAACAAAAATAGTCTCAAAGCAGAATTCCTGCATCACGAGACAGGGGAGAAAATACCAGACACTGAAGCTCCAGAGTATTGTAATAATTTTTTGGCCACTATAGGTGACGTCATGTGTACAAAAATGTGGTTCTCTGTGAATGGTAGAGTAATCCCCAACAAGATTGTGAATAAGCCATGTCCTGCACCTATTGTCTTAATTGATGAAGTTGAAAAGCTTGTTGATGATATTAATATAAATAAATCTAGTAGTATAATTGGATTGAACGCCAGGGTCTTAAAAGATGCATTGAGCGTTATGATACCACAGTTACATACCATTTTTGTACAGCTGTTAAGACTTGGAATTTTCCCAGACAAGTGGTCATTAAGTCTAGTTGTGCCAATTCCCAAGATGGGTATCTTTAAAAATATTTGAATCTGGAAACCTATTGATCTTTTACCAATTCGCTTAATTGAAAAATTATCCATTGCCAAATATATATAAACACCTTGAGGTAAATAATTTGATCACCAGTTGTCAATATGGGTTTAGGTAAATTATCTTTTATGGGAACTAGATAAGGGTAATCAAATGTCCATTTGTCATATAGACAGATCTGAAGCATTTGATTTCATCCACCACTCCCTATTGTCAGAAAAGTGTAAATCACTACTGATTCATAAAAATATGTTAAAATGGTTAGCTTCATATCTAGGAAATAGGCGACAATGTACTATGTTAAATGGTACTGTATCTCCGGAGTCTAAGGTCAAATTTGGTGTTTCGCAAGGAAGTACACTTGGCCCCTTACTATTTTTGATTTATGTTAATGATTTTCCAGAATGTATACAAAACTGTAAAACATATTTATGCTGATGATGTAGTTTTAATATCTAAAGGCGATACCCTTGTAGAATCAGAAAATAGCCTTAATACTGATATACAGAATGCTAATGCATGGTGTAAAAACAATTGTATAACTGTTAACTGTAAAAAAACTAAAGTTATGAGAGTTATTAGAAAGGGTTCTAAAGCCAATATTCTAACACTTAATACATATTTAGATGGTCATAAATAAGAATGTGTTAATAATTATAAATACCTATAGATAGTAAGATGGATTTTAAAAAGCATGTTCAAAATACCATCAATAGCATGAGTCATAAGGTATCACTCTTAGGCCACATTAGGAGGTATTTAAGTAAAGAACAAGCGCTCCTGATCTACAAACAGATGATCCTGCCTTATGCAGACTATACCAGCTTTGTGATTGACTGTTCCTCTACTGATTTAGTGAAGAAGAATTAGAATGTGCAGGGTCGAGCACTGAGAATAATCAAACATCAGAATATGTATGAACAAATTTCTATAACAGGACTGCATACAGAATTGGGTATAAAAAATTGGAAGATCGAAGGTATACGCAATTATTGGATTTGATGTTCAAATATTTAAAAAGTGTTGGGTATAGGATTAATGAAGAGCAGCGCTGAACCAGAGGTGATTCCAAAGTGAAGTTTCCCCTTTACATAAATAATTATAAAACACGATAAAAGTCCTTGGTGTAAAGGAGTACAGGCTTTGGACAAACTAGATGCAGCGACACAAACCACAATGGACAAAGTCAAATTTAAGAGTCTCATCAAAGACATCCTTAAACCAAAGGTTCAATTACATCAGCCATGATCACCACACACTGACTGGAAACGGTAGTGAGACTTTTCCACTCTCTTTAAAAAAAATAATAATAAAGTCCAACACATATTTGTTTATACACCTTGGACTTGACTGAAACCGGTATCTCCTTGGTGACTTTTCTCAGGCGCTTATCTCCTAACTTAAACCTGGGTAGACCGAAACCAGTTGCCCATGGCTTAATCACCGTATTTTTCCTAAGCCTATACTAACGACCTCCTCCTCTCCCATTTCTAATCCAAATCACCTGGAGATGCTTTGAGACTGAGTGACTCACCTCTTTTACTGGCATTTGCTGAGTTGATTTAATTGGGGATCATGTGTCTTGTTGTCTTTTTTTTTCCGCTACACTACTCATGTTGCTATATATCAATATACATGTACCATGTAGTTTTTTTCTTTTCTGTGCTATTAAGGTGTACAATTAATGACATGATCAAGTGAAGTAATGAGGGGCTGCCTGGTGCATCCATCACTAGTATACACATGTGCGTAGCTGCTACGCGTGGCCAGGTTTACATATCATGAAGAAAATACATGTAATTTCATACCTGGTGAGTTAGGAAATAACTGGGTGCTTATGCTTATGGTTATAGTGTCTGGGGTGACCAAAGGTGTCCATGTATTGGAATATTACTTGTGTCGACTTTTTCTTTCTTTTCTTTCTTTCCTTCGTTTCTCTTCCAATCCTTGGTTATTTACCAGTCATGATTAACATGGCTAAATTTTATATGTAAACATATTAATGAAGACCACATACAAAAAGTGTTTATTTGACTTTATTGACACATCTGATTAAGGAAGAAAAGAAGCCTTTATGTGGGCCTCTGTCACTAAAGCATCTTGGATTGTAATGCATCATACTTATTTTGCCAGTCATTAAGGTCATGACTTACAGACATCATAAGTCATATCTTTACACGTCTATATCGTTAATCATTAATCAAAAATAGTTGTTTCTGACTGTACGCATAGAGCCAGGTCGACTCAATTGCAAATATGGAAGACCACCCAGTAATTAATGCAATAAATGTTTTCAAATACAAAATACAAATAATATTGCATATCTACACTGTAAAAAGTTAATGTATACATACAGCAGATTTTGCTGTGATTATACAGTAGAAGTTGCTGTAATCTAAAATACAGCAAGTTTTGCTGTACAAGTATCAACATTGTTGCTGTAAATACAACATTACAGCAAGTGTTGCTGTAGATATACTGTCATATATTTGCTGTAGCCCCAAATACAGCAACACCTGCTGTTCAGTTACAGAGTGTATTGCTGTAGATGCAGGATTACAGCAAGTACTGCTGTAGACATTGTGGTTCTGTGCTTTGGCACCAGGTGGCCTTAGTATCTCTTTGGCAGATAATTTTTACTCAAAGCTGAATATATTTTCATCTATGAAAAGGAAGTCAAATGTGTCACATAATTGAATAATGTGCAAGAGTGAACATATTGTATTCTAGTTTGATAACATGTGGAACTCTTCATTAAACTATGTAAACTAAAGCAGAAACTTCTACATTCTGTCACACACACCTTTACTGTGGCTTGGAAGTAAATATGAGTATGGACACCAAGCTTCCTAGTGTATCAGCTAAAGTGCCTGTTGCAAAGATGGTGTAATACACCACACTTGCCTGTTGTGACTTGGGTGTGATACTCAATGGCTAGTTTTACACCCATTTAGTCATAAATAATGCTACATAGCTGGCTATCATGATGACCCAACTACATATCTCTACTTGGTCAAGCCAACCAATATGCAGTGACCAAAACATTACAATCTTCTGTACATTTACAGCAAATTACAATCTACTGTGTATTTACAGCAAATTCTACTGGAACAATTGTTGCCAGCAACTTTTGCTGTTGAACAACAGTAGTATGATTTACAGTAGAAGTTACTGTAGTTCAACAGGAGATGTTGCTGTACCTTTACAGCAAGTCAGTTGCTGTAGACCTACAGCAAAATCTACTGGAACAATTGTTGCCAGCAACTTTTGCTGTAGATGTACAGCATTTACTATTTACAGTGTAAGTTAAGATGAACTGTTTGGAAACCATGTGCAATAACATGGGGACTACAGGATTTTTTCAAAGGATAGGGGTGGCTTGGACTGCCTCATAGATGATGTTGCTAATGATGATTTGAAATATTCTCTAGTATTATAAGTTGTTTGGTAATGGCGATAGTGACAGTTAAGTGATCAAAATGGGGGTTGGCCTTGGTTGATAGGTATGGAGTAGTTCTGGTCTTTGGGTGTGGAGGGTAGTCGGGTAGACCAAAGGCCAGGTAGGTTGGGCTGGTGGATGCTGGGTGATCCGAGTGAATGGTGGCCTGTGTCACGGATTGATGTGTGCCATCAAATACTGAATCAAAGCACACACAGGTCACATCGACCTCAGTCGAGCAGCAAAGTTAAAAACACACCAAGTCGATTCATCAATCGATCACAGCCGATCCCGGCCACAACCCGCTGTACATTGTGCATGAACAAAAGTTCCAGGATCTTTGATTTACAGTAAATCTGTTTGAACCTGTGTGATGTGGCAATGTCGTCTAAACTACTGAGCGTAGTGTTCTGTCAGAAGTAGATAAGTGCTAGGTGCTATGTTAGTAGCGGGGTGGAGAGTGACACGGAGAGGACTGCTAGCTGTAATACAGGCAGTTGTACCAAATTCCTCCTTTCTGCAGCTGCTGTGGCTGCTGCCCATGATTTACCTGTAGTTTGTGCACTGGGAGTAGGGGCCGTAGCGTGATGGGAACAGATGGAAGGTACACATTCGCATAACCCCCTCCCCCCTACCCCCTTCGCAGTCCCCCGTCGCTGGGCACAGCGCTCGTAATTTCCCCTTCCCGTGCTGGCGGTTCCATCTTTTCGCGTGCCGCTACTTCACTCTGCCCCTACCCATGTCTCTCCCCCCCCCCCACCCTCCATACACGTACGGAGTTGCCGCCTCGCCCGAAGTACACCCATATGTCCATATTGATTAGTGAGCTCTCCCTGACGTTACAGCCAACAGCAAGCCTCCTCTGCGTATCGGGAGGGGCAGAGTGAGTTAAGGATGGAAGGAGGGGAGAGGAGGATCACCCTGCACCTCGCCCAAAACACGCTGACACAATCACAAATTTGCAACCACCCCAACTCTATGGGTTCCATAACGCAGACAATTGCTAAAGGGTAAGGGTCTGACCAAGCTCATATCCCTTGGGCATTCAGCTCTCTAGCTCCTTCCCCGTCCACTAAGACTATTGTAATATCCTTTGATCGCTAACAGACACAGGTAGAGGATGTAAGGCTCCTGTGGCTTGAGGGGCATGTTTTATACCGGTATATGGAAAGATGAAATCCACCCCCTCTCATCGCTACCTTTCACCTTAACCCCAGTGCTCGTCTTAACCCTCAGGGCATTGCGCCAAGATCATTAATAGTCGGCGTCACATAGAACGCTGCAGTTTATTTCTTGTTTCCAGTGTATAATGAAATAAAATAATAGCCTACGGATGAAAATGTAAGTTTACTACCTGATCCGAAGGTACATCATGAATCCCCTGTGAATGTGGAATGTTTTATTACATTGTAATTCTGTCATAGTGTATGTTGCTACATCTACTGCTGTACGTACCCTTACTCCTGGTAATATTGCAATTGCACAGTTATGGTGCATTTTCCCTACCCTCTATCAAAAATTCAATGCCTAAAAAGCAGAATGTATCCTTTGTTATCAGGTTGAATGCCTAAAGAACTGCCTATTCGTGTTCAAGTGATCGTTCCTCATTTTTCAGCCAGAAGGAATATGAGATATGTTATGATACGTACAATCTGCTTTATTATTGCCATCTTTAAGATGTTGGGGGAGGTACTGTTTGGTCCAGAATTTAGTCGACATATCTTTGATATTATTATATCTTAGATTTTGTTTCACGAAGTCATTTCTTTAAACCAGATAAGTCTGTGAAAATGGATAGATGTGCCATAGACAAATGGACTGAAAAGAGTGATAGAATGAAATTGACCAACGCTCGCTCTGTATATATTTATTAGAGGCCTCATGAAAGGGAAATTTCCACCCTTTTCCCTGCTAAGTTCTGTTCCTACCAATTAACGTATACCTAGGGGCCTAGGCCTATATCCTTCGCTCAAACCCTCCCTTCCCGCTCCCATTTCTGAGTATGACTCAGAAATGCATGTGCTGAACTACAGACAATTGCTTTAGCTGTATACGAGAGTTTCGACGTTTGTAATGAATCTGTCTTGGTCGGACATTGGCTGTAAAGGTTAATGGGTGATGGAGGGTCTGGGTCGGGGGGCGGCATACTTGTGAGAATGGAAGGTGCAAGTGGAAGGGAAAGGCACAAAACTGGAGTGAACTGAGGCGGGCAATTTGGTAATAGTAGTGCGCAGCAACCGTACACGACAGTCGTCAGGGCAGGGCTCTCCTGCTGGTCATATGCAGCTAGCAACCGTGGCAGACATGGATGGAGTGAGAATGACGACCATCCTTGAGATAAATGTCCCCATACTCGATCATATCTTTCTAGCTGTCCTAACATTGAACCAAGAGTCCGATATCTTGATCAGTAAATTCGGGATGTAATCAGAAAACCTTTGCCAGTGCAGGCATGCACTATCCCTCTATCAGTAACTCCCCTCCTCCCTCCCCCCTTACAATCATTGATACCCCTGTAATACTCGCAGTCCAGCTTGTTATGATTCCTACCCCATCAGATAGGTGTAGACAAACCGTGTAGGCTGTGTCAGGCACGTTCTCCTTATCTGTGTTGTCGCCCCTCTTTGTTCTCGGAGATCACCCATGAGGCTGCCGAGAGGAAATGTAGGGGGCCTGCGGGCAGACGCGGACACAGCGCCCCACTTTATCTTTCCGACCCTGGGCCGTGTATCGGAGCTGCACATCGGGTCAAGCATGATCACCAACACTGATGAGGGAGTACCTCACAGATCGCGAGTTGTTCCTACTCTAACTTACTACTCCATGTAGGACCTGCTGCAATTGAACCACTCCCTATACTACTACCGCTGGCCTACATGCACATATCGGCATAGTGTGTGCTCAGTTGTCCTTTTGTCTAAGCCTGGTCTAAGAAAGCTCAGTGACCCGACCAAATTCATATTCATGCCTAGTTGGCATCAGTTCAAAGTGCCCTGTAATAGAAACAAGATATGATTGTACCGTGTTCTGTTTTGCGGATGGGCCTAATAGTGAGTGAGGTTAAGGGGCGGATATGGACCACGTGCTTTCGGGGGGTTCGGTGATGTCTCTCGTGAAAATGGGCCTTAACATGACTCAATAAGAATATGACACATGATCCTGCCTGCCACCACCGAAAACCCAGCCACCCCCCCTACCAAATATTCCTGTCTGTGGCCCCCCTCCACACGTTGAGGCGTGGGGGGGGGGGTGGCCACACGTTAAGGCGTTGGTCAGATTTTATAGGTAGGGGGGGTGGTGTCCAGCCAACACCCACTGTGATTGGGCTACTCACCTCTCATCTCCCACCTTTGTTATCCCTTACATGTTGGTGGCCTCGAGGTATGATGTAGTTGGTACCTATTTTGAGGCCACTAGAAATGATGGAGGCGGTGGGTGTTAACACGGTGTAATTGTAGTCTAGCATCCCACACCAAACCTTGTTGAGCGTGTCTGAGTATGAGAGGGGCGGGCGTTGCAGGCTGGCGACCGTCCAGGCAATGATGGGAGGCGGCTGGGACTACTGAGGCATGACGGCTGCCCCTCCCCACTACCACCACCTAATGTAGGGTTGTGTTGATGTTGGGAGACGACACGCATCACTGAACCCCCTGAAAGCATGTAAATTATGTCGCCCGGGTGAAATGCCAGCTATCCTGCCAATGGAAGCCATGTTGATGTTAGGGTGGGTGGGTGGTCCCCAAGCCATGGCTTCTAGATATGGAGCTTCTCGGTGGAGACGAAGCCAGGTTGACGGAAGCCAACCTTTACTTTGCCCATTTTTCCCCCTGCTGAGTTTTCCAGGGGATTCTGAGTTAAGAGTTGGGGTTTGTACTTTTTATTCTTCTGTAGTGTCTTATGATTAAGGCGTTCCTATTCTCTTCTCTATTTCCTTGTTGATTTCATCTACCAGTGCTCCATTTTGAGAAGGACGAGTCGTAGTGCTGTGAATGAAGTTGGTTCATTGGTTGGTTGGCCAAATTCAATGATCGGGTACCCAGGGTAAGGTGAATAAGGGGATGAGTGAGGGATAAGAGCTGTGTGCATGTATACGTCCTACTCGGGAGGCTGAATGGGTGAGTGGACACTGTTAAGATGTAGAGAGGTGGTGATCGTACTACAGTAGAGATAATACAGATGGGAGTTGGTGGATTGGGTGTAACCCCGGGGTGTACTGCTAGATTTGGTAATTTTATCAAATGTGTGGGTGTGCAAGAGGGTGCGGGTTGTCTGCTGGTGAGCAGACAGGAGGGTGCGATACAGGGGTTATCTGAGATAAGACAAGGGACAAGGGCTGTCTCTCCCAGCCCTGCCAAGGTTAGATTAGACGACAGGCTGTCCTCGGAATGGGGTCAACACGAAGACAGATAGAAGCCGCGCAGGCACGCGCCATCCCCCCTTAGCAGCGGCACGAGCTACCCCGCACCCGGATCGAAGCGCCTACATGACCAGAAACCCTTAGGCCTTCCTAACTACCCTCTGGGGACCGATAGCTCACGGGAGAAGAAGGCGGCCCGGTCCCAGCCTGTTTCCAACCATGGTGCGCCTCCATTTACAACTCTAACCCATTACGGGCACAGTTTTCGCAGGCTGTGCCCGTTTGATAAATCAACGTGTTTCGCAGCAGCCGCCAGGCGCCTACTGCCATTCACATGGGTATGGAGATTTGGACGTGTATGGCAGTAAAGGTAGGGGGTGGTACCCTTATTCCAATGTGCCGGTAGGGATCGAGTGTTAATCAGGCTCATGTATGAATGAAGATATCTGGTCAACGTGTATGAATATCTGGTACACAAGGATCGCTGTATTGGCCACCTATTATAGAAGGGGTGGTGGTGGTGGGGGGGGGGGGTCAGATAAACGAAACACAGCTATGAGAAATATAACAGTAAATCATGTGAGTTGGATTTGGACAGTGTTTAAATCAGCGGAAGTTTATGATAATATCAGTGATTGCCTACGAATCAGCCAAGTTAGACTTACCAGGGTACATACTTTCTCTGTTCATTAACGTTGAGCCTACGCCCCTTTACACTAACACCATAACTTACCATGTAGTGTTTACCAGTCGTCCTTCATGTGGTCATTTCACATTGAGGATGGTCAACATTGGTTGTATCAACCTGTGATGGTTAGTGGCATACTGACTGCCTGTGGCCGCAGCGAGTGGATTCCCATGTAGACAGTTGTATATAGAAATGGGCCCTGGGCCCAGGCAAACATACCCACACCCGACACACGACATGTGAAGGGGAAACCAAACACCACACGACACCCTCATAGAACTCGTCACCACACCAGGCGTTGTGGTCATTATGTAAGGGATGCAGAGGTGCTATATATCACACTGCACAAAGAGCTGGGTCGGGGCTAGGGGATATAGATATAATGAGACAAGTTAAGATGATCCTTTGTGATGCCTGTTGGGACAGTTTACAGTAAAGCCATCTCTATAAAGTTGGTCAGGACAAGACTGCGTTCCAGTTAGTCACATGTTGATGCAACTTGTTGAAATGTCGGGCATCAAGTATAAATTCAGCCTAACAGTGTGTGCTTCTGACCAAATGTACACCAGTCTGCACGAGTCTGTCAGTGTATGAAAAGTACACAATTTGTTTCTGGACAATTTTGCCCCCAATCTATCGTCCCCAGGGTTGTGTTTGGTTGGGAGTTGAATTTGTGTATGGCGTGTTAATTTTTAATAGAGAAAGGAAATCTTTGGGGAGAACTTCCAATAATATTTCTCCCAATACAGCAAGTTTAGGTCTCCCACTTATAACCACCCTCAAGTGTGCCCTTCCCAAACCCTAACACCACTACCTTTATTAACACTACTCCCACACTCCACTGCTTCCCCATCTCCACCATGAGCCGCTCGCACCCCGACCTTATCGGTTCGGCGGCATACAGATGGTGGTATTGATATTCCACACAAGCAATAATCAATTCTAAAACCCATCCATTTCTTGTGTTTTCACACAAATACAGTCGGCGGCACTGTACCCAGCGCTCAGTCTCCAGGGACAGTAGGGAGTGTGAGTCTCTCCTGTAATGGGGGCACGGATGGTCCTCAGAGAGTCTTCATCGAACCACCGATGATTGTTGTTTTTGAGAAGAATGTTCAGATTTTGATCATGCTTGTCTATCCTGATCGCAGCTTCCATCATCTAGCTTCATTCCAGTCGTGGATGGAAAACGCTCATTGTCCACAATTAGTACAATAAAGGAACAATTTCATACCGCTTTTAGGTGTTGGGTATGTAGGCCTATACTTATTGCACATAGCTCTAAAGTGGTTTAGATGGCTTGTCTTCTATCCTTTCTACATCATGGTAAGAGGGCACATTACGGGTAGGATACAAGGGTGCAAGGGGTAGTGCGCGTGGAAAGGTTAGCGCTATGTACCGGCCCAACAGTGATCAATACTGGAGAACACATGATTAGAATGGCAGAGGGAGAACCCCCTCCCTCAACACACATACCAGTACCGCCAGCACCAGAGGCGGCAGGACCGGGGCAGGTGAAGCCATGCGGCGAAGCCAGCCAAGGAAGCCACAGGGCGGGCGGCGCCTCGGCCAGCACTGGGTCTCACCCCATAGCTCACACCTACTCCTCCTTCCCCCTCACTCTACCCCTTCACCATAGACACCCCACCGCCTCCTGCACTGCCTGCTCACTGTCTGCTGTTATAGTGCCAGGGTAGGTAGAAGCAGCAGCTGCACCAGCACCAGCAGTGGGGCTGAGTAGGGGGCGGTAGGAAATTGGCACAGAACAGAGTAGAGTAGGAAACCCTACAGTACCGCTAAATGCAACGGCACGGCACCATTTGTGTAAGGATGGCGATAGTGGTTAGAAACCAGTATATATCATAACATGTATATATGGGTATTTTGACATATATTTGATTTATTTCCACTGCATCGCCTACTGCTGATGCCGCTACTACACTGTAGATGTAAATGTACTATACTCGGCCTTCCTGTGCTTGCTAGCCGCCCACCCGATGTTCTGGGTACTGCTGCAGCAGCTCTCCTTGCCTGCTGCCTATCTCCTCTGCACCGCACCGCCCAGCACCTTCCGCCTCCCGCAGCCTCTTTCACACACTGCTCCTCCCCGTCAATAAAATTGATTTCCTCAAGGATCCAGGAAGAGGGAGGTGGTAGTAGAACGGCGGGGAGGTAAGACGCAGCGGGTTGGGATGTGTTGTGACACGGGAGTGGTGTGTGAGGGCTGTGACCGGGGCACTGAGTTAGGACGAGACGGTCTGTACAGGACGAACGTCCTGCACGCCCGGCTTGATGCCATAAACCACCATTGAAACGTGTCGTAACGCCAGCTCAATGCAGTCATGTTATAGAGAATTATACAGCCAGATTACAACCTTAGTCGGTTCTACTACTAGGCTCACTTCCAGTGGACGCCTCGTTCAGCATCACCGAAACCTAGCTATACCATATAGCAGCATATTTCAGTTGCCCACAAAGATATCAACACTACACAACCTACCACAGCAGTCTTAAAAAGCCACCTACACCAATGCCACACCAGCCTACCACAGTATTCTATATCAACACCACTAAAACCTAGATCAGCATAAAACTACAGCTATCTTCATGACCATCATGACCTACCTTACCAGCACAAAACAGCCATCTTCATGAGCCCCCCCCCCCACCCCAACCACCACCACCACACACAATAATAGTCTTATCTGCACAAACACTAATCGCACCATAACGTCCCATATGTGTCTCCACAAAGATCAACACCACCATAGTCTTCTACATCGGTCTGGCTGCAAAACGCCACAAAGTATCAGACTAGCTATCTTCGTATACACAAACATCAACAACGTCTCAACAGCATGTTACATCTCTCTATAACCTCAATGGCACCGTAACCTTCCATAGTTTGCCTGCTTAAACATTGACACCACCATAACATATATCTTGGCAGCTTGCACTAGATGCACATGTACACAACCATCAAAGCCATCAAACCCCATTACCAGAGCTAACGAGAAACCTGTGGGGAAAATGTCAGGCATTAACCTACCATCATTATTTTTAGGTAAGGATACACAGGTTAGCTGTAATTCTTCATTAGATTCATATCTCTTTGGAATAAGACACCTCGCTGTAGCCATTCCCGTTTACGACGAGAAAGCATGAGAGGTGGCGATATAATGAACAGAAAACAATATGTTATTGTGAACAGAAAACAATATGATATATGTCAACAGAAAACAAGATGATATTATCTATGCGAACAGAAAACAAGATGAAGTAGTCAGATTGTAGGCTGCTAATGCCAAGGGATATCTTTGAAATGTCTTCATCACAGGTTGATAAAAGTGATTTGTGATTTGAGCTTTCTCAGTCCTGGCACGGCTTTTATGCACTTGAAGTGCATATTGTATATTTTCAGCCAAATCCACAAATTTGTTATCACCAACTTTAGGGTGTAATCGTTCAGTGATATACTGTTATTTCACACATTTTCAAAAACCAAAGGAAAGTTTCAAATCTCATCTATCAACCAACATTTTGTCCTTCATGGTGAGTGATGTCTTTCTCTATGTAAAATGCTGCTGTACATACGTCATGTTTTTGGGTGCCATACTGACTACAAGGCCCTTAAGCATTGGGTCTATGGGTGCGATAGAATTTGGTGATAGAATGAACACATGGGCTCCTATGGGAATCACCAGATTAGGACACTTTTTTTCAGCAGGTGAGCCTCAGGTAGCCCAGCTGTACTGATAACAAATGTGATAGTACATACAGCTGAAGGGTTATATATATGGAGACAGATCATTAGAAGACCGTTCATGTAGTTATACGTTTCATCACTAGATCTCAGGAAGGTCTATTCTAGGACCTGTCATATACCTTCTTTTTCTGTCGGCAGGTGACATGGGATGTCCATGTAGCCAATGGCGGTCCGCGTTTTTTATGAAGTCTTATAACACTTCTCTTGATTTTTGGCAAGGAAGTGTCATTGGCGGCATCTTTTCAGCCATGGAAGGTTGACCAGAATGGAATACTTTAAGTGGGAATTTCTTCTACAAAATATGGGAATATAAGTAGTGACAGTCCCCTACAGTACATCCATAACTGCTCTACAACAGATGTTCTATTTTAATTTCATTTTTTTTTTGTTGCAAATTTGGTGGAAGACCCTGGGCCATAAGTGCTCTATAGCTCACGTAAAATCTTTCTATCCCATAGTACCGTTCAAAGTGAAAGAGGCACAAACGAGCGTTTTTTGTTCCATTCACATTCCACAGGCAGTAAAATCCCTTTTTATGAAAGGAACTTCAAAAAGCCTCTATAAACGGTGAGTTTGTTGTATAATATGCATACGTCAGAATGAAATATACCATATTACAAAAGCTGAAGTGATTTACCAGGAAGTGGATATACACTATTCTTAACATCATTGCCTCACATACACCAACAGGACCAATCACTGGCAATATGAAAACAATAATACTGAAGAGGCAACCTCCTCCCCAATGAGACCTGCGTTCTCCCAGCTCCCGATCTCACCATCACTCCTATCAACAGAAGCGCGTTCTCAAACCCTACTTGTATGTACTACTAATGCCACTACGTCCTCCTCTGACGCCAAACCATACCAGGGAGAGTAATCAGCACCTCGGGAGATAATCCTGCCATCGGTGGGCGCTGCCTTTTGATTCCTGATCCCTTATCTCCGGCTGACGTCGTCAGACGGCGTCTTGGAGCAGAGAGAGCCTGTGCGTCACAAGTCCCGATAGGAAATGAACTGAGGGGCTCGCCTTGTAGGGTCAATCTGTCAGCATTGGGCCACCAGTCGTCCAGACGAAACTAGTGCCCATTGTTCAGGGAACAGATGGATAAGGTCATACTGCAGGAAAACGGCTGCCATAAGCACCAGCCAGTGAAGATCAGCAGCGAGAGGAATGTTGACAGCAGCTAAGCAGTCCCTGTCTGACACGGCAGTGACTGTGTTTTAGCTTCTTGACAGCAGTCCTCTGTTGGAACCAGTAAAGTGTAGCAAACGTGTAATGCTCTACTTGAAAATAGTCTTTGAGAGCAAGGACAACAGATTCTATAGATATTAATTCCCTGTTTCCTATACGGCAAGCTTTGAATAAAACAAAAGGCCCGTCTAAAGGTTTGGCCAAAGGTTTTAAGATTTGATCTAGACGAGTTTTTCACGACCAGAATTCACAGGCCGAAGCTATGCTGCTGTGTTTTACATTCAGAACTGCCAATTGAGTGACACTGTCACAATAAGATGAAGCGGAATGTAGCAGACACCACTGCCACACATAAACTATTAACCTGTAAAATTATTATTTCCAAAGTGACAGTGTCAACCCCCAGAATATGTATACATATGTGCCAGTGTCAAGGGCCACCATCACCAGAGAGAGGGTTGATTGAATGGACAATACAGAAAGATAGATTTGGGGTATAGGGAACAACAACAATACTCGAGACAAGTGAAAGAACCTGTGGTGGGGATGCAATGTGCGTTATCTAGATACACACACAAATGAATGGCTACCCTTATTACCCAGCAAATTGTCGTGATTCCTCGTCAACCTGTGTGAAGTGGCTCACACATGTCGCTAGATGGAACACGACGTCGTTATAGCACAAGATCACCAGGTATAGCAATGGTGGTGATCACATGGCCTCACCTCAGATGGCGAGGATGGTGATCACTCAGACTCACCAGGGATGGCGACGCAGGTGATCACTCACCTCGCTAGATGAAACACGCACCTCGTCATAGTGCATGTTCACCAGAGATGGCGACATGAGTGATCACTCATCCTCACCAGGAATGGCGACATGAGTGATCACTCATCCTCACCAGGGATGGCGACATGAGTGATCACTCACTTCGCTAGATGAGACGCACACCACGTCATAACACACGTTCACCACAGATGGCAAGGATCGTGATCACTCACACTCACGGGGGATGGTCACTCAGGTGATCATTCATCTCGCTAGATGAAACGCACACCATGCCATAATGCACATTCACCACGGTTGGCGAGGATCGTGATGACTCACACTCACCAGGGATGGCAAGGCGGTTGATCACTCACCTCGCTAGATGAAATGCGCACCACGTCATAGCGCAGGTTCACCATGGATGGCGAGAGTGGTGATCACTCAGACTCACCAGTGATGGCGATGCTGGTGATCACTCATCTTGTTAGATGAAAAGCTCATGATCATCGACATTGGTAATCATGCAGCCTCACATCTGCCAGATCAATGTATGTTTTGCCAGAGAAGGTACTGCCATATATATCTTCCCTCTAACCACAGACAAGGTGTTCATGTAGATACTTCCTTATGTATTTTTCCTGTAACCAGACAAAAGGTGTTTATGGATAGTTGCTTTTATTTTAGAGTTACCTCTATCTAAATTCAATTGATATTTTCTCTATATAATCTTGTTTGATTCAACCCTGAAGTATTACATGGAAATCAGTGTGCAACAAAGCACATTTGATAAGTATGGGACTTATACTTCATGCCCACACTTCCTAGATAGGCTACATGTTGAACAGTGGTGCTGTCTCAACAACTTTGGCAATGGTGGTGATAAGTTGCCATTCTGAGTGAGAGTGAGTGACAGATGATGCAATCCTCAGAGACCATTGACTTGGAGTGACACAAATTCACGTATTGAGTGAGACAAAGGCTGGCAATGGTGGTGATAAGTTGCCATTCTGAGTGAGAGTGACTGACAGATGATGCAATCCTCAGAGAGCATTGACATGGAGTGACACAAGTTCACGCATTGAGTGAGACCAATGTTGGCAATGGTAGTGATAAGTCGCCATTTTGTGTGAGAGTTGATGCCAGTGGCACGGGAGTGGTACATAATCACACAGTGAGTCAGATCCATGTTGGCGATGCTTGTGATAAGCCGCCATTCTGAGTGAGAGTTGACAGGCAGTGGCACATACTCACGCAGTGAGTTAGATCCATGTTGGCGATGGTGGTGATAAGTCACCATGCTTTGTGAGGGATGACAAGGGGTGGCACATACTCACGCAGTGAGTGAGATCATGCTGGTGACTGTTGTGATAAATTGCCATGCCATGTGAGACTGACACACAGTGGCGAAAGATGACGCAGTGAGTTATCACTCAAAAAGGAGTCACCCTTGATGACCAATCATGGCGACAGATAACGACAATTTGCTGGGTATGATAACCCTTAGGACTGAAGCACTTCCAATAAAGAGCGACGTCAATATGCAGATTTATTGATTGAAGTCAGTACATTGATTTACGTTCGAGCCTGTCAGTTATTGCAGGATTTGCATGTTTACTGAATTTCACTATACATCTAAAATGGTTTTTGCATTCCTGGAGTGATTCCATTATATCATTTGCACCTCAGAACAGAAGTTGATACGTATATACATACATATCGGTATTTCTATCAGTTTCTGACGTTGGTCCCCTGTGGTGTGCCTGTTGGCACTTGGCGTCCAAGTGTAAATAGGTTTGTACAGCGGCAGGAATAGTCCTTATTCCTAGATGAGAGGAAGGAGGGTGCTGGAAGGAGGTTAGACCCTTACCGGGAAGGGTCACTGAGAGACACCTGCCTACTGACCCACCAGTGACCACTGACCATCGCATGCAGCTGGTGCATGGGCTAGGGTCACTGCAGATATCGTGATGGCGTCCACGAACTTTGGACAGCCCTCACTACAGGGGGTGGGTCAAGGGGTGGGACTGGGAGTAAAACTCTGGTCAAGGGGGGGGGGGTACGTTTCGATATGGCACCCCGAGTAGGGAGGTTGGGGGATATCCGATCCCTGGGAAAATATACTTGGTATGGTGAGAGATCACAGGGGTGCTCCATGGTTCTGCACTGTATGTCCTCCTCCTGCACTCCACCTCCCCCATCTCCCCCGCCTGAATCTGACTGGTCACCCAGGGTCATTGAGGCGGCAGATATGTAGGACTGATTTATTTTTGTGATAAGGGCAACGCTGGGGTCATGCATCTCACATTATCTATATTTCCGAAAAGTCAATAATTATATGAAATGAACATTCCCGAGATCTGTTTTCAACTAGATATCCAAGGAATGTGATTGAAATGCCCCTTGAATTACACGTTGAATAAAAGACAGAGTTGGTGCTTGTAGTTATAAATGTGGACCTTAACCACATCCAATTATGCCTCCTCTTCTAAATGTAGTAAACACGTACTCCCGATCTGAAATGAAATAAAGGTATAGGTAATTTTACATAGCTTTTCTCAGTCAGTATCATGTCAATGCATGTACAGAAGTGTATTACCTATTGATACTACTATTTTGATACTCAAATCTGCAGAATTGTGAATTCTTGGATATATTGGTAGCTATAGCCTGGTTACGTGTGGTGTATTACCCTCGCCCTCATACCCTCAGATATTATTTTGAAATGTCTTTTTAGGCGTGCTGCCACGAGACCAGTATGCTTAGTCAGGTGTTCAGCACACAAACCACCCGAACCATAGTGGGTGAAAACATGCACAATCAAATATCAAAATGCTTTAAAATAGAAGCAAAAATGGAGAGTGTTCAGCTGAAAGTGGGTTCCATGAAGTCAAGAAATTCCGGTTAGCAAGACGCTTTACGTCTCATTGCACAATATGATAGCTACGTCAGCAGTATAGAATGGACCTTGCGTCACAGGGCAATGAAGGCTGTGAAGTGTGACTTCCATATTTATTGGTCAACACGGAACTATCAGTTCCGCTAGGGACAAGGGGAGGGGCAGGCTGCACTTGTAACGATAGAATTACTCCTGTTGACACTAGAGTAGACTCAACACTGACCCTCAGCCATGGATGGTACTCATATATAGCTAGGGAGAATATACTGACAGGATTTGTAAGTCGCAATAATAAAGGTGACCTGCTCTAACCCTAACCAACCCAGAGCTGTGTATGAAAGGGACAGATTCTAAGGTGGAAGATCCACTTCACCTGTCAAATGAGGACCACCTAGCACCCCACCACATGTGATGTATAGCCAGAAACGATATATACTTATTAGTAATCAATGTCTTGAATTTTGACTTTTGAGCTACTGCTGTTTTCTAAATCTATCCATGCCCCTCAACGGTGTCCCAATCATGAACTGCTAATTGCACAGAAAATTAAGAGTCGAAAAGAGGAAGAAAAAAAGAGGTATTGCAAAAGATGAATAGATTGTCCTTTTTTTTATACTTATGACATTAACTAGATGTAAATATACTTTAGACAAACATGATTGATTTGCTGCTATTTACCAGATATAGGCCTACTAGTAGACATAAAGGATATTGGGGTTTAGTAGGGTCAGGATTGATCAGGTAAAACGGGTGCATAATGAGGTGACGGGTGTTCCAGGTGGGGGAAGGGGGATCGAATACAGGACTTGATCTGTGTATTGTCACCTTAACCCGGGCCTTAACCATAGGAGAAGGTCATGGATCAAAGCAAGCCTCATGTCCAAGGTCAATGCAGCAGTAGTTCTCCTACCTCACCACGTATATATGTATTCTGGCGTATCACAAGTGAGTGTGATGCAAGAGCATTTGCTGTATATCATACTAGTTACACATGTAGAAAAACTTCTTTCATCGTCGCGATCCCCATATCGAGGTTAACGCTCTTAAAAACAGATATTTTCAATTGCCACTAGGCACATAGGGGCTGAGGGTGAATTTCGAATGTTGACGATCACTTAACCGCAGGCATTTGTGTGCATGAGGGGGGGGGCTAATGGTACCCTCAGGCACTACATCTGTGTGATAGAAAGCTGCTATGATAAAATGTGTTGTCCACGTACCAAGGACTATATGATAATGATATATAGGGGAGGAACCTTTGAACATCCTTGCACAGTGTAAGTCGTACTCATAACCATGGTGAAATGGTACAGGGCATTAAGATTACATTGTCAATGGGTGATTTAAGGTGTTGACGGGATATAGCTACTATGGGAGGGTTGCTTAATATATAAAAGTGTATACGGTTCTGGGGTGGTGTGTTAGTATCAGGGTGGTGGAGTGGTGAAGTATGGTAAATATAGGGTGACTACACCTGATGTGCACAGCGATCCCAGTGCTCTCATCACATCTATTACAACAATCAGACCCTCACATGTCACCCCAAACAACAGCTGATAGCCCTAGCTGCGGTCGTTTTAACAATACTATCATTGAGTCCCCCCTATTCCTCCCTAATGGGGACTGGGGAAGGCATACCAGTCAACTGGGCTGTGAAATTTGACTAAAATATCACGATACATAAAAAGGTGTATCAAATACAGCGATTATTCTTGAAAGACTTGTTTTTGGAAGCTTTTGAGATGTTATGTCCGTGCAAAGGAGGGTGAAATAGTCATGCGGCCATATTGGGAAACCTATTAAGCAATCGTAGATAAACCACTCCCCTGTAGCCCCCTCTCCTCCACCCGCTCCTCTGATGGCGTCATCAGGTAATCATAAGGTGCCCCTTCAATGCTATGACGTCATAGATACCTGGGGATTTAACTACATTCAGCAGAATAGGACAATAGACATTTCTAACGTAATACTCTCCTTATCATTCATGGAATGCAGTCGACGAGTAGTGTTGATCCGTTTCCAGGATATAATTCGTGATTCAAATTAGGATATTTCATACACGAGTTCATAACAGGGACGCCGTCGTAAGAGATGGTATAGTGAACTTTCTCAAAACAAATGAAAACGTCACACAATTACCAAGTACTCAAACATGTATACCTTGGGCACACAAAAAAATCATTCCTGGAATGCAGTCGACGAGTTGTGCTGATCCGTTTCCAGGATATAATTCGTGATTCAAATTAGCTTATTTCATGCACGAGTTCATAACAGGGACGCAGTAGTAAGGGATGATAATGGCTTTCCTCAAATTAAATCAAAATGTCACACAATTACCATATGGTCCAGTACTCAAACTCAAACATGTATACCTTGGGCACACAAATAAAAGTAGGCAGCTTATAACCACATGCACATATAATTAAGAGACGAGCATCATTATGGGAGTCCATGCCACATGGGGGTTGGGGAGATGGATGATATTGCAGTCTTCCCTGGGGAATATGCTTTCACTTACAACTGAGCAGACGTTATCATTGATTCCCATGTATTGACCCACAAGGAAAGATAAGTGACTAAACAGCTGTTCCCCTGGCATACCATACTGTATGTGTTAGCATTTCCACAGAGAAAAGAAATAGTGATTTGGAGATTGTAGAAAATTGCTGTTGTGATTGCCACTGACTGGTTACTGGTGTGCAGAACTACGCTATGTGGTCTATATATCTCCTATACATGCACATTCGTTCTATCAACTCTATGAAGATAGGTCAGACCATAGAGTGTAAAAGACGAGAGAATTAACTAAAATCCGTCGGTACTACTGAGAGTTTCCCAGGGCCCTAATGACTCCAACATCTGAGGAATATACACTAGTATAGCCAGTTTTATAGACCTAACCCCCACTGAGCCAGATAGCCTTATATAATGTGTGCATTTTGGGAACCCCTTTCAGACCTCATGGCCCTGATAACAATGAGAAAACTTTTCAATACCACAAAGTATACAAATATATTAAGTTGGCACTTTAGTTAAAGCTAAAACGCAAACAGTTAAAGTATATTTAAATTTTGATAAATCATTTCTCATTGACTAAATCCCTATTATCAACATAAGTTTGAATGCTGCACCTTTGGGGAATACATATTTGACAGTGTGTGGTGTTCCAGTTAGCATTTACTGTCATCTTTGTAGGATCATATTCTAATAAATTTTCCTGATAAAAATATGTATGTGACATTGGTTACTAGACAAGTTTCCCCAAACCTATATCAGTGGCTGTCTGTGTGCCTTTGTAAATAGACTCAAACCCTCCTGGACACAGCCTCAGCCCTCACAGGAGGTATGAGCAGCTCAATTACAGAAAGGAGACACTCACCACCTGCTGGGGACTTTACTAACCATATCTAATCAAAAATAAGCTGGTCCCAGCTTTCCCCAAAGGGGCCCCTTTCTTTTATCTCCGTTCCTCTAGTCTCCATGGTCAGACTGTGGAATAGATAAACCTGCTAAAATGCATTGAATATGTAAAGAAAACGACGACTTATAAATGCGAATAGAAAACCTCAACCTGCCCCTCAACCTATAGTTCAGAAAGGCAGCAAACAGTGGTGGTTGGAATTTGAAATCCTAAGAGAATGTTGCTGGAGCTTAGGCATCACCCTCTTGGCAAGTTTACACCATAGCTGCGGGCTACTCGCTACCCGTGTTGGTATCCCCATCGGCGAGCGCCATGCCCTCTCCTCTTTTCTATAGCCTTTGCCAAACTGAATGTTCTCCATTGCACCCCTCTCTTTAATATGGGAAAAGAAAAAAAAAATGGAATCTAACGCAAAGGGAAGTGCTAAATGCCTTTTTGAATACAACGCCCTTGTTAGTCGGTCTAGTGCTTACGAAAATACAACATTAAGCTGGAGGAGTTTTCCTGTAAGCACTGCCACCTTGTTACAAGAGAAACTTTGCGGTAACACATAAAAAATGCCAAACTCTGTTTTTTATATCCTTGTGACTGGATGTATGCTTATAACACATGTAAGTGAGTCCAGTTTAAAGAAAACATTCACATAATATTGATGAACGTTCAATCTAGAGGCTAATTCTGTCAGTACCCGTTAAACAATATGCATATCGCGTTTACATGTATATCCCATGTCACTTAAAGTATTTTCATGACCTACTCACATAAGGCCTAAGAAAAATAAATGTTGTGTTCATGTATCCCGACCGACACTATTCCTTTGGGCCGACCCTAACTTTTTTTAAATTCTTTACAAAAATTGTAAAATATATCAGATATTTTCCGAATATAGGCATATTTGGTATCAAATTAAAGCTCAGGATGTCAGGAATACAGCTGGTCTTCAATATTAACCAGTAGAACCTCCTAAACACTTGTGAAAATTCTGGAATCTATTTGGCAAATATTTTCTTACTTAAGTTACCCCTAAAAAATGTAAAAAAAATAAAAAATAAATATCGGACCTACCTACCCTAATTTTTTTTGGCTGGGTTACCTGAACACAAGAATAAATTTTAGGCCTAAGAGGATTGAAGTAGCGATAAGGATATCATCTTTATATTAAGGGGATGAAGCAGCCTGTGCCCATTTGGTTTAAAATATAAATAAAAAGTTGACTGTTTTTTTCTATGTATGGGCTGGTGAATTAGGATTTTTCGGAATTTGTTGACCCATTGGCAGTAAGTACAATAAGTACATTGGACCTGGCTTACCCAAAATGGCATAATGCTCTGCTGGTCCTGCTGGGTATAGGGAGGGTGATTATGGTGGCAGGGGTCTACCAGAAGTCATTGAGCATGTCGGTCTGGTCGAGATGCCTGCCCCGGTCCCCTAACACAACATCCCCATTTATGTACCTCCAAGCATGGACGTATGCCAAACGAGTCCAGACGACCATGACAAACTAAAAGCTGTCTGCCAACTCCAACGCCATTTTATATTCCCTGGTCACATCTTCACAACACCATCTCGCTGTAAGCACTCTATAAACACATTCAACTGTGTCTTGACACTTAAAGAACTAACCACAAACATCATCGTCATAAGCAAGTGCTGTCAATCTGCCAAGAGTGTTCGAAATTGATTGTAGTAGCTGTAGTACCAATTATTTGCCTGTACAGGTGTTTAATGTTCAGTCAATAATTACTGTAGTGACCCATGGGCTTGAATAAGATGTGGGAAAAGGATATCGTGTCTGTCATCTCTGTTTTTCATTTTAATGCAGTAAGATCTATTGTGTACGAAGTTAGAACGGGAATTTGTTGACGAATGTTTTATTCAAACATCAAATGGTATACTTACAGCCTGGGGCCCTCAATACTCAGTCAGGTGGGCTTAGGTGGAATCCAACTTTTCAACAAGTGGTTCTTGGCAAAAGTATTGCCCCCCAAAATGAGATCAGCCGACAGAGTTTGTACTCTTGTTACCCTACCCCACTTCTCTGCTGGCAGCAGCACCTGGTTTTTGCCACTGGGCCAGTCCAGGGTCTTACTGGAGTTAATCCATGCCCTCAGGCTTGACTTATCCCCATTGAGGCTAGCCTGGGGGAGGCTCCAACCCCATGGTACTGTTTTGTCATCAATAGCCAATAATTATAATGAACGGGTATAACAGGGTACACTTGTGTAGGTATTTATTGTATGCTGCATTATGTGTGTATTTATTATATGCTATATGGGAGAGTGCTATGGGAGTCCTGTATAGGGTTTATGGTAGTATAGAGTTTATGGTAGGCTGTGGAATGTGTAGACGGAGGGGAGTCGACGAGATCTGGTCAGGTAGATTCTGTAGAGGGGGAGGGGGGAATACGGGTGAGCCAAACACCGGCGTCTGAAAGGTGTGAGGGGTTGGTAAGAGATAGGGAGGAGTTAGTATGGTGGGAGCAGCCGAGGAGGCAACACATACTCCTGGAGTAGACGAGGATGAAGCCGTTTAATATTTAGTATTACACTTAGCCAATGTAAGAACGGATTGAGCAGGATCTCTATGGCACTTATACCTCTCCAGTAGCATCGGATTGTTAAACATGAACTGCTTGTATGAATAGACTGATGTCGTTGAAGCTGTACAACCATGAGTGGACTCATCATCAGCTGTAACTGTGAATAACCAATGAACAATAAATGGTGACTTGTATCGGCGTCTTGGTGTTGGTTAAAAGGATGGGCTGAGCCAACATCATACCACTAGAGTTAGTCTTCCCAAATACGTGAGAATAGCGGAGTGAGCTGATAATAACTACACAACTTATACCACATTAATATACATATAAACACAACCCACACAGCCCAGATGGTGGAGAATTAGTGGTTGGGCTTATCATTGTACTGATGAGCGGCTCGCCGTACCCGATACCTAACAGCTCAGACGCTGGATGTGACTCAGCGGCATCGCCACACACTGACAGTAGTGACGGTGTGGAAGTCTATACTATCATACCTGCAGCGCGCACATTGCCTGGGAATGCAGCAGTAGCACATAGTGGTGTAGCAGAGGGACAGGGTGGAAGATCCGGAGTGAGTGAAGCGGGACCTGATCAATCACGTGTCACTCTTAGATCGGATCACACACATGTGCATGTGCAATTAGGACCCAGGTCGCAAGTGGTGCTTTTGCCTGGAGAGGAGGTGTCTAGAGAGATTGGATTCCCCGTGGCTCGGTCAGAGGAGGAGCGGGCGTCGTCTCAAAGGGATCCCAAGTCTGGGGGGACGTCTGGCCTACAATTGTCTACTGCGGCTGATTCTGAACCAGCAGGGTCGGTGGTGGTGGACGATACCTCTGGACCATTCTCAGCATTGGGAGTGGAGAACGAGCATCAGTCATCTGCGGCAGAGTCGGAGACCAGGGCTGATATTTCTAGTGATGGGCAACAGGCGGCGGTTCAGGAGCACACAGTGAGTGCTGATGCAGGGGAACGGCCTGATAATCTCTGCAAAGGATGGACGACAGGAGACAGATTAGTGAATTATAAGTATTTTTCGACGCCCATTGCTAGGAGCTCCAGTATTAATTTCTGTAAGGCTACTCCTAGGTGCCTTGAGTTTGAGGGTACAGCGGACCAGGGACAAGTCAGACGCGCATCTGAGGGGGATGTGGCGGATATTGGTGATGAGGATTTGAATTTTGAAGCGATTGCAACGTCATTGGGGTTAATTGAGCCAGTACATGAAGACGGACAGGTGGATGAGAGTGGAACAAAGGATGGTCATGAGAATGAGGGGGACGCACATGGGGAGAATGATTCAGTAGAAGGGGCGTCTATGGTGGTGGCAGTGCCAGGGCAAAGCGAGGACGTCGGTGGGAAGATACAGGAACAGGGGTCGGAGGCCTGTGGTGATTCACAAGGGGGGAGTGCAGGATTGCTACCGTCTGGTTTCTTGGTGGTTGTTGAGAATGGGAGAAAGTTAAGTGATAGAGACTTGGTGGGTCAGGATGAGACTGGTGGAGTTGGACAGGATTGGACAAGCTGTACTACACCGGTTGTTACAGGTGATCGAAGTGACAGTCGTCTGGGAGAGTCTGTGAGTAAAACAAGGGTGGATGAAGTTATTACAGGTCTGCAGAACACTAATATTAGGGTACGACAAAGCATAGAGAGGGGGAGGGCCATATTGGAACAGGAGCTGAGATATCGGCAGGCCATTGATGGGGAGGAGCCGCCCGCGAGGCCGGAGATAGACCGGGAGCGTGTAGCACGAAGGGAGAGATTTTTGAACGACACTGTAAATTGGAGGAAGGTAACTGCGAATATCCGCTCAGGCAATAGTACAGGTCGTACTACAGATGAGGGGCATTTAGATGATGTTCTAAATAGCCATCTTCAGACTGATGTTTCGGGTGACTGGGAGGATTGGTGGGCTCGGAGAGCGGACGAAAAGAGAAGACGGCAGATAGAAAGGGAGGCCCGGGAGGAAGCCGCTGAGGGCTCCGTAGCTGCAGGTGTTGGAACTGGTGTACAGGGGAACGATAGTGAAGAGAGCTCAGTGGGTGATTTGGATGCGGAGAAACAGGTGGAGGAGGATATTGCACCTATTATTGGTTCTGAAGACGACGACATGGCGCCTAGTCCGAATGTTAAACTACCATCCTTCAATGGGGAACCTGGGGAGGATTATCGGAGGTATTTCAAGGAATTGAATGGAATGCAAAAGCTATTTGGATGGTCTCCGGATCAACATCTTGAGTATGCAAAATTGGGCTTGAAGAAGGGGGCATCGAAATGGATGGATGGTATTCCAGAGGGGGAAAAGGATACTTTGGACAAAGTAGTGGCTATAGTGAAGAGGGTTTTTGAAGACAAAAGGCCACTGTGGCAGAAACATAGGGATTTGCACTGTCTGAAGCAGGAAAAGGGACAGTCGGTCTGGGACTTCGCATTGAAAATAAAGGAATATGATGAGTTGGATGTTCCTGATGTCATCAAACTGTCAGTCTTTGTGGGGGGTTTGCTTCCGCCCATTGATAAGGACCTGATGAAACACAATGCTGATTCTTTTGAAGAGGCTCTCAGACTGGCGTCTTATTGGGAAAATGTGGAGAAGGGCAGGAACTCCAAAGGTGTGGCGCAGCTACACATGCTAGAGTCTGAGGGGACTCGGGATGGAGCATGTGGGGACGATCAATTCGATCCTAAAGAGTATGCTAGAGAACAAACTAAAGCAGTGGTGGAGATGTGCACTATGGAATATAGACGGGGGCTCAGGGAGATGGAACATGGACGGGAGAATCAGCAGGGACAATATGCTGGAAGGGGTGGTAACTCACAAGGGCAGTATCAGGCGCAGGCGGGCAGAGGGACTGGCGCGGGAACATATGGTCAGAATAGGCAGTTTGCTACAGGCGGTGGAGGCCGAGGATGGAATTATCAAGGGGGACGCGGTGGAAATCAGTATAACGCATCTCAGTATTTCAATAACAGGTTTCAGGGACAGAGATACACAGGAGGAAGCAGGCAGGGTCAACAGGGGGATGATAAAGGTCAGAGAAGAGCACAGGAATATGCTAGGATGATGGGAGATGCAGGAGAGAGTCAGAAAGGAGGAGGGGCAATCTATTGCTTAATTCATGACTCTACTACACATTCTACAGAGGAGTGCACGTTTTTGAAGAAATACAGGGATCAGTTGTCATCCTCTCAGCAGAACAGAGACCAGCGAGATCAGGGAAATGATGTTCGCAGGCCGGGAAACGGGCACAACGGCTCATTCCTACCCCAGAATTAAATTTGATATCAGGGGATGGGTCGGGAAACAGGGGATCAAAAGACAAAGCGCCATGGCTGGTTCAGTGTACTATTGACGAGAATGCATACAGATGTTTGGTGGACACGGGCGCGTCTGATTGTTTTATAGCGCGGACAGTTGTGAGTAGTATAAGTGAGAGAGCAATTTGGGACAGGCAGCCATCTCAATTGGGGAAGGTGCGTCTGGGGGATAAAACATCATTACAAGTTTATGAGACGGTGCGACTGCAGTGTTTTATGGATGGTGCTTGCATATACTATGATTTTAATGTGGTGGATTCACTGGCTCATGATATTGTGCTAGGACGTAATTTTCTGGTTGACGCAAGGGCACAGATTATAGCTATAGATGGAAAGGTACGTCTATTTACTGAGGATCCGGTCTCAATTGAAGTAGCGGCGATTTTGGACCCATGGGAGGAAAGATTGGTGACGGTGAAAGGATGGGATGTTGCGGCTGAAAGGGTTGGAACAACGGTCTTGTTGAGACCATCTAATTTGGCGGTGGTAGCTGCGGATGGTGCGGTGAACTATGTGGGGAAGAAATGGTATATGAGAATTGCTAATCTCTCTGACAGGCAAGTGTATGTGGATACAACTGAGGTTATAGCATATGCGGAAGACATAGATGAACCGGAACTTAATTTGCTGGAGGTAATTGATACAGCTAATGTTGGCAGGGATAGAAAGGATGAGGCTCGTGAGATTGTGGCACGATGTAATGAAGACCGGCGGGAGAATGGTCAAGATGCTAGGAGAGGGTCAGAGCATCGGCAGGATCCTCAGGACAGTGGTGGTGGATGTGGTGTTTTTACCTTAAGTGAGCAGGAGAGGCTGGATAAAATTGAGAAGATCAGGGGCCTTGATTTGGGTGACACTATGATGACGCTGGAGGAGCAGAAGGTATTCAGAGAAATGTTGGTGGTCAACATGGACACTATAGCATTTTCTATGAAGGAGTTGGGTCATTGTTCATTGGCTCCAATGAAAATAAGGGTCGATGAGTCCAAGGGTCCGTGTATGGCACGACCATACAGGTATTCTCCTCAGAAAATGGATATTATTGATGAACAGGTGAGGGAATTGTTAAAGTTGGGAATTATTGAGCCCAGTGACAGCGTCTGGAGAAGTCCGTTGGTGGTAGTGCAGAAGAAGGATGGAAAGGCTAGATTATGTACAGACTATCGCATGTTGAATCTTATTACGGCGGATGACACATATCCTATGCCCACAGCCAGAAGCATGTTTTTGTATATGGCATACAGAAAACCTATAATCTTTACAGCCATGGATTTGCTCAGTGGGTATCATCAGTGCGATTTACATCATGACAGCAGGCAATATTCAGCATTTGAATCACCCTCGGGAGTTTGGCAATGGACGAGGATGCCGTTTGGTATGAAGCAGAGCCCATGGCAATTTACTAAGATTATGTCATTAGCACTAGGAGGCTTAATACCACGTACTTGTCTAGCCTACCTAGACGATATCATTATCTTTGATCCGGATGTGGAGAGCCATATTACTAATGTCGGCAGAGTATTGGCAGCTTTAGGTAAAGCAGGTTTAACAGTCAAGCCAGAAAAGTGTGAGTGGGGCAAAGCGGAAATCAAGTTTTTGGGGCACATTATTAATGCTGAAGGAGTGCAGACGCAATCTAAAGTGATCAGAAAGGTGCAGGAATTTGGCAGACCGTATAATGAACATACAACTAGGTCCTTTCTGGGGCTTTGTAATTATTACAGGAGTTTTATTCCTAACTATGCTGTTTTGTCGATGCCTCTGAATAATTTGTTGAAAATCAAGGTGCCATTTAAGTGGACAGATGAGTGTGAGGTGTCATTCAAGAAAATACAAGCAGCATTAGCGAGCACACCGTTATTGGTACATCCAGAGATCGGGGGTCACTTTTATGTTTTAACAGATGCTTCGGATGGCGCGTGTGGAGCGGCCATCTGCGTAAAGAGGGATGGATTGCTGAGGCCGGTAACATATTATGGGTATACATTTACAAAGGCTGAAAGAAACTACACTATAACAGAGAAAGAAGGCCTAGCTGTTATAAGAGTATTGAAGAAATTTGAGGATATGCTGACGGGAGCTAAGATCACGATAATTACAGACCATCAACCATTAATACCTTTGCTTCAGCAAGCCAGTAAGGCTCCATCCAAAAGGTTGACTAGATGGGGTTTGGCAATGACTGACTTTGACTATGAGATCAGGTATGAGCCGGGAGCCACTCACTACCTGCCGGATTTTATATCCAGAGTGCCGTTGGCAGTGGGACAGGATACACCTGGCGAGGAGTCGGGGGAGTTTGAGCCTGAGGTGGGATGTGAGTTACTCGTGATGGAACTGATAGGGGAGGAATTGGATAGGGAAACCTTCATTCAGGAGCAGTGGAAGGATGGATTTTGCAAGGGAATGATGAGATATTTGGCGGGAGATGAATTGCCAGTGGATGAGGAAAAGGCGCGAGGGATTTTACATAATGCTGATTTTATGGGTATGAAGGATGGATTGTTATGCAAGTATATAAAACCAGCTAGAAAGAGGGGTGGGCCTATAGCTGACCTAAACCCAAGAATAGTGGTGCCTAAGACTATGGTGAATAGAGTGCTATATCTCATGCATGATGATATCATGTGCGGAGGACATGTGGGAACAGTGGCGCTGAATACAAAGGTACAGGCTCGGTTTTATTGGAGAAATATGATGGTGGACATAGCTAGGTACGTGCGGCTATGTGAAAGGTGCGCGTTGAGAAAAAGAGCACCTCATTTTAGGGCCAAGGCAAGGTCATGGGATACGCCGGATTATCCATGGCAAGTGATACAGACAGATTTTGTTGGGCCACTACGTAGGTCCAAAGAAGGTTATAAATATATTATGACCTTCATAGACCTTCTGACGGGATGGCCGGAGGCATTCTGTACTAAAGACACGACTGCGCACACGGCAGCTGGGGTGTTTCTACGGGAGATCGTGTGTAGGTACGGCAAGGTGGAAGTGCTGTGCAGCGACAGAGGGTCTACATATATGGGTCAGGTTTTTCGTGAGGTTACAGCTAGATTATCAACCAAACAGAGGTTTACGTCTTCTAGGAATCCGACCGGAAATGCCAGGGTTGAAAGATTGCATAAGTCATTAGAGGATACGATAGGATGCTATGTGACCGAGGATCATGAACACTGGCCAGAACTGTTACCCATTGCATTGTGGACAGTGCGCTCCAATATCAGTATGAGGACGGGGTTCTCACCATATGCGCTACAATTCGGGAGGGATCCAGTGGCTATGTCCTTTGCTGAGGAAAGGCCACTGCCTAAAGTGCCATCTGAGAGGGATTGGTTTATAAGGACCAATCATAGCATACAGTTATTACAAGAGGCGGCCAACGCTCATACTGCTAGGTATGAGGAGCAGCTCAGACGTAGATTGGATGGACGGGCTCGACCTGTATCTTTTATAGAGGGGGAGTGGGTATATTACTATGATCCGAAATGCGCGGTGAATAATACATCGAAGTTTGCTGGTAGATACACAGGGCCACACAGGATAATAGAGGTGGTGGGGGATAACAGGGTGAGGTTGAGAGCAGTGAAGACGGGCAAAGAGATACCTCACTTAGTAAATGTGAATAAACTGAAGAGAGCATACAAAGGGGAGGGTGAAAATGGCGAAGGAGAAGCCAAAGATGAGAGAGCGGTGGAAGTGGATAAGTCAGAAGTGGAATTACGAGTGGATAAAGAAGACATAGGACATGAGAACCCGAGAGGGGTGACTGAGGTGGAACATCCTTCATCTGGTCTGGAGGATACAGCGTTAGCGGACGCTGATAAGGAGGACAAATTGAATACGTCAGACGACGATAGAAGTGCACATGAGAAAAAGAGAGAGGTGGCCGGAGCTGGACCGCGCGCACCTATACAGGAATCTGATAATGAGAAAGATGGAGTTGTACGGCGAGATAGCCGGGAGAAGCACAGGCAGGAAGCTGTGGTCGATAATTGGTGTAAAAAGAAAGGGTTACAGGATAGTGATATTGATAAGGTCGAGGGTGGCCGAAGACAGGATAATGAAGAGAAAAAGAAGGGTAGAGTGAGAAATGTTGAGGTGAAGAGGCAGATGGACGAAGACAGAGAGAGAGAAGAAATGGAGAGGAGACAGAAAAGAAAAGAGAGAGAGGATAGGGCTGAGAGAAGACGGAGGCAAAGAGATAGGAGAGCACAATTGGCTGCGGGGGCTATTATGAGTAAGGAATCTAGCAGTGAACATATCATTCCAAAGGGACCGATTTGTAAGCATCACAGGAGAGGCAGAGAGGAGCTCAGCTCATCCAGCGATGGAGAATAGGGTGAGTTTAGACGGGATACTACAGGATGGGCGATAATCCTGTAGTATGGACGTGTGTTGCTATGAGGGAGAAGGGGGGGTGATGCAGGTGCCGAAGGGGGAGGGGCCGCCCGGAGGAGCAGGTCAAGCTGACTCATGCAGGTAGACGGAAAGGAGGGCGATACACAAAGAAAAGGGAAAAGTAGGGCAAGGTAGGAAAAGAAGGGAGGGGGGGGGAGGCCAGCGCAACAGGTATATGCAGGAGGAGATGCATCAGGAGGTGGCAGTGCGCGCACAGCGAGGGACGAGATAAGACCTCACAGTAAATAGCAGGTGCTGATGGACGGATGGCAGATAGCTGGTACGATAGTGTTGGAGAACAGCAATACCAACAATACTATAATACGTGGATGATTCAAGACAACTATTGCAATAGCACTTACAATGAAAGGAGCACAGTGTCTGCAGCAAGTTCAACAACAACAGAAACAAATGAAAAAGGATTTGGTGCGACTTCAACGTCAGGCCAACCAAGCTCAGCGCAAGAGCCAATACAGGTGGTGGAAGCAGCTCAAGCCGAGGTCCTGGTAAATCATCAGGGAAACATATGGGATAGCATACGTGACATCACTGTGGGACAGACAGAATGGGAGTGGTTGTTGGATGCCACTCTACAAGGCACCGGTGGTATAATTAAGAGAGAGACTCAGACCACAGAAACAGCGACACAGACAGAACCATCAATATTTTATAGTAAAGACGATGAATTTGTGCTGGATACATCAATCAGATTGGATGACATATTGATAGAAGAGTATTATAGTAGAAGACAAGTGACCTCAAGGCTCTGTCACATTTGTGGCAGAACAACAGCAACAGCGGCAGGAGCGGCCAAACACCTGGAACAGGTACATGGGATAAAACATCTCATATAATGTCCACTAGTGAGGAAGCGGGAAAGAGAGCACCATCTATAGTAAAGGCAGGGAGATATAGGGGACAACAGGTAGAAGACGCGCTGGATGCTATATATGGATTTGGATATTCATTGCCGAAGGTATTCAGATACAATGGGGCGACGTTACAGGATATAGTAATGCAGAAAATATCAAAACTGAAATTGGACATCGCGAGATTGCCAAGATATTTGAGGGAACAAGTAAATAGACATCATTTTAAATATGGAGTAGGGAGTGTGACTAATGCATTCTTTTTCTCAAGAAAGTGTAGGAGGCATCGCAAGACTAGTAGAGGGAAACGATGCAGGCAGTGTAGACAAAGAGATGAAACTTGGGAAATGTTCAAACTGAAGCAAAAGGGAAAGCATATCACCCAAGGAGTATTAACATCCGGGGTTAAAGACAATGAGACGACCCTGGAGGAGGAGGATGTAACTGAAGACTTTGATAAATATAACTAGAAAGGATATGAGTTGATAGGAAAGGAACAGAGGGACTGTATGGTTATAAAATACAATACCTGTTAAGGGAACGTTATGAGGGGTTGAAGAAATGTACAAAATGGCAGGTATCAGTATAACGCCACCTACCTTTAGAGGAGCACCAGGAGAAAAGATAGAAGAATATTTCTACGACATGGATTTGATTAAGAGAATATATGATCTAGGGGAAATGGAATATGTGGCATTATTATTGTGGGGAATGAAAGGTGAAGTGAAAACTTGGGTTAGGAAACTACCTGAGGAAAGTAAGAATACTGCATGGAAAATACAGCAAATAACCATGGCAGTATTTGCAGCTCCAGATGCCTGGAAAGAATGGGGTACAGGAGGAAAGAGACAGAAAAGACAGCGCGAGAATGACGGCGCGGAAACAGAGCCAGCGGGGGAATGAACACGAGAGTGAGAAAAAGGGGGGGGGGGGAAGTGCCGGACACTGAGACAGACATATGTATATTAAGAGCCCAGTAACAGAAGAGGGGGGGGGGGAAGAGAGCAGACATGCGCAGGTAAAGAAAGAGATAAGATGCAATGACAAGCAAGACAGTTGGCAGTGTAGGAGTGGAACTCCAGCTGTACAGACATCGGCAAGCAACAGATACAGACTACACTCAAAAGCAGAACAAGATAGAACAACCAGCATGCTACGTGGACATAACCAAGACAAGACAACATAATCAGCAGTTTAGATAAGCTATAAACATGAGTTCTAGTGGAAAAGCCTGGATCATAGACAACGGAAGGTTCATAGCGGTTGAGATGAATTAATGGAGATCAGTAATAATTTACTGAAGGAAAGGAATCATCGCCCACTGTAGAGAGGGTAGAGATATTAAGGCTCAGATACACCCTACTCTATGGATAAGACTTAACTACTTAATACAGTTTGTGGAAAATTGTAAAAGGTCGGATCCATTTAGGATGCATTTAATATAAATACATACCTGAAGTGAAGATTTAAGGACTAGTAGGAGTAGAGGCATCATCATCATCAGCAGATGAAGCGGGAGAAGAACTGAAGATAGTAAATAAAGCAGGTATATGAGATAAAGAGAAAGAAGTGCATCACATACAGGAGGCAACCACTATGGGGCACCTTATAAGTTGTCTAAGGGTGAATGGAAACACTAGTCGGAACCAGCAGGACCACAGTCGCGACACACATAGAATGACTCCAGTAACAAGGTCCATAATTAAGAGGCCTAAATTTAAAGGATATATTTGTCCAGAAGTAAGGCATTCTGTTAAAGAACCAGAGCCTATAATGGTTTAATTATTTAGGAAGCCCAGACTCTGAGAAAAGAAATACGATGTCTATAGCTGTAGATATATATTCAAAAATAAGTGTGAGTGAAATTCTTTTCTAAGAAGGTATTAGGACACATAAAATTCAGTCATAGGGGTGTATTAATGAGATCAGTTATACACCTGAGACTGTGAATGTGATCGCCACTACTCACAAATGAGAGGAGCTCAGCGACTTTATAGAGTTAGCTTATGCAGATATTTTAAAAGAAAATATGTGTATAGTATCTTATTACAAGAACGAAGTGAGCGTCTCTAGGAATCAAAGTATGAATCGCTAGGGAAATATACTTACTTCTGCGAGAGGGTAGAAGCTGGGGAAGCCAATGTTGGAAGGATAGGACCTCCAAGATTAGAAGAACGGGAGGTTTGTGGTCTGGCAGGAAGCTGATAGGGATGATGTCGCGTAGTGGTAGCAGATGAAGATGTCAAGAGAGATATGATGGTAGAAGAACTGTGAGTCAGTCGTGAGGAAGAGGCCATGGTGCTGGAATGACAGGTCAACGGTGAGAAGGGTGGATGTCCAGGTGAGATAGCCAGAGTACTCCAGAACGAGGGCGACATTACTGGAAGGTGTGGAAGTGAAGCTGCAGTGGATGAAGATGAAGTAAACTGACCGGAAGTGGAAGAGGTCAGGGCCAGAGCGGGCGTATGTAGACAGGAAGGCGGAGACCTAGAAGCCGAGGTGGAGCGGGCATCTGCAGCTGGAGCAGCTCGGATGGTGATGTGAGGCATCATTAATGAAGATACAGCAGGAAACTGACCGGAAGTAGTGGCGCTGGTAGTAGAAAAGGGACGAGAAGCAGCGGCAGAATAGGTAAATGTGGATGTTAGGGTTGTTCTGGACGTCAGAGGTGCAGTGGTGGTTAGCAACGGTGTGTATGGTAAGGGCGAAACACCGGAAGTAGCAGGAAGGTGAGAAAACACATTGTAGTCTACATATGAAGAGTGATGCTGAGGTGGCAATGGACGAGAAGTTGATGACACAGCGAAGTTGGCAGGCAGAGAATATTGGTGGGAGGTGTCCACTCGTAGAGGAAGGGTCGCTGTGCAAGTTGGTAGCGCATTGGAGGTAAAGGTGGATGCGAGGCTTGGAGCAGAGGTAGCAGGCACTATAGCGCTATAGGTGGGACGCGCACCTATGGGCGACATCAGAGTGGGATTCCAAGGTGGCACGAAAGGAGTGGTAGGGTTGACTGGAGGCGGAGTGATGTCGACATAAGCTGGTTGATAAGCAGGAGTAGGAATAGGTGGAACAGCAGCAGTTGATTGCAGGCGGTAACTGGGATCGGGCATCCCATCCAGGTGGATGACGCGCAGTGTCATATCAGTCATGTTACAAGCTAAGCGTAGATGATCTCGAATGGTGGTGTGTGAGGGCATGGTCGCGCCTTGCGGTCCGGTGCATACTAGCATGCACGGAGTAACGTTAGCATCTGTGGAGGACAGGTCTCTGCAGCCGACGATGTAGGTGAAGCCGGGCTGGAGACGATCTATCGGGAGATAGACGAGTGCGCCATTGACAGAAACGCTGGAATAGCTAGCCATCTTTAGTGCGAACAGGGTGGAAGTCAAGCATCGACTGAGAATTTAATTCTAGGTATCTAACCAAGGGGATGGGAAGTTGAAATAAGAAAATAAAAATATAGTGAAAACTATAGTAAAAAAAAAATTGAGGGCACATTAGGAGGAGTCGCTGAGACAAAGACTCCAATCCAATAAATTGGTGTTATCAGATGGAAGAGACGTACAGCTAGATAGGAGAGGAAGGCACACGTGTTCAGATTGACGGGAAAATATATACAAGAAGGGGTAAAAGGGTCATGAACTGGTGAACTATCTGACACGATAGGGCTTATTAAGTGTTCAAGATCCATAAAAACTTCCAGGAGCGATCAGTTAGGAGTCGTAGTAACCCAACTCGAACTGTAACCGGAAGCCATAATAAGAAGAAAATGGCGTGGCTAACTATACTATGTGTTTTATGTTCCTTGTGGGGTGTGGTAGATGCTGGAAGGCACACTTTCGAGACTTTAGAGAGAGCCGAATTAGGTGTCATTTTGCAACCTGGTAGACGTATTTCTACGGCTGAGCACAATCATGTGTCACAAGTGTTTGTATTAGAGATACCAGATAGATTACCAGAGCCGGAAATGGAAAGTATTTATGAACAATGTGTGAAGAATATGCAGGTTATGTGTGATATTCAACATCACAACAGAACCTTATTATTTGAAGATACCTGTGACAACATCAAACAGAAAGAAGAATGGCTGAATCAAATTATTAGAAAATTAATACAGGCCAGAGAGGAGGAAGTGGAAAAGCTGATGGAAAACATACCTGAACAACAACAAGCCAAAAGGTCTAAGAGAGCAGGTATACCGGGTCTAAATATTATAGGAGAGTTGTCGTACTATATTTTTGGCACTGGGAGAGCTGATGATGTAGCCAGAAATGAAAAGGATATTCAATTACTGAAGACATCATATTATAAGATGCGTGATGTTATTAAAACATTGGCCACAAGTACTAGCAATGGCTTGGAGGAAGTCATGGCGGAAGTGGGAGAGTTGGCTGATAGACAGTTACAACTGTATGAAATGGCTAAGATATCATTGAAGAGACGGAAGTTGCTGGAAAGAACTCAAACTATGCACAGTGTGGCATTATATGAGCTATCCATTGTATACAACCATGAAAGCCTGCTGACAAGGGTCAAATGGGGGTATATTATACATTTATTAAATGAACTCATTGAGATAAAGGATATGGCAGCTGAGGTAAGATTGGCATCACGAAGAAAACTATCCTCAAAATTGGTCACTAGAGAAGATTTGAAAGAAGCTATAATCAACACTGAAGTATATCTAAAGGCTACGTACCCACGATTTAGAGTCGCTTTTACTGATCCGGAATATTACTATGATAATAGTGTGGTGCGAGTATATCAGCACCAAGGTCGTGTAAAAATGCAGATAAGGATTCCGGTGGTGTCAGAGGAACACATATTTTGTGTATACTCTGTAAAGGTGTTTCCAGTACCAGTGCGGCTGGCCAATAAAGAAGCTGACGGGACGAGAATAGAGGGATTGCCATCAGAAGTAGCCATATCAAAGAATGGGCGGTATTATATATCAGAGCCAGTGGTGAATTGGGCGCGTTGCCATGGCAACTCAATAGCAGTATGCCCAGATATTCCACACATGAGAAAAATAGCCGAGCGAGGGTGCATGGCGGCACTAATAAGAAATGACAAGGTGGCCATAGCAGAAACATGTGAGATCAACTATATAGTGCAACCAAATTTTCCTTCATTTGCGATAGCACTGGGAAAGGGTCGTACTTTGGTATCGGGACCCGACATACAAGGTCAATTGATGTGTCAGTCAAGCCCACCTGTTAAGGTGAACATGCATCATTACGCCATATTGAACATTGGGTGTGATTGCGCATTCATGACTGCCGGGGCGTGGATGCCTTACAGTTTGGCAGGATGTGGTCATGTGAACATGGAAACTAATGTGACTTTTGTAAATAACGATTTGCTACAAATGAACAGCGTTAAGAAATTGACATGGATAAAGGCCGTATTAAATGGTGAAACTGTAGAGGTATTGCAAGATGAAGTGTTGCCAAAATTAGTAAAGACCAAAATGAAGCACAAGGCTAGGATACAACAGTCGCCAGCAGCTGTCAATCTGAAGAATTTGGTGAGTGCAATGGAAGACGGATCGGCATTACCTGATTTGGATGGCATGAGTGGTGGAGGCCATTTTCCTACTGAATCACTATGGGATTATTCACCAATAATGATTGCAGGGGTGATTGTTATGACTCTGATGGTGGTACAATATTTTTGTTTAAAAAGACTATTAATGGCATACATATTAGCAAGAATGCCTATGAGAATAAGGAGTCTAGAAACTTGGGACTATGAAAAATACGGTGAAGATGTCGGAGGTAATTATGAGGAAGAAGATCCGGAACACAAAACGACAATAGCTATGTTATCATTGATATTGATAGTACTGATAATAATAATAGCGTTACTGGTGAGGAAAGTGCGACAACTAAAGAGGCTTCAACCAGTGGATGGACTGTATCTACAGGTGGCAACTAAAGAGATCACAGAAATAATACCATTGGGGGAGAGTCTAATGCCTTTGGACCAGGTATTTCAAAGACCAGCAGAACAGGCTCTTATTAGAGACGTAGCAATAAGCTATTCGTGCCCGAAGTACATAGCTACAGTGCAGTGGGGTCGAGTGTTATATTCCACTGAGATGGCAACGGCGGAAAACGCAGTGCCATTGCCATTACCGGCCACTGTGAAGGTGTCAAAGAAATTAGCAGGGATACTGAACGGTGACTATGGATTTACGGTGATGACAAGATTGATTAGGTATAGTGGGGGCCTGGCGACAGGTGTACCACTAGAGATACCGATGATATCAGCGGCGGGCTGGACACCAATAAGGAACAGAGAGATAAATACACATCAGTTATCTGACACGGGACATGCCAGAGCCATGGCTCAGTTAAGAAGATCAAGACAGTTACCAGAAGTACCTGGAGAATCATATGGGGCTACGGCTGTATCATATTCAGTAAACAAGGGTCATAAAGAGTCGGTGAACGTGGCTTTGCGAGGTCAAGAGCCCAGGACGGGATCGTCATCGGTGTACGTGGACCTGAATGAATGAGACTGAAGGTGATGAATAAAACGCCATCATGATAGAGACTTGACATAGACGGTGGCAGGACATGAGAAAAAGGGGGGGGGGAGAAAGATATCGTGCAGCTGGCGTGAGACGAAAGGATGGAATAGACAATACAAAGACTATCTACAAATGAATTGATATAATGTCTGGGAATGGTGCCAGTGTATATTATTAAGTAAGATAATATAGCTAAAAGAAACTGTAAGTTAAATGTACAACCAACTAATGAGACACTAACTACGACGTAATGTGGCAAGTGAAAAGATTTCTGATGTATATACTCGTTGACAAGCTGTGCACGCGTGAGTTAAGTAAGAGGTTGCCAGGTGTAACCCAAGACGCGTTAGAGTGTGTTTTAGAGTGATGCTTGGGGCAAAGGGTAGATAGAGGGGAACGTTTCGGAACAAGGAGTTGACAGATGTAAGGAGATTTATTGGCCCGATTGGGTGCAACTGGTGTCGACTCCCGGGTAAGGATAGTAAAAAGAATATATAAACATAGAATGGGACAAAGTGCTTAGTAAAGGCGAGTGAATGAGTAAAATAAATAACAAAGGAAAGAAAAACAAATTGAGAATCAAGAAATGAGAGAATTGTAATAATAAAGTATATGTTAGAGGACAAGTTTGCGCTAAGAATAAGTCACCAATGCAGTGTGGAAAATATATATAATAATAATGCATGGTATTATATAAGTGTGTTGCATATGTATGTACATAAATAAATATTGAAATGTATAATATAATAACGATGATTACCTCAGGTATTAGTGACAAAACAATACATAAGATGTATTCAAGCATAATTTATGCTTGACAATTGGTGTGACTCGCGTCACAAGAGGGGAGCGCCCGCACCTGTTTTGTCATCAATAGCCAATAATTATAATGAACGGGTATAACAGGGTACACTTGTGTAGGTATTTATTGTATGCTGCATTATGTGTGTATTTATTATATGCTATATGGGAGAGTGCTATGGGAGTCCTGTATAGGGTTTATGGTAGTATAGAGTTTATGGTAGGCTGTGGAATGTGTAGACGGAGGGGAGTCGACGAGATCTGGTCAGGTAGATTCTGTAGAGGGGGAGGGGGGAATACGGGTGAGCCAAACACCGGCGTCTGAAAGGTGTGAGGGGTTGGTAAGAGATAGGGAGGAGTTAGTATGGTGGGAGCAGCCGAGGAGGCAACACATACTCCTGGAGTAGACGAGGATGAAGCCGTTTAATATTTAGTATTACACTTAGCCAATGTAAGAACGGATTGAGCAGGATCTCTATGGCACTTATACCTCTCCAGTAGCATCGGATTGTTAAACATGAACTGCTTGTATGAATAGACTGATGTCGTTGAAGCTGTACAACCATGAGTGGACTCATCATCAGCTGTAACTGTGAATAACCAATGAACAATAAATGGTGACTTGTATCGGCGTCTTGGTGTTGGTTAAAAGGATGGGCTGAGCCAACATCATACCACTAGAGTTAGTCTTCCCAAATACGTGAGAATAGCGGAGTGAGCTGATAATAACTACACAACTTATACCACATTAATATACATATAAACACAACCCACACAGCCCAGTACACAGCCTCTGCTTTAGCCTGTGTGCTCGGTATATATGTAAACGCCACGTCTGGATTACAAATACTTAGAAAACTTTAGGATTTAGAAGTACAAATTATCTGTTAACAGTTTGCTCCTAAACGGGATCAATAATCATTTATATATATCTCAACATAAATGCCCTCTCTGCTGAAATTTATATCTATCAACATAAATGTCCTCCTCTCTTCTGAAACTTAGTTCTTTTAGCCTCCATGTGTCCCTAGATGATCAGGAATCTGCTGAACGTCAACATGAGCAGCTCTACGGTGAGGTAGCTAAGCCCTGCCCTGAGAGGTGGGGTACTCATGGGGATGTCAGTGGTGATCATCATACAGTCTCCTAAAAGCATACCACCTGGCACAAGGATCCAACAGGATCCAGTGATTGAGCTAGCTCGCGAGTCCCATCCAGTCACATCTAAAGCCATGAATGCGTGGTTTTAGTTCTTGTTCAGTCCCATTAGCATGTCTCACACATACACCAGCACTGTTAACTACTAGTATATACGAGTATCCATATTGGTGAGGTATAAAAATATGTACGCATACATGGGGGGGGGGGGGTACACATTTTATACCAAGACAAGTGTCAAGCCTTGTAGACCTAAACCACTCTGGACATTTACAACCCATTCATCACCCTCTCCTGGCAGATAACACAGCCTGTATTTATTTTGGATCCCACATGTAGGATTTATACCCACTTCTAGGACGGCACATAGTCAAGGGGCGACTCTGGCTATAAATTGCAGTACTATTAAGTGTTTACACAGACGTACTTGGGTATAAAAGGGTTCGGCCTCATGTCGCCTCCTTTACCTCTGTGTCTTGTCTGCAGCCATGGCCTGTCAATCATAGGGATGTGTGGGGGTAGCAGGGGCCCTCACCTCCCGCTGTCTGATGATCATTTAGGTGACACACTCACCTTGATAAAACCTCACCCCATGGTCCACCACTCAATGCCTGCAATTTACCATCCCCATGCCTCCTGCACCAACAAAAGGGTATGAGGGCTGGGATTGAAACTCCTTTGGTAAGAAAGATTGACAAATTGGAATTCTGTGCACATTCAGAAAATTGAGATAGATGTTTAATTGGGTTGGCGATGGGATTTATTCTTTTTCCATTATATTTTTTATCCATTTATGATCACATTGATCCCTTTGGATCTTTTGTCATCATCCTTCTGATATCAGGTTTTGATATAACCTCAATTGGGGAAGGATACATCAATATCTGTAGACCCGTGACATTTATGTAAAGTAGCACACACACAATTGAAGAAATTCTGTTCTCAATCATCAATCGAACACACACTTTCCTAGTTAGACGTTGAAATTAATCCACGCATCCTTTTGGATTTAATTTAAAACTACCAAGGTTGCCCATCCCGCATGCTGCCTCTTATTTAACCGAAACAATCCCTGGTACCTGCATGTGCTCTGCTTGACACTTACCATAGAAATTTTCTGTGTTTTATGCAAGGCTGCTTGACACACAGGTACCACAGCCAGCCATTGGAGAAACCTAGAATCTAAAAGGGTGGAAACATGATCATAAAATAGTGAAATTTTCTCATGTAAGTTAAATGAAGTGTAGATGTATGTCACCAAAGACGCCTTGCCATTTGCATATCGACCATAGGGAAGTGGTACCAAGCCGACCGCTCAGGTAAACAGGAATACACTCACCCGCTCCAGGTGAGTGGGTACGAGAGCACCTGTGAATAGAGAGTCATGTTGTACTATTGATGAAGGAAATCATATATATATATATATATATATATATATATATATATATATATATATATATATATATATATATATATATATATATATATATATATATATATTCGATAGTCTCAATAATGAACGCTACATGTACAGGGAAACCGATGAACATTATCCATATTGCTGTGACAACAAACATAGTTGTGGTTTTATCCATGTAACAATCTGTTGTTTTTTTTCCTTCCATGGTTGCCCTATTTTTGATGTTCGGATATGTTATTTGCTTGTATTAAGTAAAGATATCAGGTCACATAGATCCATCAGGCTGATCAGCTCGTTGATCTCCTGAGGAAGGGGGGGGGGGGGCACCCATATCCAGCCCTTTTCCCTTCCCACATTTCCTTGGATGTAGCCATTGATTACAGCGTCCCTTGCTCTATGTATGGTCCCTTGACTACCACCAAATCCCCATCCTATCCCTCCTTCTACTGCTTTATCCATATCAAAGACCTGCTACTTTATGGGATGACGCCTCAGTGGCACATGAAAGTCACATGAGTTATCACATGGTACTGGGTAGACATGTGAGTGCTAACCCCAGACAATTAGCACCACTAAAAAGCCAACCTCCTACAAGGTACGCATCATGAGCCCGGGCTATGAGCTCAGTAGGTAAACCAGACTATTTGTATACTCTACGACTTGGGAGGTGGAGAGGCACAAGGGGCCAAGACCTGACTGGCCTCCTAATATATTATTATGTTTATCTCAATGTGGCGCATGACAGGAATCAGTTTATGACAGTTGTATTGGGAAGTAAGTATTAGGGCTCGAAAAATTCCTGAGTCGAGTGCCCCAAACACAAAAAAAAAATCTCCAGGCAAATTGTTTTTCAAGTTGTGCCTACTGGGCACAACTGCCATGCCAAGGCTATTAGCCTGCATTGAGTAAAAAAGGTGGGCAAATGACATTTCCCTGCTGGATATTACAACATCGATTTGCCTTTGTGCCCAGTGGGCATATTTGTTTCAAACTGATGAGTATGCCATATATTTGAACTGATGCCTTTGTGTATCTTAATATAGGTACATCCTCAGACATGCTTGGTAAGTGATCTATTGTTGGGACAGTAAAATGTTAGAAGAGTGTAGTGTCTACTGGACATATCACCTGGAAAATAGCTGCCAGTGGTGAGGTCATCCCATCCACGGGCCAGCCATTAACATATTACATGTAGCACAACAGGATGAGGTTCTCCAGGTGGGTGGTATGTATACATCAGACCTGCACCTGAGGTACCATATGTACTAGTCTATAACAAATTGTATATGGGGCAGTTTTAGAAGCTGCTTATCAATAATGTCGCTCTTTCTATTGAGAATGGCACCCAATTAGAAGGTGTGCGATCCATAGTGAACCAGAATAAAGCATACTATGGTATAGCCGTCTTGGTCACAGTTCCCGTTGCCCGTATTGAGTCAGTTTGCCCCTTTTCAACGTATACATTATAGCCGGGCCTACTATGAAGAACCATAGCCCATAAAGGGCGCAAATAAGTATTAGGAACGTGGGATCTTGGTCTTAGTTAATATGGGTTGTTCTTTGGGTTATTGGCACCCATTATACTTCCTTGGGGTTCAATATCAGTTTCAATGCGAGAGTAAGAGGGGGTAGAAATTAATATGAGTGCATACTGATAGGTGCAAAGTGTTCATTTGGGCAGGTGGTGGCTGCTGAAGTCCCTAATATTGAAGATGCTGCATGCCTGGAGATGCATAGACGTAGGTTTGGTGAGGGGCAGAAGGCCACGGCAAGGGCACTGGCCCCACGAGCCGAGGACAAGGCCAGGCAGTAATAAAAGTTGATGTATGGACCATGAAATCTTAGATCATTGTAATCGGAGCCGGCGACCAATCAGCATGCATCCCCTGCGGCACGGGCCGCCCGTTTACATCCCAGAACCAGCAGCTCTCAACCATGCCCATGCACCATGAGAGGGGAACGGATTTGCAACCTTCACCTTACCCCGAATGCACAATACACTGTATACCCCTAACAATTTCCTACATTGCTACACACATATATGAGCAAATGTTCTGTTTGCATTCTTCCACCTTATTTCGGAAATTCAGCGACCTAGCCTCTTCTGCAACCCCCCCCCCCCCCCGCAACCCTGCCCTCATCCCTCCGTTCTTCACCCTTTCCTCCTCTTCCCTTACACAGCAAACCATAGAACTATAAAACAGCAGGTTACGTTTGCCACGAGTGGGTATCAGATCATGTCGCCTCAGAGTCGGGTCCCTGAGCAATGCCCCATAAAATACTGACTCAATGACGTTTGATCACAGGGGTGAAAGAATCGGGTTGTGGATGAATGGTATAGGATAGGATAATAGATAACACTACAGAATTCATTTAGTTGGTTTTAATGTTTTATGCTTCACCTACCGTTGAACCCTGCATGGACTACTGTGATAAAGCAGTTCTATCCTTGGTCTAGGCCTACTCGTAAAATTTTTCTGTTAGCTTTTTGAGTTATCCTTACTTGAAGAGATCATAAAAAACGGGGAATGAGCTATAGTGGTTCATCACCAGATCTTCTCTAAATTTACCTCTCTATAGACTAGAGTCTCATATTGCATACGTACTGCTGTGCACCAGAGTGCTTGGGTATATTTGAATAGTATATTCTAGTGTACTTTGATGACACACATAGCACATTAACCTCTATATGGTATAGATTACTGCTAAACGTTTAGATGTTGACCTGAAGGGACTTGGCGAGAAAGCTGTTCACCTGGAGCAGGGCGGGATTTAACCGAGTTTTTACCCCCCACTCATAGCCTCTCACCATACCGCGCTATGCACAGTTGTGGTATGTCATCGTCAGGCTCGCCCCCTCCAGCCCGACAGAGTACGGGCTGGCTTCATTTGAATATAGAGATGCTCCCAGGCTATTAAACTGAGTATTAATAGCCGCTGGCCGAGGCTGTGTCATCGTGGGCTCGTGCCAGGCCTTCAGCCTAACCATACACCCCAGGCTAGTCCCATGAAAAGGTGATCAATCTCTGTAATGGGTGGTTAATCAGACCTATCTTTAATTTGCCAGCAACAACTTAAATATCGAAACACGCTTTTTTTTTAAACGTCTTGATGCAAATCATGTCTGCTGCCCTCCCCCCTCCCTCACCTCCATAATACTGACCCTTTACTCCTCCATTATTTTTTCTTTTATTTGATTTTTTTTAAAGAATGTTGATGTTAAAGCATCATCATGACATACATTATTTTACTGCAGCCATATATGGTATTGTCCGTTTAGTCGCTCAGGGTCTAAGCCACCGCTTTGTGGCCTCTTGTTTTGGGGAGGAAGAAGTAAACTTTTAAATTTCTAATTAAAATCATTGGCCAAATCATTAATAATGCACATTCTTTTAGATATCCAGAACTAAAGCGAACATTTCAAATGTCAGTCTGATAGCACTTAAAACTAGAAAAACGAATGACATCATGTCGGAAATTGCCATTGAAAAATGACCCGTGAAAACCCCTGATTTTCTTCTTTTTTTTCCAGTTCACCATAGAACAAACGACTAAGACAATTCCCTCTCTTTTAATTCCCATATAGAAATCAAGACATAATTGGTTGAGAACTCATTTCCTTGTTTATTCCTATATAAAGAGCAAGGTATAGCAATGATTCGGGTGCACTTGACCATGGGTGGATGGGACATGGGCATCATGGGGCATTGACAGCATTGGGTATGGGCATTGGGGCAGGGCATCATGGGGCATGGTACCCCTGAACCATTTGTGCTAAATAGCACCCGTCAATTCATTTTTGTTTCGGCATTAATATAAGTATATATATATCACTGTAAAAAAGGTGTTTAGACATTAAACACTTATCTAAACACTTTCCTGTCCCACCTTTCTAAACACTTATTATATAAGTTTATAGGGAAGTGTTTAGGCAAAAAGTGTTTAGACAAGTGTTTAGACAGCCAAAAAGTGTTTAGATAAGTGTTTAATTTCTAAACACTTATCTAAATAAGTGTTTAGAATCTAAACACTTGTTAAAATGTTCTAAACACTTTTTGAAATGTGTTGAGAAAGGAAACACTTTTCTAAACACTTTTTGGGAAAGTGTTTTGTGTGTAAACACTTTTTGACTAAACACTTTTTGCTAAACACTTTTCAAAAAGTGTTTTGATTCTAAACACTTTTCAAAATAAGTGTTTACAATCTAAACACATTGTTAATGTGTGTTTAAAATCTAAACACATATGGATGTGTTTAGGTGAAATGTGTTTAGAATGTAAACACTTATGCAATGTGTTTAAAAAACTGGGACAAATAAGTGTTTACAATCTAAACACTATTTTTTACAGTATAGGGTCATTAACATGACCTGGATGTAGATTGAAACAGTTTACGTCCGTTCGCCGTCCATCTCACAATTACATGTATATCCCAGACCAACTACAACAGCTCAGAGTCGGTTGATATAGATTACCTTTCTACGATACCCTCCCCCTACCACCACCCCCTATCCCTTCCTCTAGACTTGATAATAAACAATTTGGAACAGTTGTCCAAAGCAACCTGCAACCTCTTGCAGGTTCAACAGATTGGCCCTGACCCCGCGTGTAGCCTACCATAATTTGGGTCAGCCAGACAAGGCCAGTGTGACCTTTACCCTTGGCGTCTGGCTCCTCAGGTCAGCTAAGGTCAACCATGCCTGGTGTTGAGAGCAGGATCTAAGTTTGTGAAGTAATTGCATCCAGAATGGCCACCCTCCAGCGGGGTCTTGCCAAATGAGATTACACTGCTAAGATCTGGGGTATGGGGTACGACCTGGGTCAGGCCACACGACCTGTGGTAATCACCCCTGCTTACAAGACGCTGGACAATACCTGTTTCATTAAGTCCCGCCCCCTACACGAAAGGACCTCTGCCCCGTTACTATATATTTCCTACCCTAAGAAGACAAAATGGGTAAAACATGTGGCCCAAGCACATACCCCAATTCTGATGGAGGTGCAAAACCGACAGATCACATGCTACCCCTAATCAATGAAGACCTTGTCAGTTGTGTTGAGATGGAATCATAGCAAGGAGAAGATGAAAGCTCAGACCCATCGTCCATACAGGGCCGTTGTCACCTGACTACAGATAGCGGTCGTTGATACAGATAAAAGTTGAACACGAGGCCCTTTTTTTAAGAACAAATTTAAACTTTATTGACCACAGCTTTATAGATACTAGTACATTACGTTGAATAATGCAACATCATATAAAGTGGCTTGCTCTTGGGATAAATTTAATAATATAATACCCAGGTATAGAACGATGTTGGTCAATAGTTAATGACAACCACCTTTATCAATATGTTGTTTTGCTGGCACCACACAAACGAAAAGCATACTCATTTAGGTAAATAAAATTAACAAGTAAATCTTTTGTTTCATGGCGATAACGTATTCATATATAATATTCATGAAAATAAAAAATCCCAGCACCCCCCCCCCTTCCCATGATTCCAATATAAGATAGAAAACAGATGACAATAGAATTGGCACGTTATGAGCTTACATTTTGGGAACTGTGTCCATCATAAGTATACGTACAAACTTCCTCAGTTTTCTCAGTTTTTTTAATTCTTTTAAAGATCCACCTGGGTCAATCTATATTGGTTTAATGCCCAAACTCTCTGGTGGAGCACTCACTTAACGATCTTTTGCATCACATCCCTCTCTTCCCTGCCTCGGGGCCCTGATATAAGTAGCACCACGCCGTCCATGTTTTACCACCTAATTTCATAGCTGATATAGATAATTCCATATCTAGTACTTAGTAGAATAGGAACACCCTTAGTTCCAATACCTTAAGATAACTTGCCACAGACGAAACCAATAGTGAAATGGGTAAGAACTAAGTAGTGAGTTAAAGTAGGTGGAGGTCGGGTAGGCAGTGGGATTGGAGAGGAGTAGGGGATGTAAGTGGAGGACGAGAGGGAGGGAGGACAGTCGCCCAGATCGATAACCACATGAAGCAAATGGCCTTCAAGACATTACAGATCAGCGCGGCCGACCACAAATGGCCGTTACATGTCGACCAGCCGGCACAATGGCTTGTAGGAGTGGGCAGGGCGACTGGCATGACCAGCGGGGCCGGAGACAAGGTCGGCAGGCGGGGCTGATTCTGGCACAGCCGAGATGGCCTCCCCCTGAAGACACTGGGGACACACTTGCCTTGAGACCGACTAGAAGTGGAAACCCTCCGGGACACACTTCACCAGAGTGGGGAAGAAGGTGTACCGTAGTTGTGGGCACTGGTCAGCTGCTGTACATTCAAGGAACATCCCAACAGGGGAATTCATGGCTTAAGTAGGTGGTGGGGTCGATTTGCACAGTGTTCCTTGTGATACAATTCAGTTAAAATAAACCAATTGTTATGCCCCTTCTTCAAAGAACAGATTCCATAGTCACCCCCCCCCCCCACACACACACCATTTAGCCACCATAGCTGACTGTCTGCTCCATCTCTCTCTCTCTCTCTCTCTCTCTCTCTCTCTCTCTCTCTCTCTCTCTCTCTCTCTCTCTCTTGTATTTTTGTTAAATCGTTAACTCTGCATAGAGTAGCTGTATAAATTGGCAGTGCAATCATCTGAAAGCCTTCATTGGTTTATAACAACATATTTAGGTATGTTGGAAGCTTTAGATAAAACGTTATGGACCCGCATTTCATAATCTCTCCACAGATCTTTGGATATCTGACTGCTGAATGTATGCACAAATAACATCCCCGACTGTCCCGCGGCTGTCCATCTGTCAGAAGGGCCGGCTACAACAGCCCTCTTGGACATTTCTATACGTAATCCAGTCATGGTAAGGGTCACAGGGGAGTCAGAGTCTTAGCATGGAATATCCACTGTGGCCGATTTAACGTAATGGTCATAGATTCTGTGCAGATGGCCAGATTGGAGGGCGCTTGGCGTGGACGTCAATGAGGAAGGCTGATTGATTCATTACTCCCAATGGTAGGCACACAGTCTAATGCTAATGAATCTCCCAGAGAAGGCAATCACGGGGTCATTCAAGAGTATGCTCTCTGAAACCACAATAGCATACCATTATGTCAATGGCAGCTTAGTCCATGTGTTCTTGTTGCAAATGTCGAAAGAAGTATGATGGTTATGGTGAAAACAATACTTAAATGTGCATGCCCAGAGAAACTAGTCAGAAGAAGGGAAGAACAAGCAATAGTCTTACGTTTGCTACATGAGCTGGTTAGCTCTGCAGGAATGAATGCAGGTCCACCAGTATCATGAGTATGCCTACAGTATAGTCGTCCTATGTATGGGGTCTCATGTATGGTACCAGAAAGTGGTTGAAAACAGTTTAGAAGTTATTCTGACTAAATTTGCATTGTTCTAATTACACTGCTCTATTATATTACACATACTATACCAGAGTGATTCATTTGGTTGGGCAGGGATTGCTACCTAGTGGTCTGCTTCTGAGGCTTAATGGAATATACTCTGAGGCTTAATGAAATCCCGTTAGTAGTCTGCGTGGTCTACATACTGCCCTGTTTCTCTGTGTATAGTCTGTGAGGAGGTAGGTACCCAGTGGTCTCAGTAGTCTATCTTCATTTGGTCTTTGTTTGAGTGCCATTCAATGACCTGTGTTCCTCCTGTGGCCTTATACCTACTGTCACCCATCATGCTAGTGCCATGTTTGCCTTGCATGTCCGGCCCCACCCCATCTCAATGATGCTCTCAGCTAATGACATACATCAGCGTCCGCAGTGCTTCCCGACGGCTTTCATTAGTACAATTTGGGGGCTGGGCTGGTGGCAGGCCGTGTTTGTCCTTCGCCACCGACCACTGAGAGCGGCAGATCCGGCCAGATCCGGACAAATAGCATTGCCTCCACTGTCTGCAGCCGTATTGGCCAGCCCCTCAGCCGACGTATGCCGCCTGACACCCACATCAATACGCTCTTACCTTTTTATATCGGTGGATCAAAGCTGCCCCTCCTCACTAGTGCTTTTAGCTAACGCCACTCTCCACACAGGCGCCCTTATCGCTAATATAACGCTGAACATCCTATACTTCCCCTCTTGCCCTATACTACTAGCCATACCGCCATTGCTATTGAAACTGTGATTGTAGGTCATTCGGCCCCTGCCAAACAGCCCCTACCAATCAGCCCCCTGTCATTTGGCCCCTAGCCTTTTGGCCCCAAATACGTCATAATTACATCATAACTTCGTCATAAATACATCATTCTTCCGTCATAACTTCATCATAAATACGTCATCTGCCCTTTCTCTTAATTCCTGCTGTAATTTACGTCATAACTTCGTCATAAATACGTCATAATCCCGTCATTAATACATCATAAGTACGTCAGTAATACATCATATGCTGTCTACAACGTTTTGCTACTGGCTTGCCCTTCAATACGTCATAAATACATCATAAGTACGTCATAAATACATCATAAATGCGTCATAAATACGTCAATTTTGTTTGCTTCTTGGTTATGACGTAGTTATGATGTATGAGGGGCTGAATGGTAAGGGGCTAAATGGATGGGGCCAGATGGTTAAGGGCTGGATGGCTGGGGGCTGAATGGTCCGAAACCTGAAACTGTACATTTAAAATGTCAGTGCCACTACTAGTATGGGCGGGTGGGCTGGCCGAGACCGTTCTACTATGGCGAGGCCGGATGAAGGGTGCCAAGACCTGGGCATCGATCTGTGTGCGCCCGGCCAACACTAACCCTCATTACCCGGCCGCGATCAATCCCTATGTAAATAAGGCGAATATTGAGATTATCCGGCCACAATGATACACCCAGACTCACCAGGTGAGCCCCCATCTAGCCGGATCAACGTTAATCCAATCAGGAGTTGTGGGGGATCAGTCGGGATTTGGGATCAGGTGTGGGGATGTTTGCAAAGCTGTGTCGACCTTTGTTGACCCGACGCCTTACCAGTCACAATCGTGACATAATTAGTTACACGGGCCTATTGATAAACAATTAATAAGTGTGAACAAGTTTGTTTGCGGCATCGATTGTTGAGCAGTTCGCCGAGCTGCTCGCGGCTATGGAGGATCTGGTCTAGGTTATGTTGGCTTTACGTAACCAAAGTGTATGATCATGACACTCGACCAGGGTACTTGTCCTGCCTAGACAAAGCTCGATCCCAACAACCACATGGTTACGTTTAGCAATTGAATAGACCTCACTTGCATTAACGTAATGAATTATGAAAACAGTCCCACCTATTCAAGATTGGGGTTGTTAGATCATGAGATTATATCATGAGGCTATTGTTGGCACTATATCCGCCATAATGATAAACCAATACATACCACTTATGTTTAATACCTTGGACATGTGTCCCCATTTGCACGGCTATAGTTGTAGAATCCCAAATGGCCAGATAACTATGATTCAATCAATATTCCATACCAAATACCGTAAAAGGAATTTTAAACATATCCCATTAAAACAACATGAGATAAATGCAAAGGTTCACTAAATTGCTCTCACTCGGCTCCACCTCGTGAGATCACCCTCAGTCAGACCAATTCTCGCGAACCTTCATCATTTTCCCTGTAAGCTAAGGGCACACTTTTGGATGGACCATGACGCTAATGGTAACTTCTACTAGCGGTGAATCTAATAGTGACTTACGTTGGTAGTATATCCTAATGTTATTTGACCTTTGATATAGAACGATGTCCTGTCCAGATAATTTCACCTGACACTCACCCTCAATTTAGTAAAACCCGTCGTCCACAGGGCATCTGTGGGTCGAATAAGTCTCATCGACCTGTGGCTCTGTCAGCCAACAGAGGTGTGTTGAAACCTGTTGCAAATTGGGTGAACTTTGGGTTCTCTGTTGGCCAACTGGCAAAGAAATAATAGCAGCCGAGAAGGACAGAGACACACTTGAGCCATAAGCTTTGACAGAAGCGATTGGGTGGGAGGGGGGTGACAGTGTTAATGCAAGAGATGGCTTTTACCCCAGTCCACTGAACCTCTGTCAGCCGAATTCCTATAGAATTTGTTTGGCCCAGTTGGTTGACAGAAGTCCAGTGGACTTTGGGTATTATAGGGTTAAAGAAGAGCAGTGGTACAGTAATGTTTTCGTGATGCTGTTTAGCCCATCTAGTCCCTCCTGTGTAGGTTTAAATGAGCCCCATTTAGGGAAGCAGCCCTGGAGGGATGCAGTTTTAGCAGGGGACGGCGTAAGCAGCCCCAGGCTCGTCATGATCACTGCAGACCTACTCAAATGACAAAAGAGCGTGTTCCAAAGTTTAATGGAACATGGTTCATCATCTCCCTAGAGTGATCCAATTTTGCAGAACTCTTTCTGACACCTTGGGAGTCTACACATACAAAATACCGGTATGATGAAATATATATATATATATATATATATATATATATATATATATATATATATATATATATATATATATATATATATATATATATATATATATATCACTTGCCATAAAGTATAGTCTTTGTTCAGACAATCAGTGGAAAGTGTGTAACAATGAGAGCAAATGTAGGCAAATTGACATTGTGTCACCAGTGACGCTAAAAGTATGTTTCAGTTTCACATTGAAATACGCGACGATTGGAAGTTTTCTGAACAAGAGATGTGTACACGTATAAAGTGAAATAAATTTTGAGCATTATGTCAGAAGCAGAACCCAGATACAATGTACAAGTTTTGGACTCATCCACCAGGTAAACAAGGCAATCTGCAGTTTCTTGTTGTCCACCCTATAAACTGACTTTTCAGCCACCATGTTGAACATAGGCCCAGTCTCTGTTCACTGGAGGCTGGTAGATCCAGGATCATCTAAGGTCGCGAGCATGGAAGCTAAGGTGGAGGGCGTTAGGTACTAGGGACTCGAGACAGCCCCCCCCCCCCCTTACAAGCACACAGACACCCCTCCACCTCTACACACATATCTCACACACATGATGTACGAGGTCTGTGTGTGTCCTGGGTGGGCTGGGCTAGTTTTATAGGTGGCACTCGATTCGAAGTCTAACCAGATGCACAAGCGATTCATTTATATCAGGTCGAGAGCGTGCTCTCCTGCTCCTTTGAGGCAGTCATGATAAGGCCAGGGGGCCTATAGAGGACGGCCAAGTGTTTACCTTCTGTTTGTAGCATCCTCCTAACGCTATCATCTTCACTCGCTGCACGTGTGTCTGATGATAATAACACAGATCTAACTCCAGGGTCTGGCTAAGGACGATAGGTCCAGGTCAGAGCTAGTCACTTCAAAGTTTGATCAGCAAATCAGACTAGTAGAAAAGGCTGTCGTGTGTCTGTGAGTCCCACCCATGGGAATCATTCTGTATAAAATAACAGTCTATCAATAACAAAGGTTAAATGCAGAGTACCCAGGAGCTAATTATTCAAATAATGTAACTGTAAAGTGTAGATAACATTCTTCTCTTCATTTTTTTTACTGTTTAGGGCTATGTCGAAACGTTGATCCCCATATGAGAATACATGTAGTAACATTGCAGTGCTGGTGGGGTATTTTTACATTGAATTAGTTTCAAACTGCTAAGTATCATGCCCCGGATGCGCCTTGTAGCGTTTCCTTCAACCCAGGGTGCGTCCTATACTATACATAAGGTGTAAACGCAGTACATGTACGGGTATACTAGTGTGGCACAAATATGTAAATCTACAACTTATATAGGGATGGACTGTGTCATATAGTGTCTAATATTCACATCACCTGGTGTGTATCCAAATGCAATTCACCTTGCAATAACAGGTTGTGACTTGGTGAAATAGGCACCACGTTTGTCTCAGTATTTACCCCCATATACTTGCCATTGGGGAGCAGGGTTTCTATGTATCATCCAATACTAACAGATCCCCCTGTCTGTGTTATTACACCTCTATGCCACCTGTTCACCCGCACCCCACAACTCCATGTTTGACCCTCAAAATGACACACAAGTCAAGTATGTGCACCATGCTTTTTCAGGTGCTCTCTGGGTCTAGGTGTGCACCATTATAGTGCTCGCGGCGCACCCAGGGCCCTCTCCGTTGAAGTGTGTATACAGGAGGAGGGGATATGATGGGGGCATGGATCCCTGACCAGCCAGCTGCATTTTAGGCATACACATATCCAGGTGGTCGGGAGCACCTGTTTATATTTTGGTACCTTTGATGGAAACAACCAATGATAAACTTGTTGAGGTAGAACAAGTAGTAATGTTAGATACATGTAGCTTTCTAAGGAGCTTCGCAAAGCAGAATTGGGTGGGTTGAACAAGGGGTTTTACCAGTAATTTCCTGAGGCCATATACAGGTTAATGCCTATGACGGAATTCTGCAATGTATGTGGTACATTTGTAACCGTATTTGACCTGTAAACATGGCGGGAAGCATGGTATATCTTCGCGACACAGTTTGCATATATCCTGATATTTACAATAATTAACTCGAAAAGTGTACCTCCTACTTTATTCTAAATGACGATTTCATAGTATGAATGGTTAAAAATGTTTTGCCCCCCCCCCACACACACACATCACTTGACTCAGAGTACTCGCCACACATCAACATCACCACCCACCCACACAAAACACATACTTAGCACGTGGTCATGTCAAAGGTGCCACATACCGCCTGTGTTAATTCATTCATAGCAGCCAACAATGCACGCGACCATCGGTGGACCTCCAGCCACCATGCTACCACCACATTGACATCCAATTAACCTGTAAACATGTAGGTAGAGAATTGACAAGTTCGGACCACGCAAGGTCAGGCCAGCTGACATGGAACTGACATGATATATACCTCGTCCTATATCGGCTGTGTGATATAGGTGAAAACTGGTATATAATTCAGTCATATGATGGCTTTCTTGCCTCCGTTCATTATTCTGGCTGAGAGGAACACATGTCTTTTTGTAGAGTGATGCGTAGTAAATGTATATGTGTAAATGCTAATTAACATTCTCATACCAAATTTGGCTCCACAAACTAGCCCACTGATATGCATGCCAGTTGAGTCAACTAGGCGTGAACAATGTTGAGCCAGAGCTATTTAATCGAGTGTCTATACCTCACTGTCCCATTAACGATAGCAAAAAAAAATGTTCTTGTCACATACACGCTCATGGGAGTCGCATCAAGTTCACACAAAATCAGAGCTGTAGTCCCTCACGACCGCACAGTGATATATGCCCCTAGAGGATTGCGATGCGGCCGCCAGTGGACCACTTCACTCACATCTATTCGTCGATCAATACGCTGCTGACAAAATAACACTCGAGGTGAGGGGATGGGTGGTCCTAGTGCCTCTCCTAACAAATACATGTAGCCATGAATTTACCCATCTATAACTGAGCCCATGGCATAATACATGTGAATTACCATGAAGTAGTCTACATGACCCTGAAAGGGCCTTCCTTGCGTAAGTTGCACTCACCCGCAAAGGACTAGTACTCATGAATACAGCATGTGGTGGAGAAAAGGCTGGAGCAAATACTAGTGTTTTATATCATAAAATACATTGTACTACATATAACAGTGTACAACCACCTCCCCTGGGTATCACCCCCAGCCGCCCTACAGCATATGATGAGTCATGCCACCATCATCGTGCTTCTAGTGTCTCTATATATGGACAGGGGAGGCCATTTAATGCGGGCAATAGCCGTCATTAATAGATGGATGCAGACTATCATTTCCATCATCTCACTCATATCATCTGGAGATGACATAATGTTTCATAATGTACATGGGAGTATGCATAAATAGAGTGAATCTATGTGCAGATGAATGTAATCTCCATCCCTTAACCATCAGCATGTTATGTACATCATAGACTGTGTACACTCATGTATACAACATTCTGATAAAACCTACTATAAGTGTGTGCAAATGTGTGTATTGGGATGACTAGAGGCTTCGTGGTGGTGATAATGATTGGCTTGAAGGCTCCATTAGAGACGTTCAATACCGATGAATCTCATCAGTGGTGACATGATGCAACAATCAATAGGGGACGTGCGCCTGGGTATTCCATTTATTGGTCCCTTACTGAAGTTGTGACATGGTAGCAATCATTTGGTAACCCAGAAGTGGCAATGTATAGATCGGTTGGTACATGCTAGACTTATAGTAATAACTGGTCATGGACGTTTCAGAAGTAACACTCTAGTTGAAAAATGCTGGATCTGTGCAATTTAGTTGAGACTACACATGTTGCCAGTGCATGATCTCGTACTCTGTCTTACCTGGGAGGTAGAAGTCTATCAATGCATGTAAAAACACCAGCAGTTTTATAATATGAGTACCGGTAACTATGAATCATCCCGTATAAGGTGAAAATCTACTAATTGAGTCCATAACAAACCTATGAGCTGCAAAGTTCGTCTTGCATCTTATCGTAAATTTTACCACAAATAAAAAAGACTGGCAATGTTTGTGAATGTATTAGTGAATAATGTTAGTAGGGCCAAAAAAGGTTTTGTTTCCGGTCACCCGACCTTCCTTAGAAAAAAGGGGACCAACCTCAGGTTTTTTGAAGAATGTTTTCATATAATTTTCATGAATTTTCATATTTTTTCATAATTTTTCCATATTAATTTTATATTTCTAATATTTTGAGCATTTGCTTGGGTTCAAACATAGAATCCAGCATTTCTGCCAAAGATCCTACATTTAGGCTGGTGTTAGGGTTTAAATCAATCATCTCTGGGTCAATTGTCAATGCTAGCGATTCAATACTTGAATATGGTCAAGTAAAAAAAAAATAAAGTAAAATAAAAAAGATACCTACCTACCTCAACTTTTGGACCATGTTCCCGGAAACTTACAATATTTTTTTTGGCCTAATTTGTAACGTCTGTTCTAAGGCATCAGTATTACAATACAGGGATACACAGCCATGAAGAGATTCAAAGTGGCGCATTCAGGTAATCATAACTCAACCCTCATTGGGTGACAGGGCCTCCTTCGTAGAGACACTGGATCTGTGCTGATCAGGTGGCCTCACTTGAGTATAGGGGGTGAGAAGTATGTCTGATAAAGGCAGCCGAGTCGGTGTTATTATGTTTGTTTTCCTGTTTGCCGTGCCTCTCACACATAGCCGGGCATGACAGACAGCTTAACGGCCAGGTATTTGCTGTCATAACAGACATCCACCTCCACTGTCCTCCACCATATATCACATACTCACATTCAGGTTTCCCCATGGCAATGATCCCTCTATGTGGATGCACTCTCTACTCCCACATCTAGTTATAAATTCATCTAGCAGCCACTCTTAATACCGAAATCAGACATATGGATCTGTAATTTTCTGAGACATGCTCGATGCACATTCAACCTGGTTGTCCTCTGTTCATCATACATATATTGAAGTACCGATACAAGAATGTAGTCTGACTTGCATCATCTATACATTAGACATATAGACAATTACCATCTGTCATGATTCACTGTGGATCTGTGTATTTAGATGGTGTTATGGAGTTTATCATTATACATCTATTTAGTTCGCCATTTGTGCTATTGCAATAGGTAGGAGCTACTCACAGGGAGCCACTCTGAACTAGACTTGCTCCATGTGCTAGTGAGAAGGCTTGAGCTTGTGATGGCGCCTATAGCTGGCTGGCCTGAACACAGGTGCGCTGCCTGGTGGAGGTGGCTAGTAACACATGGCCTGAGCCTGACGCTGTAGGTTTCACCTTGAGCAGCAGCAATTATGCATACATGTACACTGCTTATGGAGCAGCTCATCATGGAGCAATGGCAGCTATGCAATTTATGTATCTTTTATGGCACACAGGTATCATTCGCGCCTATCAGGGAAAATAATGCTCATACAATGTAGTGCATTTCCTTCTAAATAAACTGCACTAGTGGAATCGTATTTTAGAGCATGATGTATATGTATTGGGAAAGAAGCAGGGGGTGTAGAAGCACATTCATATATCTAGATCGACAAGAGAGACATACTTATACTCCTCCATGGCGTGAACATGGTCTGTATAAGTGTATTTACAAGCTGTTCACCATACACCCCTGAGCATGTGAGATGGATCTGTCTTCCACTCACTTCCATGACCATGACCAGGGTAGAGATCGCTGACCAAATCCCCAACAGTCATCATTACATGCCCCATACCGCATCCCAGTTGTAAAAAGCGTAGGCGTTCCTGATTGATATGCCTATAACATCAGAGATTACAAGTGCATTCGGAGCAGGGGGACAGGGGCTGCTTCTAGATGTAAGCTACCTGTGGTTTGTGTCTGCTACATCTGCCGTCATACCTATATACACGCTATACGTTATCCACCATCCCCTGCATTTGTTTAGTCTAACATTTAGTATTATGAGATACCTCGTAAAAGGCTGGTTTTATATGTAAGCCATTCCTCATTTATATGCCCACGTGCGGAGAAAGAACCAAACGGTATGTGGCCACATGTGAAGTGTTTTGAGAAGCTTGCAGTTAAGAGATGAGATAATGGTCCAATTGGGGCTGCTTACTACTGACCGTATTATTCTACTCACTTGCATTATAAAGAAGTGATTTCTTTAAAGCATTTACTGTCTTTCAAAGTCAAAAATACTCCCTGATTTATTTCTTATTTTTCAGTAATTCATATCTTGATTTTCAGGACTTTTGAAATTTTCCTAAAATTCGTTTGCTGCCCACAGGTTTGGAGCCCCACTACATTAGCCAGCACCACCGTCCCCTGTGGGAGTAGTCTCCACACGTGTGACCTAGGGGTGCAGAGAGAACATTATATACACGTATACAGGGCATCGACGTTGCAGCAGCGGCAAAAGTACCCACAATAAATGTAGAGGGGAAAGAACGGTAGGACTCGGGGATAGACTACAGGTAGAAGATACCTGGCGCTTACATCAAAGCACACCTGGATGAGGTGCTCCTACCTGAGCCCCTCCTCTATACCATGCAGTCAGTCCACCTACACAGTAGGCAGTCACTGTCTATACCATAAATGTACCCACTTAGCTGGTCATGTATTCTGCAGACTTGGGCTTCCATTCCCGTACTTTATGATCAACGCAGCTATAATCCCACCTCTATACCTATGGTCGCGGTGGAATCAGGGTTCTGTATTTTTCATGAGAGTTAAGAATCGCCGGTTTCGCAGACAACATCCATTAATGGATTGATGATAAATAAAAGGAAGTGAATAAAAAGGAATCTTCTATATTAAGCATTGAGAGTCTATTTATAGATGCCGTGTTGTAGCTGAGAGGGTAAAGTGAAAGAGAGACTAGCGAGGAAGAATCAAGGGATTTCTTTTTTTAACCCCTGAGTTCTCTGTAATGTACTAGTGAAAGTAGTTCACAGAATCGGTAGCTACTGCCATGTGCTTACGTGAATCTGATGGCTGATATTGTGGGTTAAAAGGTTGACTGAACCGTGTTCTGAAGTAAACAGGTGTCTAGTCGTGTAACAGGAAAGGGGCAGTGAGAAAATCCATAAAAAATGTGTGATAAGTGTGATAGTATTGGGGTATTATTGGCTCGGACTCCAGTCTTTGTACCTTGGCATGTAAGCCTACAAGCGAAATGGAGGAGATTTATACATTGTATATTTCTTTCAGTGCCACAGTGATATACATATACCAAGTAGACATATATTGAAGGGGGGAAATTTAGTTATAAATTCAATTTCTGATTTAAAATAACCTTTGTTTCTAGTAACCCTCAAGAGACCCTCAATCAGCTCCCATACTATTATCTACATCCAACAGACCAGCCCCCACCATATGTATTCAACATCACATTCCAGGGGCGCTGACGTTGCCCGCTAGACTTGCTACCAGGATCAAGATCCAACTTGCCCATAAATGAGCAATGACACGGGATCCAAGATCCAACTCATACAAAAAGAAGGAATGTGGCAGGACTCAAGTCGTAAACAGAATGAATTCTTTTCTCCTCCACCCCCTGGACCTCCCGTAAAGCAACCGTCCCTGTGTCTTTGATTGATGCACACGTATGGGGCATGTTAAGACCTGTGGTGTGAGGGGCGTTATGTATAACGGTCACAATGAGATATATAATGGGCAGGGGTCACAGTAAGGGGTGGAGTGCAGTCGACAAGTGTTTTAGGGTATATCTAAAGTCCTCTTTTCTCTCTTTCTTTTTTTTAGGTGTGGGGTGGAGGTATAAAGGGCAATGGGGTAAACACAGAATCGCGTCCAAAGGTCCTGTGGTGTATAGCCAGATATGTTAAATTAGGATCATAAGACGGAAGGGGGTGGGGTTATTCATTTTATTAAATCATCCTTTTGGGGGACAAGGCACACAATGCACATGGCACTCTACATGTCCAGACTCACACAGAAGTCGGGGGACTGTTTGTCATTGATTTCAGTACATTGTATATGGAAACTATTGAGCAGTCATGATCTGACACATCCTGGATCCTTCCTTTAAAAAGAACAACTACACATTCATGTTTTCTCACAGGTCCTGTTCAAAGGTGAATCTAATACTCATACCACCCTGTCAGCGATGTCGCTGAGTAAAAAGAAACTGTTGGTATGTAGACTGTTCATTTGTTGCTGTATGTCATGTGGCTAGGGGTCATAATGAAGGCCAGATGTATAATCATTCTTTTGTTGTAGAGGCTGGACCCTATATCAGGATCTCTGTATATATGTTGGTACATATCTGTACAGATCCAGGGTTACAAAAGTCTGCATGAGTGATGTTAAGGAGGATCCATTTCCAGGTATGTAAGAGGTGCTTGATGACTATCTGTCAGGTGTCTGCGATCAGATCCCACCCTATGGACCCATCTGATACCACCGATACACGTGCCTTGTGGGGGCGTGTGGTCATGCATGACTGGTGTTTCAGAATGATGATTCCTACACTTCATGCTGTTAAATTTAAGACAGGATTGTCTGAATAGGAAATCAGTATCACATAGTGCTGCTTCAAATGCAACAAAAAATGCATTCTCATTGTTTGAACTTGTGGAAGTTTAAAAAGTGTGAAGGTTGTATGGGGTACTACACTTCGTAACATACAGTTTATATGTGGTCCCTGGTGCTAGATTTGACGACCAGGTAATCGTGGATAGAATGTGGTGTAGAAGGAGTCCAGGGTACCTGACTTATGACACCTTCAGGCAGCAGAGCTTACACTGTCGGCATCATCAGTCATGGTACATGCACGATCCATGCAGACAATTACAGGTATCTCACCTGTATTTTACCTTTCACACCTGAAGGGAGAGGCATTGTGGGAGTGAGATAGGTATGTACACTGATACCATCCTCCACCCCCACACCTACGGCCAGGGGCCTAGGTCCCTAGGTCCCAGACCACTTAAAGACAATAAGTATGGGGTATATGGCGGGCCTCGATAGTCTATGATTTATTGACGGGTGCAGGTGAGCAGTGTAGGGCATTGATTTCCTATACCCCTGTACCGCTACGCCTGAATAGGTAGGGTGGAGAGAGGAGCTTCTGAACATATATACATGTACTAAACACTATCTAACACCAAGGGCCTAACACCAAGTCCATTGGACAATTCCTACACAGAAGTCGTCCGATAAGCAAGCATTGATACATTGCCATCATTGCACTCCAACAGATAAGCATTCTATTGGGGGACCGTCAGTGTAACCCTGTACTAGCTATATAGTAATATACATATGTATATATAGATTTACAATAGTACCCCATTATATGAGTCAGGCATGTCCTAAGGGAAGAGTAATCAGTCTATTGGTATTTGCGGGTGAAAGCCTCTACAGAAATGTATCAAACTCAGTGATTGTATGTGTAAGTGATGTCTCCATGTTTTGTTTGATTTGCTAACTTACGAGAAATCGTGTGGTTAAAATGTTGGCAATGAAAAGTCAAAGTAGAAGTTTATTTTTCCCCTATAGACCACCATAGTAAAATTATCTCCAAAATCAATAAAGCTTTTAAACTGTAAGTTTGTGTGGCAGTAGGAAGTGGATAAAGAAGTAGAAATCGAGAATATGAGCAAAAACCTCTAGTTAGAACATTGGTTTTTGGCCTGTTGTAAAATGAAATGGTCTAATAGATGAGCTATAGAAGTGTATTTTAATCAATAAGTTCTGACCTAATATCTAAACATGTCTTGATTGGGCAGTTCACTACCTTGATTGGCTATTCTCTGTTGTTGATTGGTGTTGCCCCCAGGATGATCGGTGGTGACATATTTATGTTATTGTGGAGGACCGTCAGTGTAATACTGTAACTAAATATAGCTGTATAATAGGACCCCCATTCTATGAGACAAACATGCTCTAAGGGAGGAGTATTGACTAATTCGGTACTGCCAAGTGAATGGATCTACATAATTAGATTTAAGTCAGTGAGTATGTGTAAGATTAGGGAGGAGTAATCACATAATTGGTCTCTATGGTCCCCCATACAAGTACTACTTTGTTACTTATTATTTTCTTCTATCTTATAATTGCTGTTTAGTTACTTTTGATGAGATGATTTTGCTAGGATGCTGCCGGGGTAAGCTGTAACCAAATGCACCCAAGACCATCCAGCTTTTGTTTGATACAACAGAACCACATTGCACGACCCTATTTGGCTCAAGGTCTCCCTGAGTCAAGGCTGCCGGGTAGGTAGGGTCCATTTCAAATCAAACAGTATCAACTTTCAATGTACATATTTTCAATAAAAAATGAGCATATTGTATAACAAAAGTACCAAATATAAGTAGAAAAGGATAATATTGTTACTGTGACCGAAGTTCAAAGAAAACAGATTTATTATATTCATAAAAATAAACTTCAAAATGTCACTGTGGAAAACAGCTGAAAAGCAAACTTTTTTCGTTTCCCATTGAAACCTAAATATAAGCCAATTTCTTCTCAAGTCAATTCCTCATAGAGTCCAATAGTAAAGGTTCCAGGATGAAAGCAAAGCATCTGAAATTAAGCTGCTTTGCCCTCTGTCAGATGACAATTTCTACTCCAAGATAGAAATTTTGAAATTGGCGCGGCAATTCTTGCTCTTGTCAATCCTGCACATGTGCTAGAACTCTACTGTAAATACAGTGATCCGCTATCTTTTATCTAATTAACCATGCCTTGTGGGATATGGGTCTGCAGTACCTTTTCCCACCAAACGGCGACTGTTGCAAACCTGCCCCCTACACCACACGTTGACTGTCCACCCACTGGCTCCAGCTGTTCCAATCTATTTCTACTGGAAGCAGTGTATGTTTAGTAGTTGAATAGTTGACTGTCCGCCAACTGGTAGTATAAACACCACGAGGCTTAAAGGAAGTGCAGATGTGCGTGTTCAGTCCTGGTACTGGGACTACTGGCATGTTTAACTTGACAATTGCTATCTCTGTTAATAATAGGAGTACAAGCCATTGTAATATATCGTTTTGAGGTAGCACATTATGGAGATCAATATTAGATCATCATATTTTAGTTTTGAGCAAGATTGAAAACTTTAGTCTACAAAAAGATAGAAACGGGTTTATAAAGTGATTTTGTGATCTATATCACACATTCAATCTTATGAGTGTTGGGGGTCTGGTACATGTATAAACATGGATAGGTACATTTGGTGTTGTGTGGATAACCGACCCTGAGCCATGTGTTCTAAAATGCACAACGCAATTCATTCATCCCACCCTCGGGCCTCAACCACACGCTACCTGGACTGCATTATTCGCCTGTCCCCACACTGCCACCATCGTCATTGCCGTGTGGTGTGTGCATTGATCGGCTTGATTTACCCCTCGTTTATGGCCATAAACCAGGATTGTCTGAGTTTAAAAATAGCCAGAATGAACGCTTATCAAAGTGTATTGAACTCTACCCGTGCTATGATTCAAGGGCACATGTATTTATGTATACATGGAATGTATAACGTTACGATTCAATCACCCATGAGGCTAAATACATGCAATGTATCACCCCTGTATCACCCCATTCCACGTTATGCATGCGTATAGGCTACACATTCTGAACATTATTAAGCTAATAGATGATGGCTATCGGGGCCCTAGGGCTGTAGATGCTGTATATACCCGAGCCGCGCAGCGGCGAGGGTATATACAGCATGTACAGCCCGTGGGCCTCGATATCCATCACCTAATAGGTTTATACCACAATTTCCTCCATTTTGTATTAATTTCTTACCTGATATCCACAGAATATAGCCACGAGAAGACATTTTGTAAAAGCAAGCGATACGGCCCGGGTCTGCTCTGCGCGAAGCCAATGTTTTTGTTCCTTGCCGAGAGATGAACCGCCGTGTTTACACACACTTTTCGTATGGAATCCAACCATGACAAATCGGGAAATTAACAGGTTCATATCCTTAGATAGTCTAGATGATCCCTCCATACGTATTATGTCCAATATATTCAAAATAAATAAGAATCCATTGATTTTCCAAAACGGTCCAAAATTTTCGGCGTCTTCCTCGTACAATGAGCAGTTGACCTATATCTACATCCGGGCCACTGACACACTTTCGCCGAGCAAGGAGGCGGGTGGGAATGGCCGGGCCGCGACTCGCTTATGATGGGAAAATCAATGGATTCTCCTTTATTTTGAATATATTGGACATAATACGTATGGAGGGATCATCTAGACTAAGGATATGTATGTTTTAATTTTAAGACTTGTCATGGTTGGATTCGATACGAAAAGTGTGTGTGAACACGGCGGTACCTCTCCCAGCAAGGAACAAAAACAATGGCTTCGCACAGAGCGAACCAGGCCGCGACTCGCGTACAATGGAAAAATCAATGGATTCTTATTTATATCGAAGAAAATGGAGAAAATTAGCACGCATTCCTCGTCTATGGATCGAGTATTTCTTGGGATTTTAATATGACAAGCTTGGAATCAAGACGAAAACTGACTGGAAACATAGCACTACGACCTCAGGTTAGAACTTATTTACTTTCGCATTGAGTTTCATCACCGTTCAGTGTGGCGCTATGGCTAAGGTCTTCGCCTACCTCCACTGCGGCCGGGGTTCAATTCTCCTCGAGTTTGGACGATTTTTCACAATGGAAAATGGCTAGACGGACTTTGTATGTCCGCCAAACATTTCCCAAAATATTCTAAGTCCAACTTGACCCCGAAAAAGTATATACCAAAAATTTCAAAAATGCACATGTGTGGTATATGCAGAATAATGCACGGCTAAACTGCATATAAACCCACCGGAAGTCCCAGAATCGTGGTATAAGTGCCTTATACCCATAGTCCACTAGGCCTCATTCGTCAGATTCCATATAGGGTTTGTATGGGTCATTCGCGCGAATGGGGTCTAGTGGACTATGGGTATCGCATCGATAGTCCACTAGGCCTCTGTCGCAGAAATTTATATAGGAAATGTATGGCTCAATCGCGCGACAGAGGCCAAGTGGACTGTGGACTATGGACTTTACCCACAGAGTCAATATCACCCATGAGTTACCCCCATGTCCTCATTCCACTCCTCTAGCTCGTCAGCCATAGCCATCTTTTAATAATGGGTCTACCCGATCTTCAGTGCTGCAGAGATTATCCATAGGGCAGCGATTGATCTAGACTGGCAACTGGTCAAAACAAAAGAGCAGGAGAATTCAGGGAATCGGCAGATCTGTTCTCAATGAAACTCGGCACCGACGACTCTGATTTGCTGCTTGATACACTCATACATGCACAGACAAAGTATGGAAGTGCAGTCTGGAGTATGCTTTGTTGTTATGGCCCTGGTGCAGCCCACCCATTGACAAACCGGGATTTCCTTTGTATTTTTTACACATCACAATGCTGAGTATTACTTTAGGCATCCAGGACTCTGGACTCAATGAGCTGCTCACGAGTAGTTCGCATTGTTTTTCATTCAGATCTATGGATAATGATATTTGCACTGGTTCATTCAATCTCCTTTGCTATTCCGTGAGTCTGTAAAAGAAATGGCGACAACGTTATCTAAAAAGACGTTAGTACATGTACATATGGATTTAGGTTAAAAATGCTCATATTCACGAATGGGAGAGGAGTTTTTCCCTACAAACTTGATATATACCGGTACTTTATGCATAGATTGCAATGTTATAGACGTAGTATATGCAACGCAAATCTAGAAGATGGCAGTTTGTTGATGATCGCTCTACAAGTATGCAGATGTAAGATATTACCGGGATATTACATTTTTCAGTTGAACCAGTCTATTCGATTCTGACTTCCACTTAGGAATACGAGTAGGCTATGGGGAGGAGGCGGGGGGGGGGGGCTACCGTCAATACGTTAGCCGTGCTCTCCAGACTGGAACGGTTCTGGCGTTATTTAATAGTGGACCATTATTTCTCAGCATGGAGCGAGGAGTGAGGACGTGTAGGACGACCCCTATAACGTTCCCGTTTAGTGCCTACCGGTATTCGGTCAATGATTTCAGTGCGGCGCTGCATCATATAGGTGTTCAGGAGGAGGGGGTGTGGTGGCAGGAGGGGAAGATATAGGCCCCTGGATCCCAGTGTCTGATCGTTTGACAGTCTACACCTGGGAGAAAGAGTTCATATCACCCAGAGACAGTCATCGATGTAGCGTTTAATGTATGTTATGGGTAAGCACTCGTGGATTTACGGGTTAATAATCCACGACCCCGAAGGGGGAGTGGATTATTAACCCGTAAATCCACGAGTGCTTACCCATAACATACATTAAAGCGTTTATCGAACATATTTCTCCATTTTGTATTAATTTCTTACCTTATAACCCAAGAATTAATCCAGGAGAAGACATTTTGTAAGTGCATCCTATCCGCACGTTTTGCCAAGCCAGCGTAGCCATTGTTTTTACTCCACCCGTCAGACCCTCGTCTTTCCAACGAATTTTCGGGTAGAATCCAAGCATGTCAAGCCCTGTTATTCTAGCAGGGCCAAATATACGATCTCTAGTTGGTGTTCGCCTACATTTTGTCTCCATTTTCTTCGAAATAAATAAGAATCCATTGATTTTCCATACCGATCCAACGCACACGGCCCGGTACACGGCCATTGCTTCTTGTTGACAGAGCGGGTAGGTGCCCGGATGTATCTGACCTACTTTCGGCTGAACCCACTTCCGGCAAGGAGGTCAGCCGGGTCAGTCGTGTATCGCTATGGAAAATCAATGGATTCTTATTTATTTCGAAGAAAATGGAGGAATTTGGCATGGCATGTTCATCTAGGATATCTAAGGATGGTTCTCTGTTAATAACTCCACCCGGCACCATTGGATTCTATGCTAACGAGGTCTGTAAACATCAGGTATGTCGGACAAATTTTTCATATCTTCCATGTGTATTGACTTCTACCACCGGTCGGCTTGGTATAGTGGACAGCGAGCTCGCCTCCTGCCACAGCGGCCGGGGATCGATTCCCCGTTGAACCTAAACGGTTTTAACAGGAAATGTATGGAGGAGTTGACTTTGTATATTCCCCCAATTTATTAACATGTCCGGATTGAAACCAGCAGCTTCTTGAAGACGAAGAAAAGGTCTGAGAGTGCGTTATAGCTATATAACGCACGGGGGTTATGAGCAAAAAAGCACTGCTGAGGCTCAAATAGTTAGATAACCGTGAATAAAACCTCCTCATAAGACCTAGTGGAGGGTTATGTACCACCGGTCCATGCACCTTGACCATGTTGAAGTGTGACTCTTTGGTGGAGTATGAAAGTTAAGCCTTGTCTTTAAGTCACTGGTCGTTATGCACGCAGACCAATGGCAACCAGCCATGTTAAACATGCGCTAGAAGAGGTAGAGGGGAGGGGACTGAGTTGAAGGATTGGACGTGGAGCCACACTTTTGGGACACAGTGCCATTCAATAGAACTTTGTGTAACACTGTAGATATTGCAGTATCATACATAAACTATTCATATTTCTAGGAGGAAATTATGGAGTCCCTGGGATATCCCTGGGAATCGGTGCGATCAACAGCTTTTGCTATAAATGCGCTGTATAGACCTGCCCCCTACAGAACATGCCCTTATCCAGGTTTAAGCATTGGATGCCTTGGTATACATAAATACACATAAGGGTGTTCAAGGCTGCGTCAATAGGCGTGTCATGCCTTGATCTAAGTGGCTGTAGTTTGAACGTGAACATCATAGAACCATTGCTATAGGTTCAGAACTATGTCAGCTTCTGGTGTTTGTCAACGCTGTAAAGCGGTCTTTGGGAGACAGGCCTAATTGTGGGTTTCCAGAGCAGTTGTCACAGATAATCTGAGAGATAAGTCATTTCACACTGGTATTTCTGTCGGGGTTATATGCAGGCCCCTTGTAGAAGCCAGTCATGTGTGTAAGAGACATACCTGACCTCCTATACTTCATGTATACGACTGTAGCAATGTATAGGTGTACATTGGGTCCTTGGACATTGGTTGTGAGTCCTGAGGTCACTTTAGCTGCAGGTGGCTTGATAAGGACAGTGATGGGCGATACAAGGCCACAGGGTAAATTTAAAGGGCTCAACGTTTACTCTAAGATGTCTGCTTAGGTCTGTGTGTGAGGCCACCACAGGGTGGTCAACAGCAGCCCCAACTACAAAGGGCATCAAGGTCATGCAGGTTTCCTTTCAAAGTCTTTTGAAATGATCAAACACCACCCCGTCTATCTCGTTCTGTGACTGGTCGACCATGCTCAATACCCATTCAAAGTCTACTCTATCAATATGGGCTTTTTTAAAGGGTTATCAAGGGACTGGATTGTAGAATGAGAATGTCTTAGTTGGATCCTGTGTTGGTTTGAGGTATGTCCCATAAGGGTTAAAAGCTTTTACAGGTTTAGACAGGGCATGATAGGGGCACACAAATAGCATGGGGCATGTGGGTACTTGTTGGAGCCCTGTCATTGTGTGTGGATCTCTCTGGTATATAACTAACCCAATGTGGGGTTAGATGTTGGTGTAGGGACACTCAAATTCGCAGTGGGACTCTACCCTGAGGGTGAGGGCGGTCTGGATTCGTGCCCAAGCCTGGCCAGGTAAAAGAACCCCAACCCCCAAACCATACACACTTATACAAGCTCCTCAGTCCCTCTCTAAGGCCTCTCGGCTTCCCGCCGCTCTGAGGACTCCCATTACATCACAAGTGGGTATTCTATGAAAACTCTATTTAGAGAAGTTGGGTGAATGTCGGCATTGGACACAATCCGGTCAAATTGTGTCAAGAATGGGATCCACTTTTCTTTTTTTTTACTTGTAACCTCTGATGTCAGAATGAAAGCTTGTACAAGTTCCAGTGGCAGAGACGTGGTATCACACGAATTATCAATATCAAAAGCAACATATGAATCGATCCCTTGAAGGATTGAACGCGTTGCAAGGAATGTAATGGATTTCCTAGATGTCCGATAGAAGTAGACTTAGGTAGCATACTCAGGATGACAGTCATGTCTGTGGTTTTAACTACATTCATGCTTTAGCAAATACTAATATAAAGGAAAGGTGAGGTGCAGGGGGGGGGGTATTTTAGGAGGAGAAAAATGTACATGAAGCGCATGAAGAGCTCGAATCTTTACCTATTGCCAGGTACAGTGCAGGTATCATAACACCAGAAATGCCATGAGTGTTCTACAGATCTGTGGGGTTAGAGATATAATGGCATCACAGCGTCATAGATTTAGCCCCATCTTTGCCAGCGCGTTCAGGTAAATGCACATACATGCTATATAGGCAGAGGTCAAGATTGGCTAGTTGAGTGTTGAGTGGGGAGCACCATACGTATACCGGTACGTTATCACCACCTCGAGCAGTTCAGTTCAAGGTGAGCTGCTCCTCGGCTGGCTACATTAGACTTAACTCAGGCCAGGTGGGATGTTCTGCTCAGGACCAGACTTTTCGGCTGGCAGGTATAAACTTTAGCACCCTGCTCAAGTAGTTCCCTATCGAGTTGGGGTAAGTACGATTAGGGGAGGTCAGGGCAGGGTCATCCCAAGTTAGACCCTCCCATGTGTACACACTCACTTATTCACTCATCGCTCTTCTTACGATATCCTGTCTACTTCTAGAGATGGAAGTGAAAGTACAGCCAATTTTCAAAGGTTTCTCACATAAAACGTTTGTTCTATATGTACTAACACTGCATGTGTAATACTTTGATCATGCGACTAGACTTTTTCAAGGTTTAGGATTTCTATCTTTTCCTCTACCCACTAGTCAGAAATGAATGGATGTGGGACTTAAAAGCCCAATCATCCAACCGACATCCAAACCAATAACAACGATGCACTTTGAGGACTGTTGAGGCTCGCATGTAGTCTTCTACAAACCAGCGTACCGGAAAATCTGTGCTATAAAATATCCTCCCCCCAGATAAAACGTCTTCTTATTCCTCTACTGAAGCCTGCCTGTAGGTGAGCATGATTGGGCGTCACCACATCAAAGCCAGGCCGGTGCAGAGGTGTATAATCTCAGACAGAGCCGCCATTATGTGCCACCTTCCAATCAGTCAGGGTAGCCACGCATAACTCCCCATGTTTAGTAACCATGGCGACTCGAACAAGCTGGACTGCAGAAGGAAGTGGGGGAAGGGGTATATGTTATAGCCATGTAGGCCGGTCGGATCCCTAGGCCATCACATGTCTGCCATTTCAATACAGTTTACCCTGTTTGAACATGGCCACACCCCCTGGGGCGATATGGCGGGAAAGGGAATGGTTTTGGGAACAGTGGGCGATGACAGAATGGAAATTGGTGGATGGGATTTGTGAAATTAGCCCCTAGGCTGCTGCACACCAATGGTGCGGGTAAATATAGGTGGGTCTATTTCTCTCTAAGGAGCCCCTCCCCCTACCAACTTGTAGGGGGACCGTAGGCAAGAGCTGGTCTCCGTGGGCTAGTGCTGAGCTGCACCTGCCATGACATTCCTCTAGTCATCAATACCTGTAACCTTTCCATCCCTTCTCTGCTAGCCCCTATCAGCCATTTCCAGCTGGCTCTCCTTTCTACATGCATATCGTTTTAAGCTCAATTTATCATACAAGAAAACAATGCATCTCCAGAGATATTCCACGTTTGTGGATCAAATTACATCGTTTTGCATTTCGCAAAGGATTTTGCATTGTTTTCGAGCTGCGCACTCTCAGTGAGGATGTCTGTGGCTTTGTTGTCCCCGGGGGAGGGGGGAGGCACTTGATTTTCTTATGACGACGGTGTGCATCTCTGATGTCACAACCCTTGGCTTAGGTGAGAATGACCCTTGATGAGGGGATTTTGTTTTGAAATTTGCATGCTCAGCCATTTCGTCCTGAAATCTACCCTTGGTGATAGGAATATTGACCAAAAGTAACCATAGTTGGGAGATACTTTGATGAAAATTCCGAGTTTTAGGGATTTTGCTAAAAAGTGATCCTTGGTCAGAGGGATTTTGCCAAAAACCCCTCTGTGAGAGGACCTTTGGACAAAAAGTGGCCTTGCCAACCGCACACCACTGTCTGGGACATATGTAGTGAGTGCCCCCCCCCCCCCACCCCAAGGGGGAATGATGTGTGACTAATGTGCTCAAGACACCTGGGACAGGTAGCTCGCATCCTCCCTGTTGAATCCAGCTCAGGTTAGAACATCAGGGAGAGGGTGACGATTAAGTGGTGACAGTGACGCACAGATTGGGGTGTTGTACATAGTGACAGGTATTGACATCGCAGACAGACCGCTGTCACTGGACACTGCTCATCCACCAACACAAAGGAGACCATCCCTGCCCATGCTGGCTTCCTGTTTACTCCACGTGGCTTTGTTGTCCAACTGTCAGCCTTCCCATCTAGACGGCTGAATTTCACCTTATTCCTCAATTGACTTCCTAGAATCTTTAGTAGTAGCATATAAGTCCCACTTGCTGAGTAGTCATGTTGTCAATGTTAGAATGGTATCCTCATAAAGGTTGGGTTTCTTTGTTTAAAGACAGCGCGCGTGTCTTCGAGAAGCGGCGCGGCGAACAAAGCACACCTACACTCACGCACTCACGTCCGTATTACCAATCACCTATACACCATGCAGCAGCAGCAACAAGGCCAACAACAGATAACCACTCTTAATAAACCAACACACACACTCCACAAGTATCCACCTTTTGTGCCTCCAGACATCCAGCATATATCCAGCAGTAGTGGTATATCCGCGTGCTCTTTGTGAACTTCCCGTAAGGAAGAGGGGAAAAACTGGGCCAGGTGTAGTACCAGGTAGGGGAATGCCTAGAACCAGGAAGCGACCCATTGGGGCTGCCAACAAAGACTGTCTGACCCAGGTTGGTTCTCTTATACAGACTGCCCCCTCCCACTTCACCACACCCTACACCTACACCCATTGCCTCCCCTGGCCCCGCCCGACCGCTCCGTCTGCACGCGTGTAGTCTCGCCGTGCACGTTGCACGCGTCGTGCATGCACGTCCTTCATGAATATGTAGTGGAAGAAAGCTGTGGATGAGTGTGTGGGGTTGTACAGGCGGCGGAGGGGGGGGGGGGGTGTCTACAGAGACTAGACCCTGATGTCTGGTTCCTTCCTGCATGTTGATCCTGAGATGTGCACGTACCACGTGCAAGAGGCCTTGTTTTATAGGGAAGGGCAGTCCCAGTATGCCATTGCATCAATAGTCGCACAGGAGTGAAATTCGTATGAACCACAGTGATAAAGGCTATGTAAGCTCTATGCAAACCATGCACCAGGCCTAATAAGCCTATTTGATATATATGGAGGCATGGTGGGAGAATATGTGAGTGGTTCTGTCCACACCCCCCCCTCACATTATGTATATGCACATGCAGGGGCCATAAAGATTCACCACTGTTCTTGACATAACTTATAAAAGAAACTCAGATGAATGTGGCAATATCAGCTAGAGCGGAAGCCACCGAGACTGACCTTAGACCTATCCAACACTGAAAAGATCCCCCACATCCTGAACATAGGTATGTTAGACAAAGAGGTACTCATCAAATGTCCGAAATTGACTACTAAACTGTCTCATGCTCTTCTACATATGTGTGTGTGTGTGTGTATGTGTGTGTGTGTTTATATATATATATATATATATATATATATATATATATATATATATATATATATATACCGTAAGACAAGAGGGAATTAAAGTAGGTTACATCTTATGAGTGACTGCCAAATATAAAGAATAAAATCAACGTCCCAGCAAATTGTTGTGAGTTCTTGTCAACCTGTGTGAAGTGGCTCACACATGTTGCTAGATGGAACACGACGTCGTTATAGCACAAGATCACCAGGAATAGCAATTGCTATACCCCATGAGTCTAACACACAGTTGCGAAAGATGACGGAATGAGTTATCACTCAAAAAGGAGTCACCATTGATGACCAATCATGGCGACAGATGACGACAATTTGCTGGGGTAGGATGCAGCTACACAAGGATACAATTACAGTTCAATTATTCATATTCACACAGGAATATATACGGTATAAGGTCTCAAATAACATCAAGGTCTCAAATTAAATTAAAGCTCTTCTGTAAAAAAAAAATGTTCCGCTTGGCAATTGGCTTTATAGTTAAATATAAGCCAAGAGACAATTTTAAGACATTGCAGCCTTGACCTGCAAGAACACCTAATATACAATGTACTCCATACATACTGGTATGTGTGCTTGTAAAAGTAATAACGTGTAGCTGAGACAGGGGGTATCTGTGCCGTGTGCACTACCTGCATGCTGGTAATTGTCTCACGTGTTGCCCCTCAGTTACTTTTACGATCTAGTTTTAGAGGTGTGCCATGCTAACATTTGTCCAATTTACCGCCAAATTATCTGATGCCACGTGCTCTGTGGTATAGATAGAATAAGTAGATGAACAGGTAGAACATAGAGAGTATGGGTAACAAATAACAAATTAGCAAAAGATAGGTTTCCCATAGGGCCATCTAAATGCATGAATAGGTTGAACCGCGACCATTAAAAAACATCAAGCCCTGGACATCAAGCCATGCCTAAAGCTTCTGCAGGTATCTATGTAATGTAAGCAGTAAATTCACCATTTGTCAGTGTGTAGAAGTGACACTAGTCAGGATCATGCCTATCCCCCTGATCCCTCCCTTCTTCCCACCCAGCAGCATCGCTGTTGGGGGCAGGCTGCACTCATTGGACCCTGTTATTAGCGCCGCCTGACGCCCGCCACCCAACCCTGTCTGCCGACATGACAGAGCCATTTATTTTGGAAGACGAGGACGGTTGTGCCCTGGAGGGCCATGTCACGGCGGGACCGTCTACGTTTACTTGGTGATATAAAACAATTAGTTCCATTAAGGCGCTTGGAATGAACGAGGAGCCAGATCAGAGTGCAACGGTCATGTACGCAAATATGTGCAACGCTAATTCAGAAATGGCAATTTACTTGGCCACTCAGTATACCATGATCATTGATTACATATGTATGTTAAGCCTGACACTATGAAGTCGACCGAGGAAGTCGAAACATTATCTCCCGTGAACAGAGTAATATGTCCATGATATTCAATTATCTATAACCTTTAGTAGCACAAATCCAAGTAGCTTTTTACTGATAATTCAGAATGAGGAAAACAGCATGACTGTATCGTAGGACATTTTATTTGGCGTTCAGAAGCATAATGGCGGTAGATCAAAGAGGAGAGCTTATAAAATTGCACCGTGGTTGTGTATCAGGTGATCATCCTGACATTCTATCACCTTTCTTGTGTCTAACTTGTCTATCTCTGTTATTTAGGACATAATCCCCAAGTATCAGAGATGAAAGAGGGATAGCCGACTGTTCACAGGAAGAATGCATATTGTCTAGCGTAAAGTCTTGCACTCTATGATCGAGCGGTGAAAAAAACACTGGTCTTTGGACTCACGTGGCCAACCACATCAAAAGTCATCAAATCTCCTCTCACAAACAAGAGGTTAATCGTCGAGGGAGAGGGGGGGGGGGTACAGGGCTGTTGACAACTTCTCAACACGGAAACACCTCCTCAGATCGTATTCTGGATCACTGGTTTTAGAACCTCATCCTGATTATCCACCGACTCTGCCTCACCTGTGCGCCTCACCTCTGGTAGTTCATACCTGGAGTCACACCCATTCCTGTATATGTATCTTTAGATCTTTGGCATAAGCTTTATTCTAAGATCTGATAATCTCATTGTATACTGATTCCCATAGAAATAATAGTATGCACCAAATAAGCTGGGGAACGTGTGGGCAGCGTGTGGGAGTAATACCAGCAGTTAGAGTGCCATATCCTGTTGGATCAGATGGGGGACTGACCAGCTATGGACAGGTGGGACAGGAGTGGAGTTAGATGTCAGCGGGGGAGGATGACCATTGGTCTTTTTGTGTCGACCTCTCCTGGTGAGGTATTGTGGGTGGAAATGGGTAATAACGTCCACCCCCTGTGTCCCCAATATATCTTGTGACTCCTTGACATCTCAGCAGCCCTGTCCCTCAACCTTGTCCAACATTTTATTACAATTCATGCATGCACTACCCATAATGTGGTCCTCTCCGACTACAATTATATACCTTTTGCATTAAAATCTAGAGTTAACTCATGACCTATGGATGTGCACTAAGTCGTGGGGAAACAATCCAACCCCGCCTAATAAAAGATCCAAGACTTGCTTTAGCTATTAGCGCGTTGTCTTTTGATACGTTACTGTAGTTGCATGGTACACGTGAGCTCGACAACTGGAATGGCTATTTGGGCATGCTCAGACATGGGCGGCACCGCGTGACTTCTAATATGATCTCCCTGGGAAAGTGCCCTTTTCTCACCTTGACACTTGAAATATTCACCTGGCAGTGGAGATAAATGACAGTTCTGGAATACAATGTACCTTAGTATATAGGAAGGGCAGAGAGACAGTCGTGGAACATGAACTGGTCAAAGGACAGTTGATATATGCATGCCTTCTCTGTACATGTAGTCGGTTAGGCCATCCTAATATATAATCTGTTCTATGAATAGGCAGTGTGTGTCATGTAAGTATACATAATAGTTGGTGCACACTGAATACCCTATACACAGTGACGCCCCAGGGGTTAAGGATATACACTTAATATTATATGTACTGCACTTGCTTAATACCCTGGATGTGTTCCAGGGCAGCGATCAGACCCTAGAGAGGCAGAGGACAACGTACGTCCCACCCTGACAGCGATTAAATGCCACAAAACCGATCGAATCAGAAGTGGATAAAGCAGAGACTGATGGGGGTGAGGAGGGTGAGGATCAGAAAGGATATATAGCCTGACAATTGTAATGGCGGCACGAAGTGCCTGGACAGATCCCGTTCTGCACTTACGTCCACCTGAAGCATTTCCAACAGGGCCTACAGAACTATAAACAGCATAATGTATGCCCTTTCCACTCCACTGCATCGCCGAGGGAAGTCATGTCAGTCGAACAGGTGCCCAGTGAAGCTTTGTTTAATCTTATCTGCAGTGCGTTGGCAAGATATCGCGGTGTCCTAGAGCCCTTATTGGCACGTGAGTCTGGTGATGTTTCGTGAAGGTCACGACCTCTCCACTAGGAACGCCAGTCTCCTACTTCCGGAATCCCAGAATCCCTTGCTGACGGACAGACAGGCAGGCAGGGAATGATCATTGGGAGAGAATCAAGAAGGGGGGGGGGATCTGCATGCAAATAGCTGATCAGCGGTCTGCCTGGTGACCCCCCTACCCCCACATCCAAATAGTAGAGGTACACCTGAAGCATTTCAGCAGACCCCTCCCATTTAGTAAAAAAAATAGGAATGCATATAGTCTCTTCCAACGCACTCACACTCAACCGCCTTCCTTTCAAAGTTCTAAACACCATACATTGCCCGTGAAAAGCTAAGCTCTATGATTGACAAAGTTCCCAACAAGCCAACTATTTTCTGAAATAGGTTTCTCGCCATGAATATGACCCTGGCTGTCAAAATGGCAATCTATATTTAAACATAGATTTCCAATATGATATGGAATGCCTGGGAAGGCATCAGTACCCAACTTCCAGTCAGATTACCCGGACGCCCTTAAAGACATTTTGTGGAACTAATGTGCCATAAAAGTGGACACTGATATACGTCCATACTGCAATATTGATCCTGGTTGAGGTGACTACCCTGTGCTCAGAGAGACAATTGGGAAGGTGTTTTATTTGCAATAAATGTTGGCCGTCCATCATACTTCCAATGACCCTTTTTGTCCCTTGCAACCGGCGTCAGTAGACCACCAAAAGAAAGAGGCAACCAGGAGCCACTTCAATGGTATTCTTTTTCTTTTTATATATCTTTTGCTTATAGTTACGATCGTCTATCCCTGCATGCCTCGGAACCTGTATGGCCGTTAACGGTATATATGCTTTGAAGGTGTGTCCACCTTGGATAGCGTCTATTGACTATGCATGTGTGGATCCATATCACACATTCAAAGGGTGAACATTGTTTTCATATACCCATCATCTGTAAGATAATTAACCTCTTCCCAACCTTGTAAGCCTACAGATACACTCAGGTAATAACCGTCCCCTATTCCAACGTCGATGCCACCATCAAAAGTCAGATGCATAGGGACTAACACAACCGTCTCACAACACAATCCTCTGATGCTGTTCAGTCAGGTTACACTCCGAAAATGGTTATCATTGTTCTCGGATCCAACCAGCATGCATGCTTGATTTCCAACAATACACCGTTTTTTTTTTGTTTTTGTTTTTTTCAAATATCACCGACACTCGATCCGAGCACAGGGCATGACTGTGGGTTACCCGGCTGGAAAAGGGTCATACAAAACTCGGGGCCTTTATCATATTGAGAAATACAAGTTTTTGACGCCAACGGGCCAAATCCCGCGGCCTACACTGCTATTGTCACATTTGCAATCGAATACTCATGGGTAATAGGGACCCTTTGGAGTATGGAGGAGTCGGAATACATCAACATTGACAACTAGGTATGTGCGGCCAACAGAGGGCAAGCACAAAAGACGAACACAAAAATGCAGTCACCATCACCAAGGGCGCTGTTTGCGATTTCGTTTCTCCAATGGGAGGGTCTGTGGTATACTATATAATGTTACCAGTTCACAGTTCGTCACCTGGGGTTAGATGTCGAAGGCCGTATTTAGCAACTCTACACAGGGTGACAGATATACCCGCTGTCTATTGAAGCTCTGTTCACATTGACACCAAATTGTCAAAGATCTTTTGTATTTGTATGCGTACAGGTACGCACAGGTACGTGATTTGATAGTTATGAAGGGCAGTTTCTGTTTTAGAACCAAGATCCTTGTCAGACCAGGTATACATAGAAGTAGCCAGTACACATCTGAACTCCAGGAGAGCTATAAAGATTGGAATGCCAAGCACCTACAGTTCATAACTCAGAAACTATGATTCAGAAAGAAAGGGGCTGTGAGATGAGAGTGAAATTGCTGGCTAGGTTTGTGCAATGCCTACGTTTCTGCTTTGCTTGTGATATTCCTTAACTTGATCAGAATTGTTATCACCAAGACCTCCCCCCCCACTTGCAAAAAAAGAGACTATCTTGGGGTTATCAACAATGTATACTGCTTGTCTCATTTATTTCTACCCAGACGAAGACACTGGCTTTACAGAATGTCGAAGGAATGAGACGATTTTGGACAGGTAGATAGTAATGGCATTTTGCTATTTGTACTGGAGAAAATCTAAGTGAGCATTTACCGGTACCTTCATACAGGTACATGCCGGGGTGCTTTTGGCCGTGGTATCCATACACCTCCAATAATGATGGCAGCAGCCACTCCCCATCTCCCCTCAAACCAAACTCCCTAAAGCCACCCTTGTTACCACTATGTATCAGGCTGCACCAAAAGGCGACCATCCATCTGGAATACTTTAAAACTCCCCGTGTTGGCTGTACTAAAGGGAACTATTTGGCGAAAATATATTGGATAATTAAATGGTGAGGCTAGGGATCAGAACAGTGCACAGATAGGCGAACGTAAACGTAGGGGTAGGGGTGAGTAGAACACACTCCCCCATTTATTTGGGCACACACAGATCACCAATGTATGGGACATGTTAATGGCCTGTGCTTGACAAGGGTTTGTCATAAACAAAAGTAACAACCTGCCACCAAATTTCTGGATTTCCCTTCTTTTCTGTAGCTAGATAAAGCGGCTAACGTTAGGTAAGCTTTGAATACACTAATCTGTGGTGTTGGCTATAGGAAACACATTAAATTCCCAACAGAGAAACCGTGAATAAACCTGTCCCATGTTTATGTGGTCTATGTGAGAGGAATCAACCTTTCACCTTTCCCATTCCATCTGAGCTCTAAGTACTCGAGTCACTACATTCCTTACCCATTTTTGAATTCGCCTTCTTTTCAAATCTGTTTTTTTTCTTTAAAAATGTGTAAATGGTAGGAGATAAATGTATGTCTTACTCCCCATTTTTTTTTAATTATTAGGTTTCAGCGACATGGCCACTGGCAATGCAGAGTAATGTTATTTCAGCAGCCGGGTCTGGCGGTTTAGTGTAAACTCCAACAGATAAAAAATAACTACAGCTAAGAGTACACAGGTGTCTGTATGTAAAATGGTGTCTGCGTGTCACGAAGGGCACTACTTCGTGCCTTTGAGAGGATAGGGAGATGGGGTAATACACATACCGGGTACCGGCTATACATTAATTGAGGGAAAATGAATAAATCTACCGAACGGTGGGGACAAATGTTTCGTAAATTTCTGAATTATTTTTTAATGTAAACCATCACCTAAATCTTCAATAGCTTTTTCAATCAACCTGGATATTTACTCATATTAAGCCTTAGAGTCTGCTCTTTACAACGGTATATGATATGTGGATATAAATTAAGAAAGTAGGCTTTTGTATGGAGGATTATGAAACTTTGACAAAAAAAAAGTTTTCAATGTTGTTTCATACTGCATAGATCTTTTTTAGTTGAAACTTATATATTCTGCACCCAACACATTAACATGAATATCATGGTCACATACAATACAGTTTACTTGTGTAGACATTACTTTAGCCTTCTACTTTGAGAAAAGACATGTAGCAAACCAGATACATGTACCTGTAATGGAACACTGTCGTATGTACAGATGTTTAGGAATTGGTCCATATGTGTATTTGATTCATGCACTTTTGTATCGTCACCAACAAATAACACAATTAAAGATAAGTGAAGAAATAAATGAATAGAAAGAAGAAATGGTAAGGTCCGATATACGAGGTGGCAGGGACATAGATGACCACCACCCCACTACCCGCGTTTGTTAACACGATTTAATAGGGTGAATGGACAATAAATGCCCAGAGGCACACGATTAATGGGGATGATATGATATGCATGTATATGCCAGTGTATCACATTTTAGTGTTCCCTACATGTTTGAATGGTATAGAAGGGATATAGTCAAGGTTCTGGGGCCGTTTCTGATCTGTTTGCTCCCTCCCATCTGGCAGCGACGTGACGTGGCCTACTGCCACAAAGATGATTGAAGATGACCAAAGAGCAGTCTACACTGATAAGCTGACGGCAAATGACCTAACAATCACCTCCGTGACCCTCGGTCAGCTATTTTGTGTACTCTTGGCAGTTCTAGGTGTAGGGAACCAAAGCTGGAGCAAGCTCGTGGTTTGTCCTGTCAACCAGTTTTTTTCAACTTCCCTCAGATTTATGTTGACTTAAAAGGACATGATGTACAAACCATTGCCTTCGAGGACAAAAGCCAGCTCAGGATGGCACGTCCTAAGATAAGTATTTAAGAAGTAATGGGCAGTATGTGAGGAGGGTTTCGGATTATCTGCTGAGTTAACATTGTCATGATGGGTGTTAATTGAGATTTGTGATGGTGGTATAAATGGTGTAGCTATGTGAGAGGTGCTGCTGGCTGTCAGTGTTATGGTGGCGCGCTGGAACCCATTCGTCCTCCACAGCCCTCAGGCCGCCTTTTTGACGTGTGTCTATACGCAGGCGCACAGCTGACGCCCCCTCTGGCGGCCTTAGAGGTCAGGCCAACTGGTGCAGAACCAAAGCCTTAGCTACACTCTTCCATCGCAGACCTATTAACGCCAACGATTTTTAAAATACAAAAGACACATTATCAAATCATGAGCTTATACAAGTTGTCTCCAAAAACCTACCTACTACCTGTTTCCATTATTAAATCAAATGCTGTCATATTAATAGTCTGTATAAGCACTGGCCTTTTGCATGGTGACCGATCCTAAATAAATATGAATAAACCATAATTGAATAAATGTAAATTATTTTTGTACTCTGTTTTAAGGAGATATACCAACAACCAACTGACGACAGCATAAAGAGTTACAATTTTTATTGTCTTTTCTGGACAAAGTCTATGTGCATTTGAGAGGGTATGTGGGATAACAGTTGAGCCTGCTGGCCCTTCATCAGATCCTAGCCAATTGAAAGGCTCTGAACAAGAACATGGGGGTAGCACACCTCTGAAATTGATAAGCGCCCAAGATATGATAATACCGTAATTCCTAGCGCATAAGATGCACCTCATGTATAGGACACACCCAGGGTTGGGTTAAGTTCTATGGGACGCACCTGAGGTGATATTTTGGACATTAAGGTGCTGGTCTATACTGTAAAATCCTCGCATGTAAGACGCATCCTGATGTGAGCTAAATCCTATAGGACGCAGTTGATGTGTAATTGTAAGGTTAATTGGGCATGCCAACCCACAATTGAAAATCACACTGGAAGCTAAACATGCCGCCACATGCATAAGAGCTGACGGTCGGATTTCAGATATTACCAGCTGCCCTAATCAGTCACACTGGAAGCTTATCTTAATGTTCACGTCACAACCTAGGGCCTTTCTTGCTCATGCTCCTATATTGCGCTTCATTTGCCATCGCGCTGTACTTTCACAGGCCATCTTCCTTAATTAGACTACTTGGCTGGTGTAATTTTAGCATAAACTCCTACCTATATTGCATTTAAAATGGGTTGGGGGGAAATTATCATCTGCCGTTCTTATTTATTTTTTTTTTCATTGTTTACCTCTGCATAGAAAACATGCCTGTTTGTTTGTTCTGTCAAGGGGTATTTCTGAAAGTTTTCTCTTTGTGGTGTTTGGCTCGCGCATCATTTTTTTCCCAGCAAGAAATCCATCTTGACACTAACAAACAACATATTAAAAAGGAATTGCTTGCCCACACTTTTTTTTCCCGAAAACCAAAATCTATATACCAACCTATTATCTTTTTTTTGGAAAAGGTTGGTTTACATATGACTACATGTACTACAATGTAAAAGAGTACACTGTGCTGCTTGGTGTCAGTAAGTGCAGATATGACCATCTACCAGTTGTGACACATGTTACCCGCGGTCACCTGTAATTTCCATACTTTGAAGTTTTTGACAATACGTTGCCTTTCTTTTGTGGCCTGAAACCATTCTCTGGATATTGTATATGGCTATTTTCTGAACTTAACAGTATGTCTGATATTAAGAGATGAACATAACATTGTAATCTCTTATTCCGACAATAGTTCCTTAATGTCAGGGTATGCCATCTGTTCTTCATAAATGAACATTAACATGGCCTAAGGCAAATAACATATATGTATACTGCTCTGAGGAGGGATGGTCAACAGGTATGGGTGGGGGGGGGGTTATTTATTGTACACATACTAAAGTGTAGAGCATGCTGACTCTGACCCCGAGCAATACAGCCATGACAGCACGATGGCTGAGGGCATGTGACGGAGCCCCCTCCCCCCGCCTCCTCCTCAACACATACGTCGACCTTACCTCCGATATGGGTCACTGCCGTTCGCCACACCTGTAAACCTGCTAATGATATACCACCATGGGCAAGACGAAATGAGCTCAGCTATAGCCCCAAGGACAGAACGACACAGTTTCAGTTTCTATGAAAAAACAATCATACATTGTACTTTGAGTACAACAGGGTCAAGTCGGCTGTTAAAGTGTGGCGTATAATGAACCTACTCATCCACTTGAATTGCCTTTTGTACTTTTATCACCTTCAATAGCATAGATGGATTGTTTAAATACGTACATAAGGCCGTTTTATTCTAATAACTTGGATTACGGATCCGGCGACGAGATTTTAGACAATCTTTGGCCGACCGGATTTCTCAACATGCAGGGTAAAAAAAATCAAAAAAGTCCTTAGAGAGGGACAAATATCGATTATTGATCCATCTATCGGGTATAAACTTGTCAAAAATGTACCTTTTGTTGGCTCAAAAGTTCGTTTGGTGTCCAAAAATGGGACAAATTATGGCCCCCTTTTCTTCCTTTTTTTTGCCTCTGGCCGACTAAAATGTTGACTGAAAAAAAATCTGTAATCCAAGTTATTATAATAACATGGCCTAGGCTAGATTATGCAAAATTCCAGTAGTTACTGTCAATTACTACAAACAAGGCGCGGGTGATTTGGAGCCTGGTCTGAGAGGACAAAAATCGATGGTCAGTGACGTAGGAATGACGCTGCTGACGTCAATACTGCTGACGTGTGGTAATGTGTCAACCATGTGGTGTCATGGAGGTCTGCTTATATCCATGTTTACCCATATCTCACATAGATGAGAGGTGCACGGCCTGGCCAGGTTAACTCTGCATTGACAGGTCATGTGAATGCATCTACCGTAAAACTCAACCTACAAGCCACGCCTATGGATCATTTCAGGCTTTTGGTGCGGCTAACAGGGTTCCCCTGCACGCAGGGTGCGTGCGGCTTATATGAGGGGTTTTACTAATTTTGACTATGCTAAGAAAAGACATTTTCAGGTCCCATGCGTGGCGTATAGTTTATCCACAAACGCAAGGTGTGGCATATACACGGGGTTTTACGGTATGTACTGGAGAGGGGGGGGGTAGTGATTCCCACAGCAATTACTGGTACCATATATGGTATATGAACCGGTGTACATTTTTATCGCAAACCTCTCACCTGAGGATGATTGTTGCTTTAACACGGGCGTAGGTAAAGAGGGGCACAACCTACCCCCAATCACAGAGGAGGGGGCCTGAATACCCACCCCCCCCACCTCGAAAAAAATGCTTTACCTAAAAACGGAATGTGAAAAAAATGTGATGGAGGCCTATGCCCCCAAATAACGGTTCCTACGTCTCTGTTTGATGTAAAGGAGCTATGCAGAATATGATACGATCTATAAAGGCTATATGTTACAGAATAATGAGGTGATACATTTTCTAGATGTATCATGTTCAATATTATATAGTAAAAGAGACTATCATATGTCACAGTTACATGTAATATGCATTGTGTGGGTTTATACGTTTTGTCATACGAGCTAGGTAAGAAAGCCATACATTTTAAAATAACCGTATATATGTCCGAATACATGTACCGTAGTGGCGCTTATAGATTTCAACCTGGCTGGACCCCCAGCCCTTATTCAAGACAGGCGCTCATTCAAGACTTACCGTAATCTCCCGTGTATAAGGCACACCCTGCCTATAAGGTGCACCTAGAGTTTTAGGATTTGGCCAGAAAAATGAAAAATTCATAACTTCTTTTCTACTGAATGAATTTTCAAAATTTAAAAAGCTGTGTGTTTCTAGGACCCCCTGGACCTCTCTGGACCCCATATGCTGCTGATTGGGTTACATGGGAGTGTCACATAACAAAAGAAAGGTCTTGGTGCCCTCCTTGTGGATCCAGGGAGAACTAAAAAAAACCATATAAGACGCGCCTTATACGCGGAAGATTACGGTAGTTTACAGTGGATTATTCAATTTCAATGCCCCTGTACCCCGGGCGCTTATTCAAGACCGGTGCTCATTCAAAGACCGGCGCTTATACAGGCCACTACGGTATGTATGTGACTGTGGCCAGAGGTATTGACAGAGAGGTGAATGAACCTTTCAATACAGAGAGGTGAATGAACCTTTCAATACAGTCATGATAATGTGAAATGTCGCTCTTAAAATAGATCTCCAATATGTGAAAACCCAACATTTTGTGAAGCCAAAAGCACATGGTCAATAGGGGGTAAGAAGGTGGGGGGGGGGCAGGAAAGAAAAGAAAATAATGTTTATAGTGTTTTTAGTGCATGTTCCTAAATAGATAACAGAATGTCATACATGTGCTGATTTTTCTTTCTTTCTTTCAGGCAACCACACTCTACTGCCTGGTACTTGAGTACGCTTCGGGTGGGGAGTTGCTTGCCTACATCAAAAGTCAGAAAGACTTACGTCTCGGGGAGAACGCCGCGCGGCCTTTTATTCGACAACTCATCTCGGCGCTCCAGTATTTACACGAACGTAAAGTGGTGCACAGGTAAGTTATCCGCTATATATATATATAGACCAATATGTAATAGTTTTTTATGTTTCAGATGAAGGATACCCTAAAACTAAAACTATTAGGGATGGCAAATACTGATGTTCATCTATTGCCCACCTTGTGCAATGTGCATTACGCATGCATACTAGCCGTATAGATGTACATTAAATATGTATTATCTGAAGCAAATGGGCGAAATGAACCCCCACCAAAAATCCATTTGGCATGTTAGGTTGGATGCTTTCTCCTCCCGATCCCTTCTCCCTCTATATCTCTATATCAGAAATCAGGGTCATCTCATGAAGTTTACTGCACGACGACCGGAATGCTTGCAGCCTCAGGCTCCTTGTGTCTCCTAGGTATGGACCAATAGTCGGTCACAGCTTACTCACATAATGCTACATCTCTCTATTCATCGTAGCTGACCTCAGTGACCTCCAGATCCAGGCCTCCTCACAGGCCAACTTGACCTGATGTTTGCCGGTGTCGATCGTTCTGCCCCCTTTGGCTATAAGTCAATCGCCTTTTCATGGCTTTAGACGAGCTGTTCAATTCAGAGGGGAACGACCTTGAAACATTAATGCTTCTCAAGTCCTCTTCCATTAGAATAGGCATGACGCCAAAAGCTACTTTAGGGGACCCAAGGCGAATGATTGAGCCTTTTCCGGTGGTGGCACAGGGGGCGGTGTCGGTCCAGTTCAACTTTAACAAATGCTAAGATCTTGAATGTGCTCATAACAAATCTTTGCATATGGAACATAGTTACATACCCGGTATGAAATTTATAAGTTGTATACCAAAACAAACGTTTCTAGCTGTGATAAAAGATTAGGTACCTAAAACTTATCCATTGAACAATGGGGACATTACCTCCAGAATTTCTCCCCAAATGACTTTTTTTCAAGAGGTCTACATACCCACCATCCTATCTGTATCTTACCGTTGGTCGGTGCTAGCCCGTGTTTGCCACGCGCGGCGCACCAGTCGTGCATACTTCCATGCTGCATGTTGCGTGTGACATGCTTATGACATGTTTGCGACATGCTTGGCGCGACGACCTGAGCTACTAAACTAGCACTACCGACCGGTGCACTGGCCCTATTACATAGACTACGAGTTCTCTCTGGGCAGCAGGTGGGCGATCCACATTTTGGTGGCTACTTACTGAGTACCTCTGACCTTGAAAGGTCATAAGGCCACCTACCATGCCAAGCATTATGAACAGGGGATGGAACATTTTCATTTGGTTTGTATACAGCGAAACAAGCCATAGATCACGAGGAATGGGGGAGGGGGTCACAGAGCTAAAAATCGCCCAATGAAGTGGGTTTCACAATATTTCCCGTGGAGCAAGGTCAATTACAAAATCTACGACATATAATTTTAGGGTCAAAATATAGGTGTGCTCGACCCTTCACAGTAAACATACATTATCGGGGGGGGGGGGGTATCGAGGCACATTATTCAGGTTAAATTTCCTTACCTGTAACGTGGAGGACAACATGTAACCCCTTCTTCTTAATTGCTCTCGACTGACCAACTGTCAACCAGTGATGTTTCTAGGACCTATGAATACAACTCGAAGCGAGGTACAGTACAGTTGGAAAGGAAGAGGAATGAGTGGGTGTTACTTTTTGATGTATACCTACCTGCCTTTAAGCCTTGTCACTGGTATACAAAGGTCGGGTTTGCCTCCTATTCGCCTCATTTCCACAGGTGTTTATGGTCGTCCAACCAGACTGCACCACTGGCCAACTACAGCAGACAGGCCAAGTAGGCCATCTGGAATATATGCTGTAGTAGATATGTCCTTGGATGACCTTGGTTGGTTTATATCATGCAAGTTCACAATTTGGTGTTAAAGAATCAAGCGATGCTATAGTCAAGACCTAAGAATTTGGCAAGCCCTCCCTCTGGGGATCGTAATCCCCTAATAAGAGTGCTAACTTGTTAACATCAGATACCATCACCTCACACCATTTAAATATCTCATTGAAATGGTCATTTAGGAGCAGCTCACACTCTCCTTAAATTAACACAATTTAAGATCACAGGTTTACAGACCTCATTTATGGTGGAAATGGGACCCTAGGGTGATAGAACTGACCACAGGGCATTTGTTAATTCACCCCTCTGAGTGAACTACCTGTCATTTATAAACCCCTGGTGTTTTAACTCAAGGGGGCCCCTTTGTCGGCCTTGTCAAATTCTTAGGTCTTGACTATAATGCTTAATTTTGTATAAACTTGTATTGCACGTTAGATTGACGACAGCATCGATTAAAGAATAGGGAGTGAAACTGGTGTGTAGAACTACTGATGGTCTACATGTATACATATATATGTTCGAATTAAGTATTACGGACTGTCTCCCCGGTCTGCCCATATATATGAGTAAAGCCTTTCAAAGATGTGTTTTCAATCACGTGCTCTGACAATATTAAACTAAAGAGTCAGGTTCTTTTTATCAGGCTGAGGGCCTGTTGATAAATTGCTTGTATCCAGCCCTCATTCCCAGGGCTGCACCTATTTCCAAGTGCAAACTGCCCTCTTAAATGACAAAACTGGAAAATCATTTCCCATCTTTCTCACACGCGAGCTTTCAAGTTACTGTATGGAAGAAACAGCAAAGTGGATGAAATGGTTCAGAATGGATCCCCTGATGCTTTATGGCATGCTAGTGGTTGCATGGTGGGTTTTTACATGGACAGAGAAGAACAGGACAGGGCTTTGTATCTCAGAAGAACGCTTAGCCCCAGACGCAGATCTACCATAACTCCCCCAAATGCCACAGCTGTATGTGTATCTCAGCGCCAGTTTAAGTGTCATTGATGACTCTTCTTTTAAAACTTGGAAAGGTGGTCCCACGTGTACAATAATCTGATTGTCCTATATATATATATAGCATTTATATCACTGCCAAATTTCAATTCACAGAAAAAGGAGAACCACAGTTAGACAAAAAATGGAGAGAATGGAAATGGTTTGATTCCAGTGTCTGTGGTGTTTTGTGTGTTATTCTTTTTTTCCAGCTTCACAAACTCCAACTGCTAGTAGGTGATAGTTTTTCCGTGGCTGAGGGGCATGCAGGTAGTGAAGGAGGGTTGTTCTGTTTGCAGGGCCTTCCTCTAGGGGCCTGGAGGGGGACGGCTGGGGCTCCTCTGGGGCTTTCTGGTTGAGAACAGATAACACTTGCTAGCCCCCACGGTGGCTGGTGCCCAAGGGGACACCACCCCGGAAGGATCCAACACGGTCTGCCAGAGGCATTGTCTTATGATCCATGACCTGTGTGATGAAAGATAAGAGCCACGCAGCTTCATAATAGGTCCTGTTGTGGGCCCCTCACGCATTTCCCCTCCCCAAACCACCACACATATTGAAACGGTACGTGACACCCGATTGAATTGATTACTCGCTTATTGAGCGATGGATAATTAACGAAAAAGTGGTAGCGTCCTGGCGCCCAAACGGCCACCCTTCAGCCGGGCACGACTGCAACAGTGTGTGATTTTATTCTCAGACCGAATGACGATGCAATTTCGACCAAAGGCCAGTGACTGTTTCTGTCATTGGGGTCTCCTATACACGGGTGGGATGGTGAGACGGGATTGCAGTGCTAGTGACAGTAGTGGTGATGGAGGATGGAAGGTAGAGTAGCGAAAACAGCAGCTTGCTTATATCGACTGTCATGATGTGCAGCCAGTCGCCTCTGAAGCCCTCCACCAAACCTGCCCCCGACTACACCCCCACTCCAGCCTACTGGCAGTGAGGCCTGGTACTTTGGTGGTGCCCTTTCTTCCTCATAGTACATCGGTCGCACCTTGCTGAGTGGGCGGAGATAGAATAGGTATGAGAAATGAGGCAGGGGTTAAATTGAAAGGGCACTCCAAGGTAGGGCAAAGCGTTAAAGATGTAGACATGCAGAGATTCATAAGCTGTGAGCTGAGTGTCTTTCACGAGTCTTTGGCGAGTTAGCCTTGAAGCAGGTGCTAGAGAAGAAAAATAGAGTAATGAATTATTCAGTTAGGAGCAAATCAAGTTAATCTCTATCTACCTCATGTTTTTGTGGGGGTGGGGTCTCCCATGAAATGGCTTCTTGATTTTCAATGGGTTCTGGCCCCGGGGTTTGATGCTATTTGGTGACGTCACAGTGAAGAATGATGTAAGTGTTTTATCAGAATTTCCTATTTTCCGGAATTTCCGAATACTAGGTAACAGCAAATTTTCCTTATATATACAAGTCGTCAGTAGACCCTTTAAAAAAATAGAAGCCTATGTATTTTCATATGAAAGCCGTGTATGGTAAAGTGTGGTATCCTGGGCAGCCTCGTAATTTTCAAACCCTCTCCCGTTAGTTCAATTTTCCAATTATTGAAATATGATTTCCTGATTTTGCCCATGCCTGACTTCTGAATTCTGAATGTGGCCATGGAGAATGGATTACAGTTTCTTTGTGCCTCTGTTGGGAATCATGGCCTTCCTGTGCTGTACTACACAGACTCTCATTCTCAACATGAAATCACTACACCATCCATTTATGACCCATATAAGGTGACCATAGTAAGATCGTGAAAAGGCTTGGATTAAACAGAAAAAAGAGAAGTTGACACAGCATATACTCTTTCACACGCAGCTTTATTGGCATACATGAAGTACCGATATATAATACATAAGCAAATATCCACGACCATGGAACATTTATGCATCGTATTCACCGAGGTGAGGCTGTCCGTATTTATAGTGGACACGCCATGGGAGTGGACATTTGCATTTATGTCATGGCCTATGGGGTAAATTTGCTTTTAGATAAAGATAAAAAACAGCTCAGCTCCATTCAAAATCCAAGATGGTGGACTCCATTGAATACAAGCATATTGTATTCCATGCCCCCCATTGAATACGGCAGTTCTAGTACTAATCTATAGTGATGTTCGTATCAGCCATGACATAAACATATATTCAAACGGCCACCAAGCATCCGGTGTACAATGCAGTATAAAGTCGTATACAGCACGGCGGATAGTCCATTCTGCTTCATCCCAGAGCAGCACACACAGAATAGCTCGCAGAGTAGCTCACACAGCCTGGCTGGCGTTTGAGGACGACTGCCCGGCTGCATAGAAATCACGGTACTATGCATGCAAAGAGGGATGTGATGGAGAGGCAGTAGTGGTGGATCGCTGACTGTCGGTGTAGGGAGTATGGACTTGGAATCCCTGGGACGTAAGCAATGGTGTCGTAGATACTAGCTGCCGATCTATCGGCACTGTCCTATTGTGGGGGTTCAGTGTTCACAGGCAGGGCTTCAGTGACAAGGAATGACCGCCACCCACGTCCATTATCATAAAACTGGAGCATCGGGGGGAGGGTGTAGGTATAGGTAGGGGTTAGGGCCTGGTCATCAGCAATGTTGGTCATGTATGGCCGGAAATAGTGTTGGGGCCCAATGGCGTGTACTGTGGACCGTGGGGACTCGTGTAATTGGCTGGGAGATGCACAACGTACATTCTCTGTATGTCATAGTTTGGTTGTATAGGTTCGGCAAGCTTGTATATTTCTCCATCCGGTGAGATTGTGTGAAGGTGGGGCTTCATGGATTATATTAGACCTAGTGTGTCTAATCACAGACAGAAATTTTAGCCTAAACCTATTTCCCCAGCGCCCTGCCGCACGAAGGTGTTATTGATCACGGCCCTGCTTGCCTGCCTGGAGGAGGAGGGGAGGGGGTCCACAGGGAGCAGGCGAGGTGTGTTACGGCCATTCTGGCGACACGTCAGCCTCAGGCCGATGGTGGTGCTGCTGCAGAGGCCGACCAACAGTGCAGCAGGCAGCTGGTGTTGATGGGGACAGTGGTGCTGGTGGTGGTGGTAGAGCGGCTCCTTTTCCTTTTACTCCATACCAGAACCACTGCCAGCAGTAGTGCTGCCGCCACCAGCACCACCTGGCTAGTGGTGGTGAGTGGCTCATGGTGCTGATAGCATCAAAGGCAGACTGCCTGCTGCCTGCTAACCAGTCACTTAGCCATCTAGCCAGCAGGCCAGCCAGCCCAAATGTCGGCTCTAGCCTAAGCTGATAGCCTAAACAACTATTCTCCAATTCCCCAGTGCCTGCTGCTTAGCAGTGGGACACTGAAAGAGCAGCAGTGGGCAGCTGATGTTCAGGGAGTGAGTGTGGAAGGTGGCGTCGGCGTAGCAGCGGCCATCTCGACTATACTACTACACCACGATGCAGTGTCCCCCTCTCATGGTCGTAACTAGACACCGAAACACGGTCCACGTACATTTAAACCATTGCTCCATACCGGGAGGTAATAGCCCAAACAATCTAATCTTGACCAGTAATTCCAGAAAATGATATGCCAGCTCCCAACATGATTCCTTCTTGATTAACATCTCAAACCCCCGCATTCAACACTAAATCCAACATTTGATAAAAGACTGTGTAAAAAAAAAGAAAAAAAGAATAACAATGTAACTGCATACAAAAATTATGACTGCAATTCCTGGACCAAATCTTCTCCAGTAATCTTGTATATCGTATTTATGTGCGTGAATTGAGTTTCAGTTGGGCAAGTATACCGGAATGGGCCCATCTGAATCCGGATACCCCCCCCCCCCCCCCCCCCCACACCCAAACACTATTCTCTCTGTCACGCCCAAATGTAGTCTTTTTGTTTCTGGATGTTTTCTTTCTTTTCTCCTCACAAGCATCAAACCTCTCTAAACATGTCTAGTCTTGTAGAGTCTTTTTATACCCCTTTCCACGCTATCAAAATGTAGACTAAGCATGTAATACTGAGGAGAGCTCTGCTTGACTAGTGTTTGGGAGAAAATGGGACGGGTTAAATAACTTGACTTGCAATAAACTTAAGTGTCTGACGGTGTACCACTGCCATACTGTAATTTAATTTCTGTCAGGCGCTATGATGAATAACCCTCCCATTGCTCAGATAAAAACATACCCAGACTCCATTTCAGACTGGTCCACTTACGTAGTCTGACTGAGATCATCGGTCTAGTCAAACCTGGCCATTTCCGTATACATCACCGGTGTTTTTCTCTACCTGGACACCCGTTGGAACAGGAATATTGTTTAGTGAACACAGGGAGGACATACTGTCATAATACCATGTTCCCCTGTACTTCACAGACATAGGTCACAAAGGTGTATGTTTTCATCTCCGTCCAGCCTTAAGGAGTGATCATTTTTTAACAACGGGGGGGGGGGGGCTGGTCAGAATTTTTCAGAGAAAAAACCTGCACGTTACTATAGGTTAAAGGGACGCATTTACACATGATTTTTGGCACTTCGGGGGGGGGGGGTCACAAAATATTTGACCCCTCGAGAGGGGGGGGGCAGATTTTTTTTCGCGCGTCCACGCACAAACCCACCAGACCCCCCCCCCCTTTTGTTAAAAAAAGATCACTCACTTAGTGCCGAGGATGTTGGATGTTTGGTGTCAGTAGTCTGTACACAAGCCCTGCTGCTGATGTCATCCTCTAACCCAGTTTGCAGTTTGTAGCTCACTTGTCGAGGAACCCACCCTGAACACACCCTGAACTACCTAGCCCTACAGTCAAATGCTGCTACTAGATATCGGGTATTTATATTCCACATTGTAATATCCAAATCTGAGAGGTTAGATCACTATTTATCATATTCTTGATGGACATCCACATGCTCCACAGTTTACATGCTGTGTTAGGGATCAAAATTTGATGATGAAGGTGTTATAACATCTGCATTGACTCAGGGTTAAGTAATACGATTTAGTTGTGAGGCAACCAGAGACCCTCCGCTTTTATGACAGTTCACTTAACACGTTGACATTTTATGATAAGACAGGTGACCTGTATGATTGAGGAGGGATCGAACTGAGACGGTTAGAATACGAGTCGACCGTATTTGCGGAGAAGGGATCGAATTGCAGTGTCATAGGCAGATGGTTGAGGACAAAGGTGTCATGAAATTGCCCCTGCTTACCAAAGAAATATGACAAGGGCAATTTCACTTTAAAAGGGTGCTGCCGCTGAATTCGAGTCTTTCGGAGATTCAGGCCCTAAGGATTCATGTACAAGGGTTGTTTTCAACCCCCAGAGATACAACACACACAGCCCAATGAAGCATAGGTGCATGCTGACAGACCGGCAAAGCATGTACATGTATCTGACATTGAAGCATGGATAGCATTGAATCCCAGCCAGATCGAAAAGTCAAAGATGTGTCACATTTGATCATGTTTGAAGATCCCACTCTACAAGACTTACTACCGGTATCAAGGCTTTAAATCATAGACCAAACCTTCAGTGTTATTCTGCCCATGATGACACACATAAAAATGTACATGCAAGATGATGATGAGACTTGACAAACTAATCCCTATAACGTTATGGGATCAGGCCTGGAAGCATGAGCATAGGGCTCAAAGCCTCAGGGATCCAGCCCTGAGGGATTCAGAGCCTAAGCTATGGGATCCAGCTGTGTATTGACACAGGTGACTTGTGTGGTCGGGTTTTGACATCGGGAGGTGCAGCGCGTCAACATGATAAGCATCTCTACTAAACAAAAGCTTTCCCCCGATGACCACCTATCATATATGCCCACAGAGAGCTTCAGCAGAAGCCGGTGCTCGGCCCTGGAAGTTGACACCACAGGATCGTATGGCAGGTGAACATAAGTACCCTACCCTCATTCCATACCTGCCCAAGAGACTTCCCAGCGATTACTTTTATGCTCCATGTTATTAAAAGGCCGCGTTTAGATATGCATCTATGTTATTTGTTGAAATAACACATGCTCTGAACCTGCTCTCTTCGTGGGGTTAGGGTAGTGGAAGGAGTGAGTGAACCCACGAATGTGTTTTACTAAGGAAGTAGACTAGTACACAGCCGGGGTGAGTATTTAATGCAAAGCACATGTCATCACTGGGGTCGACCGAGTTAGCCTATTGCCAAAGGTGTATTCCAATATAGAGATCATGTAGGAAAGGCGTGCTGCATGCTATGAATTACAATAGGGCGGATTTAAGTGACACATGGATTTCGCATAGAACCACATACATGTAGGTACATAGTCTACATGTGTATTGATCATTGATGTTCATGGGTGTAATTTGAGCTGATAAAAGTGCCAAATGGGCTTGATCAAAGACCCTTCTAATTTTATCGCTTGTCTTAGGAACTGATAGAATTCACCCACCGAAAATACCTTTAAATATGGCCCGTCTGCTAGCACTTTAGGGAGCCAAGGGTTATGCGCGGTGAGGAGTGAAGAGAAAGACTGGAGCATGTGGGGTAAACCTTATCTCCCCATGTTCTCTACTAGAAAACAGATGGGGCATTGGGACGTTGTGGCAGAGGGGACACGCGCACGTCGGGACTGCACGGGCATGCTTGATCCCCGGAGCTTGATCCTTTCTCACCCAGCAACAGCCACTCAACACTGCCTAAAATAAACACCAACAGCTACCCCCATGCCTTATTTTTTCCTACTCTTGTTCTCCATGCGTATCTCTACTATCCTCTTTCTCATAGTCTTTCGGTTGCCAATGTGCCTCTGCTACGCTGGTGCCCTACCTGCCCCCAATATACAGGCAGGTATACAGGCAGGTAGCCAGCCAACCCAGCTCCCTCCTCTGTCAATGAACCATGCATTTTGGTTTGGTCACTACTAACAAGCTCTTTGGTTTGGTGTAAAGGACAAGTTGATTTTTTAAATTCTTTTTTTTTTTCTTCTTTTACATAAATCAAATTGGGTAGCTAGACATCCCTGCAACATTCTGGATTCTCGATCACCATCCCACTGAGACTGGGACGCTGAGACCAGGTCGCATGCAGAGGTGGAACCTGGGGTGAGTAGTGGGGTGGGGACGTACCGGAAGTTGACGTCGAGCAGAGACGTCACGTGAAGGTCGGGTGTCGGCGCGCCATCTGACAGAGCCCATGCGCCCCCTGATGGTGGGACAGGAAAACCTAGGGGCCTTCGCAATACATGTCGAGATATTAGAGACGGCTGCACGTGTCTGCGCCTGCGCCTCCTTATATCACCTGACCTACGTGACGTCATATGATGTCACGTGCGTCGTCGCGTGGAGTGTGACGTAGGCGTCTGGCCGCCTACCGTTAAGTTATCATACATAACAGTGAGAGGTCCTCCCTGTTCCACCCCTGAATGCCTACTTCCAGATGGACCTGCTGCTGGTCACCACGGTAATCCAGGAACCAGCTGCCTTTCAGCTAGCTCATACGCATCTGCACTGACCTATTTCCGAGGCAGCGTCGTCATGTTTCATCTCATACGTCACAGCTGTTGGGGTGAGGGAGGGATCTTCCAAGTCTTAAACAAGCCCCTTTTCCTCCTTCCACGCACACATGTACTTCTCCTCTCCTTAGATCCCCTCCTTAATCCGTTACAGTTGGTCCCGTCTGGCGTTTCCTGCACCCCCTGGTGAAGAGGGAAAGGAGAAGGGGGTTGGTGATAACGTTTCTAGGCCAGCGTCCCTGGAAAAGCTCCAACACGTTTATATATAGTATAGTGTTTGAATCTATAGCTGGATCGAGAGAGAAGGACGTTTGTGTATTCAAAATGCAAACCCCATTCCACATAATTTAATATTGCATCCACGCATTATGGGTATGCATAGTAAGATCCATAGTCCACTTGGCTTTTTGGCGGCGAATGAGCCATACATTTCCTATGTAAATTGCTACAATAATACCACAATAGAGGCCAAGTGGACTCTCGATGTAAGTAAGTTACCAGTACCTGGTCTGATTGCTGCAAACTGAGGCACAACCAGGAAGTAATAAATGGAGTATGAATTAAATTCATTTCTCACTGCAGACCTGAACGTTTTTCTTATTCGAGGCTAGCGCATGGAAATGCATGTGAAGATTCATTCACGGCCTTTGGCAGCTCAAGTCCATAGTCTACTTGGCCTCTGTCGCGGGATTGTGCCATACATTTCCTATATAAATTTCTGTGACAGAGGCCTAGTGGACTATAGGTGTTACGTGGAGAGTCCACTTGGCCTCTATCGCAGCCATTTACATAGGAAATGTATGGCTCATTCGCCGGCGAAAAGCCAAGTGGACTATCAACGTTACATCGATAGTCCACTAGGCCTCTGTCGCAGAAATAGTATATAGAAAATGTATGGCTCAATCGCGCGAGAGAGGCCAAGTGGACTATGGGTTTTAGGTAATAGTCCCACCAGCCGAATGAGTAACTTTGGGTAAGACATGATGAGGTCTTGATTCAACACAGCCTGAGCTGACGCCATCCACAGAAATGGCAGTGAGCGATGAGGGCTGACATAGTTGAAATGTGTATTCAATATAACGACCCCGGATATGTCAGTGAGCTGCTCAGTGTTGAGGTACCTGCCTTATTTCTGACTTTTAAGTCTGATTTCTAGAACATGTACCATTTGAAAATGAAATGCTGGAGCACTGTGAATTGATAAAGGGAGTGCATGATTGCACATATTTTGTTGGCTTCTGTGAGAGCTGACAGTGAATTCAGTTATGATGGCAGAGCAGAGCTTTTGTTATAGCTCAGGTAGTCCATATTTGGTACACATCAGTCAGTGGCCATACTGGTATGAAATAGGGGAGGCCATTGACCTCATTTCCCGGTCATCAGGGGAACGTTGCAGGGGGTTGCAGGCCGCGTGCATGGACGGATTTGATAGTGCACGCTCATCTGAATAATGATGCACGGCCAGCAGCTGGGGACCGAGGGGGAATGGGATTGGGAGAGGACATTGCTCCCTGCCCATATAGGCTTCTTTTACTTTCACCCAATATATATGTGTGCAATTTACTAGCATTTAGAGTGTGTACACTATTGATGTTTTAAGTCCTAGAAGTCTATATTCTGTAGTGGTTCCAATGATCAAGGCTGGTTAATACTGAAAGTAGGAAGCGAGCGTGAGCGAGCGGCACGCATGCACACCGGTCATTACGCTGTAATCGAGCCCTTCCCCATCACAGTTTATATGCGTAAGCGACCAGCTTGAGGATGGAAGGTTGGGTATCGGAATGGATGCTGGGATTCATAGTCTACATGCATGCATATATATATATATATATATATATATATATATATATATATATATATATATATATATATATATATATATAAATTATATATATCCAGGCAAAAAGCTAAGACCCCCACGTCCCTCCATCTTCTAGTACCATCAGCACCAACACAGAGCCAGAGGCAACACCCCGCCCGTCCAGATGAGCCCAATTTATAGGGGTCACACACACAGACACACACACACACACACACACACACACACATATATATATATATATATATATATATATATATATATATATATATATTCCCCGGCTGAAGATGTTGATAAACTTCTATAGGGCTTAGTATGGAGGCCTAGTGGGTCGACCATTGCTTGAGCTGGGACCTAGTGAGATAAGCACTGATAAGAACCACCATGATGGGTACCAGGTGTTACATAATGTACCCAAAAGAGTCTGCAGTGAATACAGGGAATTATCTGATTGGTTAATAATACATCCCGGGTAAACCCTATATCATCAGGTCGCAGGCTGATGCTTCAGGCTATGCCTAACCGCCCCCCCCCCCCAACACACCCTTGGTCACCGACACACCACTTCTCCATGACTCCCCAAACCTTAACCCTCACCATGCAAATTACATGGTGCCGCTCCATTATCTATATAGCCTATAGCTATACTCTCTGCCACCAGAACCCCCACACCAATTATATGTAGTGGAATTACTGCATGTTGCCAAACAATCTTTTACATGATGAGCTCATAACACTGGCAAGAGATTCACAAATATTGATATGCAGATAACATGCGCATGTGAACTAGGTCTATTTACTACATGTACATGTACAAGGATGGAAAGGTCGGATGTCCTGCACATGCATGATAATTGGTGCAATATCTTTTACGCGCCTTCCTTTTACGCAGAGTTAGTAGTATCGGTGCTCTCCCAGATGTAGTTATCTTCCATGCAGATAGTGTGCACATGGTCTATGGTGAACACAGTCAGCGCTCTAATATCATCCTCATAGTCAAAAACAGAGATGGAAATGCTGATGCTCCAGGGACCGACATCGTTTATAAGTAAAGAGCCTGTGTCCGAGGAATATCATTATTGTCAAGATATGATTTTCTTCTTTTTTTTTCTCTCACCACCGGCGTTGTTTAGATGGTAAGTTGGCAGGCTAGGTGAGAGAGTGAGCCAGGCGGTGGGAGACCAGTGGTTGCCTTGTGGGTTTTAGCCTCTAGTCGCCAGCAGCCCGGGGAGAGTGCCTGGGACCCCATGTACATCCCCAGGCCATCTCCCTGCAGCCATCAACAGCCTTTTTTAGTAAGAGAACAGACCGTCCTTTGCCATTGAAATGCCCATTCTGATTGATTGTGCAGAGAAAAAAAGAAGAGGAAAGGGTCAACGTAGCCAACATCAACATCAATGTTGTGTCCGTATGATTTCTCTTTGTTCATGTTAATATAAATGTATGCATAAGAAGGGTCATGCTATGTGGTGTACATTGACTGATGAATTGAATAATGGATATTTGAATAAATTGGGACTCCTGGATGCCAGAACAAAGTGGTATAGGTCTGCATATATCGTCATGGGAGATGTATTCATATGGTCTAAAATAATTATCTGTGTAGGCCCATGTGTGTGTGGGGGGGGGGAGGGGGCTATGTCTCCTGAAATACTTGTTGTCATACGCAAGTTAGAGTATATAGGAGATGATGTTCAGGAGGAAATTATTCGGCACCACTGGACACTAGAATATAATGTGGATGGGGGGGGGCACTATGAGACCTGATGATTTGGAGTCCCACAAGCAGGCCCTAATGCAATGTTGATTTGATAAGCTACATTACGAGAAGACTTGGATCAGTTTATAATGCTATTCCGAGCTGGCTCCCATAGTGCTGTGACTTGCGACCAGAGCCTTGTAATTGAGTTGGCGGCCTGTGGGACCTGACTTAGGGCAGTATGTATGTGTGTGGCTTAGTCTCTCATCCATCACGCCCTGGTGGTGGTATGACCTAAGGAATATGGGCCGCCCTTAGGTCGCCTGGTGGCTGGTCAATACAGCCAGTTCACCTGCAGTGGCATCCTCTGTCACAGTGACCAGTACTACTCTTCATACGTACAGTCACCCAATCATGCGTGGCAGAGTAAAGCCCGGCGCAAACATACACACGGAACACAGATCCGACTCGGACTGGATTGTGGTTAGATTAGGGTGGTAGTCTATGCTCAGTCTGCACCCCTCCTCCTCATCAGTCTGTGATAAATGCTGGCTGTTATCAGCCTACCATTTTTCAGACTGTCTGGGCTGCGTCTGGCAATATCCAACATGTTTGATATGCCCAGACGTCCCCAGACGCTGCTCAGACTCAGACGGGACTATCCGTCTGCGTCCGTTTTTGCCGCAAACACGGAAGGGACTAGAATCCCGTCCAGTCCGCGTCAGTAGCGTCCGATCCGTGCTGTTTGCGCCGGGCTTTATCAACATAATGCATCTCAGCTCAGGTCCTTGAATGTTAATGCCTAGAGATCTTTGCTCTACTAGAGTGCTGAAAAACATGCCAAACCCTGTCCCATCCAAGGGTCCTATACATTTCTATAGTAAAAGACAACGGGGGGGGGGGGTAAAAAAAAGGGCCTAATATGGAGCGTGAAGGTATCAACAACTTTTTTTTTTCATCAGGATAATCTGGGGAATGAATTAACCGGGTTCAAGTTAGGCTTTTCATCACATGGGAGGGAGTGGTGGGGGGGGTGTGTGTTAATTTGAGGTCCCTTAATTGTGTGTGGCTGCTTGAAAGCTGTCAGACTTAGAATCTCTTCCAGTATGAAACTATGTCCAAGATGGAGAGACTTCTGAAGTACCAGGGCCAAGTGGTAAGCATCACTGTACACCACAAGGTAGAACATGTACAGTATGCCAAATTAACCATTTAGATGACCTCATGAACACAAGTTCTTGTGAGGCAATCTGATGTACAAAAATGTACTTCCAGAGGAAATGGGTTTTGGGATTCCACACCCCCAGTAGAAAATCGCACATTGTTGATGCAAATCTTTTGCCCAGATTATTGACGCCCGGGCCCGGTTTTCAACCAATCGATTTCAAACCCAACAGGCCTGGTAAACCGTTTATAGCTATTAAATTTCCATTCATTCGAGCTGCATTGTGTTTGCAATTCCAGCGTAGTAATTAAGTAAAAGCCAGAAAAGTATCAACCAAAGCCTAGGTCACTGTTGCTGCAAGTTTTATACCTTTACTCTTGAATAGTAGAGGAAAGTTAATTGTGTGAAGTATGCAGGAGGATGGTGAAAGAGGTGACGGTCGTTGCTAGGGGTGACGACTCTGGACCGGTGGTATCAAAAGACCATTAGAGAGACCTACCTAGCCTCTGTAGGGAAAGTGTATCGTGGACGGGCCGATATACTGGTCGTTCGGTCTTTCAAAGTGGTGTCCGAGGGTAAAGGGTCATACTAGCGGCTGACCAGGCCCTGACCAGCCATGCAGCACATGATTGATGTTTATACCACGATTTCGGCACTTCCGGTGGGTTTATATGCAGTTTAGCCGTGCATTATTCTGCATATACCACCCATGTGCATTTTTGAAATTTTTGGTATATACTTTTTCGAGGTCAAGTTGGACTTAGAATATTTTTGGAAATTATGGCAGCTATACAAAGTTAATCTAGCCATTTTCCATGGTGAAAAATCGTCCCAACTCGTATGAGAATTGAACCCCGGCCGCAGTGGTGGTAGGCGAAGGCCTTAGCCATAGCGCCACACTGAACGGTGATGAAAACCAATGCGAAAATAAATAAGTTCTAACCTGCTATTTTTCCAGTCACTTCTCGTATGGAATCCAACCATGACATGTTATAATATTGATATCCCAAGAAGTTTTCGATCCATAGACGAGGAATGCGTGCTAATTGTCTCCATTTTCTTCAATATAAATAAGAATCCAATGATTTTCCCAACGTATGCGAGTCGCAGCCCGGTTCGCTCTGTGCGAAGCCATTGTTTTTGTTCCTTGCCGGGAGGGGTACCGCTGTGTATACAGTCACTTTTCGTATGGAATCCAACCATGACACGTCTTCAAATTAAAACATACACATCCTTAGATAGTCTAGATGATCCCTCCATACGTATTATGTCCGATATATTCAAAATAAAGGAGAATCCATTGATTTTCCAAACCGGTCCGAAATTTTCGGCGTCTTTCTTGTTCGCCGAGCAGTTGACCTATATCTACATCCGGGCCACTGACACACTTTCGCCGGACAAGGAGGCGGGTGGGAATGGCCGGACCGCGACTCGCGTACGTTGGGAAAATCAATGGATTCTCCTTTATTTTGAATATATTGGACATAATACGTATGGAGGGATCATCTAGACTATCTAAGGATGTATATGTTTTAATTTGAAAACTTGTCATGGTTGGATTCCATACGAAAAGTGACTGTATACACAGCGGCAAGGAACAAAAACAATGGCTTCGCGCAGAGCGCTGACCCGGGCCGTGTCGCTTGCTTTTACAAAATGTATTCTCCTGGCTATAATCTTTGGATATCAGGTAAGAAATTAATACAAAATGGAGGAAATGGTGGTATAAACCTATTAGGTGATGCATATCGGGGCCCCACGGGCTGTATATGCTGTATATACCCTCGCCGCTCCGCGGCTCAGGTATATACAGCATATACAGCCCTAGGGCCCCGATATGCATCATCTATTAGCTTAGTATCGCGCGCTGGTCACTCATTACCCCCTAGACACGATACCAATACACTGGACACCGGATGAAGAGACAGTGCTGACCGGATACTGGGATGAGAATCCTAGCGTCCCTTCAGGGCTCGTGTGATCATGATGAGTGGCGCCCTAGCTGGTCGCTTTGGTACTATTATTGAGATCAGACGCTGTCCATGGCCAGCCTCTGTAGCTGTTTCTGTACCTTGGGTTACATGGCGAGCTACCCCTCTATCAGTGACTTGTGTCGAAGTGTTCTCCTTGTTGGATGGACTCATTCACCCTATTCAAAAGAGGTCCAAACTTTTCTTTTAACGTTCTCTTTCGAATAAACATTGCCCTCACAGAGTCCGAGACAGAGAATGTTTTTTTTTTTTTTCACCAAGATGGGGATTGGTGGATTTCAGGGGAGGGGGGGTGTCATCCCCTTTGAGAACAAGAAAAATGTGGCAAGGACCACGGATGGGAGTTGCTACTCCATCGCTAGCCACTGCGGGTGACGTCACTGGGGCAGCATGACGTCACCAATGACGTCATAGGTGACAGGGAGAAAACCGAAAACATTATGGAGTTGCTACGGTCGCTATACGCTCCCGGCCGCTCACGCGGCTTGCAACTCCAAAAAAAAAAAGAAAGCACGGATTTTTTTTTTTGGTACGCAACCAACACGCCCTCCCCTCCTTTATCACTCCCTCACTATTCACCTGTGCTACTGATAATATTTCGAGCAACTTGCTGTTTATCAACGGCAACTCGTAATAACCCTTTTTGGTGGGGAGTGGGTGTATTTTTGTCGGACATGTATTTGTGCGTTGTATTTCGCAAAGGTGGCATATACATGAAGTAATGGTATCCGACTGGTAGGGGAGGTGGAGATTGATCTTTGCTGCACTGATCCAGGGGCTTGCTAGTCTGAGGTCAGCCCAGCTATGATTTATGACAGCTGGGGTCCACTAATTGCAGCACAGGTGAAGCAGCTTATGTCAGCCAGACGTGTCCATTTACACACCTGCATAAAGCTACAGTCATCCACCTCTACTGTATAATACCTATACCTATAGGTCCTATACTTAAACATTCCACTCTCCTAGGTCCACTCCACATCCCACCACATCATAGCTGCATGAAAATCGTTTTGAGGCCTTTTAAATTGGATATGGTTTTATGCACTCGGATGACTTGCCTGGTACAGACTTGATTATTTCAAATCCATACACAATCAATGTAGATGACCATCTCCTGACATATGTGTTGAGTTCTTAGAACTGACAAGGGCAATTTAAAGTTCGCAGTTTATTCACAGTTCAGGGGACCCTCATGACTCTATACTGGATCGTATTTCTAACAGGTGAATCTAAAATCAACATTGGAAGAGGTGAAATCAAATTAACCCCTGGCCAGTGGGTGATCCTGTTATTATCAGAACCCGAGCCTAGTGTATGGTCATTTCAGATGACTGTCACCTATGAGTGGTGACTGGGGGGGGGGGGGTGTCGCTATCTGTCCCTACCTGATGGTATGGGACGTGGGCATTGAGCGAGGGAGAGGCCTCACAATCCACAGAGGATCGAGGTGCCGAGGGAGCGAGAGATCATTTAGATCCTTGGTAGTCCCGCCCCCTCCCTTTGGTGGAAGCCGGAGCCTTCTCCCACGCCTTCATTGGTGACTGGCTGTAATTTCAGCACCGAAACCAAATTACCCACCTCTCACCCGCTGGCGGTCCTTCTCCTCCCAACCCAATGAGGACCTCCGCCCGCCAGTGACGTTGGATCGCAGATCTCAATAAATCAGGAGCCAGATTATAGCTTGACAAAGACGGCGTCAGCAATACTGCGATACCGGTTGAAGAGAGGGCAAGAATAGGGATGCGGAGAATGGCACCTCTACCCCGGGGCCTCTACCTATTCACTGTATGATTTGGTCATTATATCAGAGATATATTTATGTTACATCACAATCGACATTGGCCCTAAACAATATTAAAATACAAATACATGTAGCCAAATATTTTTTACATGGTACGTAAAATATAGCTAGGCAAATGCATTAAGGCTTGCATTCATTGTGAACTAGAATCCCAGTGCATTCCATTTAGTCGTTAATCCATCGAGACCTCTTCCTCAGTTCTCGCTGAAAAACAAACAGGCTCTCCTTAGTTATCTTTTGCAAGACCCTCCTGATGCTGAAGCATGTTGGCGAACATCACCAATTTAGTGTGGATGTCCGTGCCTGCATCTATACACCCACAGTGATATGTTACATGGGCGTCACTGTGGAGGGGTAGGGAGGTCAGTACTGGGTTCATCCAAGATCCAAGGCCATCTTCCCTACCTGGATCCTTATCACCTGGTGACAGCAGGTGGCCTGTGGTCATGATTCCTCCCCTGACAGTTCTGCCCCAAGCGGCGTCCCCCGGGCTCATATGATCCATGTCAGGGATCCACAGGTCAGATGGGACCCTACAGAGAGGGTAAACCCGAGAGGACTTCACAGGAACTGACCACTAAAGGCTCACCCCAGGACTACTGTCTGGGGCCATCACGGTGACCATCAACGCCTTTGTCAACTCTACTATCCAAGGCACATCTCAATCCTTACCCAGTCGGTTTAAAGGGCATCCTTGGGAGCATTTCACAGATTAATGACTGAGAAGATACATTTATAAATTTATACTCGTCATATTGTTGCTTCCAAGACTGAAGCAAATCCAACCTACAAAACTGAAGACCCTGACTACATTATGATTATGAAGTATCGTGCAGGGGTGCTCGAAAAAAATACCCCCTTATTTAGCTGATTTGTGAAGCTCATCTTGGAGGGGTCAAGCCACGAATGCTTTAGTTTTACTGAAGTAGGATTTCGAAGGCTCAAAGGCCATTTTTCGACAAACGGATTCCTTAGAGAGACTAAGCAGATAAAAAGGGCGTTCAAGTTCCAAGTTTTAAAGGGGTTTTATTGCCAGGAAAGAAGTACAATTACGCCGTTCATTTGAGTACATACATTAAAGAAGTGGGTTTACTATTAATGACTTGGTCCGCGTTACAGCAAGTTATCCCGTTTACAGCAAGTTATCCCGTTTTAGGAGTCTGCGCACCGCATCACAGTCATCATGGTGTTTATTTTCGCGTTGTTTGGCCGACCGGTGGTGGCCATGTCTACAGTTTGAGTTGACAGATCCGATAAGCCTGCCCTAATGGTTACCTAACTGATTAGAAACACGGTATGGCATAAATGTAGATGAGCAAGCCCTGACAGGGGTGTAGACTAGCTCCTTTCCCTCCATCGGAATGTCTGTCTTTAAAGAAACTAATAGACTGCAAGAACTAGCTGATGTCAGCGTGACTTTTGTACCCATGGCACCAATTCCCGACCATAGCCTCTGGGCTGTCACCCCGCCGAAACCCTCTCATCTGTACTGACTCTTTGTGAGCCAATCCTTGTTCAATGCATATCATGTGTCCATTGTGCTAATTTCCTAACCCAATTTCCCCTAAAAGCTCATCCAGATCCAGTGTAGTTTAGCGGTATGTTTATCGCAAGTGGCTTGTGCAAGTCAGATGATGAGGCGTCGAAGGTTACAGTCGATTGTTCCACAGGAACCAGTCAGCTGGGCACAAATAAACACAACAGCAATCTGACCCAGCTCCGACTTATTAAACTAGACCGTGTGTCTGTCTATGTATACTTGTACACATATACAGGAGACAAGGGCAGCTAAAAGGAGGTTGGGGAATATAAAGGAATTGAAGAACCGCTAGTCATAGGGGGGCTGCAGCTAGTATACTTGGCAAGGGGAGAGAGACCAAAAATCATGTGGGAACAAGAAGTCGAACCCCAGAGATTGAAAGATTGAATAACTCTCACCATAGAATTATCCATAGTTCTAGGTCCATGGTAATGCGATAAAGAACTTACTGAAAATCCACAATACAGGTATGGTAAGTCGCCCCTGACTCGACCCCTCGGCACGTTGTCACCTTGTGTCGACCACACTAGACTATTTCTTTCGGGTAACAGAATTGATTGTACCTCATTAACTACAATAGGTAAACTTTGCCCATGTCCAAAGTAGTAGTCATAAATTGTTAAAAATAACCTTTGAGAGATTATAGGTCTAAGGTGCACCAACATGCATTGTGGCTGAGTCAGAGGCGACCCACCCTACTGCACGATCAATAACTCCTATCCATGTAGCGTAAGGTGATACGTGTCGCAGAATGTGCCATAGTGACATACTTGGTGAAGAGGGAGGGCAATTTTTACCAGCTTGTGAGAATGAATATCAAATCGTGGCCATGACCATGTAATTAGGTACCTACCCAGGTGATATGGGCCAACGTGCTTGACACTCCTGCTTAGATTACTATGTTATTACTATGGTAACCACATCAGACCTGGCATGCCAGAAATCCTGTGGGACAAAAAAAAAGCAAACAGCCAAAATTTATTGTTACTCATTCCAACATGGTAGATGGTCCTCTGAATAAAAAAAAAGGGGAGTCTGAGCAATGTTAAATTCTTAAGCTGCTTCATAACATTACAAAATGAGGAAAATGGTTCACATATTTATTTTCCAATTGCCATGTTGGATCAGGTCACTGCAGTCATCTTTAACAGTTGGTGTTGGCACAGTGACAGTCTAGTAGGCTTTATATAGTCTGTCCATCCAGGCAAACAAACCTCAGTTCATGTGGTCCTATCTAGCAAAGTAACAACTTTTATGAAGTAGGGAGATTTAGTGAGATGGGGGCCTCACAGGTATCACAGGGCCTTGGTTGGAGTGGGATGAGAGCAGGCAGCTCACCCGTCACCACGCCTTACACATGTGTCAGGTCTCATGAATGAACTTATGCCCCCCCCCCCATTCATGTCGTGTCGTTCTCATGGAAACAATTCGCCCGGCCTCTGATTGGCTGCTGGCATGTGTGAAGCCCTCTCCCATTGATGCATCTTCAAGGGCGGAGCGGGTGGGTGGGGGTGGAGGCTGGGGCTGAGTGGAATGGCAAGGGCACCGGCGAGCTACTTTGATGTATGAAGGGTCATCATGTCATACGCTAACATCAACCCAAGAAGGCTGCAGGGTGGCACTGCAAGCTCGAGCACTGCAGTTCAGCCAGTTCGAGCCACAGTGCAGACCACCGAGATTCCCTGTGATTCTTGGTTGGTGAGAGTTATTTCCGAATTCCATGTCAATATGTATGTTGAAATGTATGGTATACCCCCCCCCCCTCTTCCCCATGCACTCCCACCCAAAAGATCCTAATCCCAGTAGTTGTCACCCCACTCCCACCCCCACTTTATGGTTTGGTCCTCCCGGCGAAGTCTGGTGCTTCTCTGTTAGTTCCATCGCTGTTCCGCAGCTGATCACGGATGGAGAATACCGTAGGTAGTGCTGCTCGTGGCATTTCTGGCACAGTCACACCAGCACGATGAGGCCGGTGCCGCTATGGTGCCGTGTAGCCCAGCGTCTGTGAGACTAGTGACAGGAAGCCACAGCTGTCAGCCACAGCCGCCAAGAGCGCTGGATGGCATTTCAGATCCAATCTATGCAGCTCAGCAACCAAAGACCAGCTATATTTAGACTAAGGACTAGTCTTTACTCTAAAGGCGCACTTAGTCACTATTGTACGGCCTTTCTTCTTGTGTATTCGGCGATTGATATGGCTGATTTATACCATCAGCCGGGACCATCAGCAAGCAGCACTCCACCATGCAGTTCACCGCCATGGTTTCAATATCCCTTCCTTTGTTGGCTTCGGTTGTGTACCATAAATAAGTGTCATATTTGTCAACATCACAAGCTTCTGCTCAGACTATCCAATGACATTTTAATCTTCACCCAGAAGGCCGGCGTCATAAGCTTATGCTCCAGTCTTTGATAACGCCATGGTCTTCTGTTTCCACTTAAAAACCCGAGACCTAGGTGCATTCTGTTTTCAGTTAGGGGCCACTAGCTCCTGGGAGCAGTTCTAGGGTAGGGGCAATGTGTTCTCAATAGGGTGCAGAAAATAGGGTTAACTTGTTAAAGGCTTTCTGTTGGTATATAATTCAGATTTCCACACGTAGCCAATAGCTTCTCCCGTCCCACCTAAACAAAGTTGCTGGGTTACATACAAAAATGTATATGGGCACATTTAGTTTAATAGCAATGCCTTCAATGCATTATTGCCTGGATTAAAACTTGAAGAAGCCAGATCCCCAGCTATGTATATTGCCTGATCTAACGTTGATGTTGTACATACATTGTGTATATGATCACGATTGAATAAATCACCACAAGTATATATAAGGTGTATAGACACCCTTCACAAGGGAGAGTCGCCCTTCCACTGGTTGTGATTCATTACGCGTGCACGGTAGGCTGACACGTGCGGGATCAACCCAGTCCCGACAGGTCCAAAGTTTGTCTGAATCGATTGCAACAAAAAGTCGAAATCGGGCATCGTTCACCAGACGCACACTTTCCGAGATCAGCTATCAAAGACAAACAAACAAATAAAGAGTGAATGTGAGTATTTACATGTTATGTTTTACATCAGACACACTATCTTTTACATTATTTATCTGAATACAACAGTGACTTTTACACAATGATCAACTCTTGTGATAGCATCAAGCCATCCTCGGAAAAAAAAAACCAGAAATCCCTAAGGGTCAATCATCTGAGATTTTAGGGGAATCCTTATCGGCTAACAACACCAAGAACTTGACAGAAATCCCATCTTGGTGTTGATTAAAACCACCTAGTATCCACGTTATCAGCTGTAGAGGTCACCGGGTTGACCTTTGGCTCGAGCTTGAACTGGATAGCAGAGCTAGCTCTCACCAGGAGGGCTCTCCCATTGCAGACCTTCTTCAACCTACCCTGCTTTACACATTACTGATAGGTATAGGCAGGTAGCTGCCGTGGAGCTTCACAATCATACATTCATAATTTCATTTGAAAGATGATAGAGAAAGGCCGACAGCTTTCGAGCTCTCCCGTAAACTACATGCGCTCAGGAGTTTTGCCTTAAACGTGATGGGGGATGGGGAACGAGAAGAGAAAGAATCAGAGTACACTGAGGAGGAAACGTACAATATTTTATATTCAAGGGAAACACACATTCATCCTTATTTAATGTATGCGTAGGTTGACAAGTTCCTGCGGATGAATGATCTGGATCTACTATACCCTTGGCGCTTAATTATACATGTGCACATTCACCGACAAATAAAAAATATGGAGAAAGGGTAGGCCATGAGGGATGGTGTTAGGAATCATGTACATTGTACATGTACTGTATAGACCACAAAATGATGGCTCAGATGATGACAAACATGTCATGCCGCCTGTCTGCTAAACTTTGGCCAGAGCAGATGTCAGGTAACTGGAGCAGATGTCTGACCATTAACAAGAAGCCATCTCCAATTGCCTTGGCTTTATCAGCGGTCTGTGTCCAACAGGAAGTGCGGGGTCGTGGCAGTGAATTAGCAAGCTTCATTAGGGTTGTACTCATCAAGTAAGCCAATCATACTAACGGGGTCAACCAGTCCGTATCAAGTCACATCGTAGCAGCCTGGGAGTTGAGCAGATCCAGTAAACTGATCCACTCACATGTAAAAAAAAAAGCCATGTATGCAGGATGTTATCAAAATGATGGTTGACATGAGGCTTACATATTAATTTCAAGCATTTCTGTCTCTTCAAATTCATGTTGGCTGTATTTTGTTTGAACACAAGATACATGAAACCCTACACACAGACTTTGAAAAATCGTTATCTGTAGTAAACACATGAATCTGTTAGGTACCTGTTGTATATGTACTTTTATCGGATTGCGTGGGTGCATGATTAGGCTAGCCTACTATAGGTATCACAAACCGTGGGAAACCATTGACCACTGGAGTTAATTCATACTAATGTAGTCTAGAACACTTTGAGATCCAGGAAGTCTCGGCTGTCAGATAGTGTTGTCAAACAAGTACTCAGCGGCCACTCCAGAGCATTCAACTAGTTGGAATATTTAACCACGTGAGAACCACAAAACGTGTAAACCATTAGTGGAGGAGGTCCATGAAATAGGAGCACAGCTAGTTCCAAAATCTGTAGTATGGAACGTTACTGCCAAAAAGGGAGTTTATTTAGGAGCTTGGCCATTTGGTGTGTTCCTAGAAGGTGAGTGTAGGGTGGGGTGGAGAGGGTCGTTCTACAGTATGTCACCCTGGAATTTTCCAGGCACCATGGGTTCGGCCAGGGTCCTGCTTCACCAGTAACACTAGACTGGTGGCCCCATTCCTAGAACCCCCATAGGTCAGGGGGCAGGCGAGCTGGTGAACACCGGAAGAAAGCGTGCAAAATACACCCGTTTGAGTCTTTTGCTTTTTGACATATATATAGGTTAGGCCATTTAATTAAGATAACTTGGATTATTGGATTTTTGACCTGACATTTTGGGCGGCCACAGTAAAAAAACAAACAAAAAAAAACAAGTTGGCAAAAACAACAACAACAACAAACACCTAGGACACCCCAAAATGCACTTTTTATGCATCTTTTGGTGATCAGATATACATTTTAGGGAAGTAAAAATAGGAAAGATCGAGCATTGTTGGATGTTTGACTATCACCATGGACTTTTTTTTCATTTTCTTTGCCTCATACCTTGAAAAATCTCAGCGGCCAAAGGTAAAAAAAAAAAAAAATTGATTTTGCCAAAAGTCCCAGCGGCGGATCCGTAATCCAAGTTATTTTAATTAAATGGCCATAGGAAGGTATAGAGGAGAAGAGATGGTGATGATGATGGGCCAGGGTTGAAGATTTATTTTTTGATACCTTATTCATTCGTCAAGCTGTTTAGATGAGGGGGGGGGGGCTCATTGTCATAACATTATATCAGCAGCATCCACGACATAATACCAGGGTCACTGTAGCAGCTTTCTATACATTCGTCGGAGCTTGTACAGCGGAAACAGGAAATAAGAACCCCGGAAGGATCGCGTGTAAAACTGGGGCGACTAAAAACAAAATGTCCAGGAAGTGAACAAGACAGTCGCTCCGGGGGTGAAGCAGGATGGGGCGGGCGACTGACACGCTCCACAACGACAGGCGACCAGCCCCAAAAATATAGAAAAATGCAAAGCAAAACAGAGGTGGTGTAATAAAAAGCGTCTGGCACACTGGATCGGGTGGTGTGTAGGCACAAGCAAGGATGGGGTGATATCAGAGTGAGGAGGAAATGGGGAGTGGGGGTGACAGGGTAGGGTGATGAGCAGGATGGGGAGGTGAGTACAGAAGGGAGGTCTAGGACTGGGATATGTTGTGGGTTAAGGGGAGATATAAAGGGAAAGTTTATGAGTCCATAATGGTAAGTGAAGGGTGAGACATGGTGCTGATATGAACAAACTCTGTGCTCGATGAGCGAAGACCTTTACAGTAAGAATAGCAGGGCTGGAATAACCCGTTTGATACTAAATGAACAGAATAAGATAAAAGTTATCAGTTGAGCCTGGTGCTTCTGTTGCTGCTCCTGTTGCTACCACGAAGGTGGGGATGGAGGTGGGGTGCCTGTGAGATATGGAGGGGGAGGGGTAACAGGCGGATGCGGGCATCTCCCTGATGTCCCCAGCTTCCGGCGTCAGGGTGACAGCTCTGAGAGTGGCTGCACATGGCCCGTGTCGGTGCAGCTGGGTTGGGTACGATCCCAACCCCCTACCACCACCTTCACCCTTCAGCCTGCCTCCTCCCGGCAGGGCATGTTTAGACAGGCCCTGGAGGAGCCTGTGCGTCGCGCGTCCTGCCTGGAGACACGCGGCACCGACATATAAGGCGCGGTCTGCCGCCACCGACCTCACGGCTTGGGTTACGACCACGCCTGGTGTCTTTTGGGGATCAAGACAGCGGGATCCACCCTCCCCTCACACACTCAGAGACACAAATTCCCATCACCTCCTGTCAGGAACAGGAAGTCTCCTCAACCGGAGCCGGCTGTTCCCAGTGTTAATGTCCTCAGTATCTCCTGGGGTTGCCCTCTTCCCTCTGACCTTCTCCTGCCCTACTCCGAAACACACTGAACCAACCTCCATTCAGGTTTGCAGGATGAAGTGAAAATGTAGGGATTGTTGTTACTTAGTATGTGGAAGATGTTAGGTGCAGGGGGTTGGGAAGGAAACAAAAAGAGGAAGGGGGATCGGGAATTTAGGGGCATTATTGTGAGAGGCTTTGACTGGAGGGAGCCAGCTCCTGGTGGGCTTCCTGAGGTCATTCCACCCTTAGTAGGCGCCCTCCCGGAGATGGTGACAGGGTGTAGTGATGGATGACACAGCATCCCTGGTCCCACGTGTTCAAACAGACCCACTAACCGCCAAGCCACCCGGAAAAATCAAGAAAACCTGCTCAGTAATGGGCTCAGGCACCAGGAAAGAGAGTCTTATTTACACTTGGCCTGTCCTGGTAATCTTCAACGTTATAGGATTTCTTCAGAATAGGCAGTCGTCTGGATCAGGTTCAACCCAAGAACAACAACACCTATGTTCTGATTGGTATCCATTTGCCAATCTTAATTTACTTACTATAACTGAGTGAGTTAAGTGGTAGTGAATATATATATATATATATATATATATATATATATATATATATATATATATATATATATATATATTTATATTTAACTTTAACTTTAAATACCGGGGTAGGTGAAAAGTGACAGGAAAAGTTGGTCATTACATCCGCAATATAGCATAGCAGGCAATAGGTGGCAGTCTTCCCTCTATACCTGGTCAGCGAGGTACATGTACTACCGGGTAGGTTTAGATCACTCCTGGGTCCTAATCTTCATAGCACCTTACGTGGCACCGTTCACCCAAGCTGACCGTAACAATTGCCGGTGAACGTCAAACACTTAGGCCAAATTTTTCAAAATAATTTGTTTTGTTTTTTTTTCATATTTTTCTCCATTGATTTCACATTTGTAATATTTTTGAGAATGATTCCTCGTACTTTAATAAGTATACTATACTATACCTGATTCGACATTTCTGACCAAGATTCATATGTTTTTGTTGGTGTGAAAGCTAGGGGTATATACCTACGTGGAAGGTGACCTGGTTCAAAGATATTTAAGACCAAAGAGGTTACATAAACTGATTAGACCTGTCCTGTATATATGGTGCAGGGGGCAACTTGATTTTTTCCTCCTACAGGAAAAAGGGCAGAGGAATAGATGAGAAGCGATTTTAGACGGCAGCCAATGCTAATTTCGCAAGAATCCTGGTGTGCCAGTGAAAGGGGAGGGAAAGGTGGGGATGGGGGAAGTGTCTAGTGTAGCATGGGTGATTGAATGAGGGTGTAATCGGAGGAGCGACCTTACACCTGGCAGAGGTACGAGAGGTGTGGCCTTAACGTATCTATTTTACAGGTATGATGAAGGAGCACACACCCAGAAAATGTTAAGTGCGGAGATGGATGATTGAGAGGTGTACTTTATATTTTCAGTACCCATAAAATGGCAAGTAAAATATAACTGTTTTCAGCCTTTGCTTCCTCAGATGTGCTAAATGCAAGGAAGAATGTCTGAGACTGAGGAAGCAAACTATCTGAGTCTTTAGGTCTAAATATAATATAAAACATACAGGCAGTTTCAAATTTTCTGTCAGAGGTAATGAGGGATCTGAGGAATCAAAGGGTCGAGGAAGTGAGGGTTGACTGTAGCTACGTTTCAAAGATGCCCCCTCATAGTATTACTCAAAAACATGGACTGCAATGCAGACACAACTCTTTAACACGAATACTCCTCATCCAGGCTATATATTCTCCCTCGGGGAGGGGGGGGGTGCTGGGCCACGAGTCAGAGGGCAGTTGGTGAATATTTCCCCCCTTTCCCCTTCCCAGTCCCTACGATATTTAGGGAAGGGAGTGCAATGAAGGGGTGGATCCAGGATTTTGAAAAGGGGGGTCCAACCCTGGGCTGGGTCTATTGGCAAGATGACACAAGTGCAGCGCTGTGCTGTTGCAGGCGCAGCACCTCAATGTTGTAAGTGTAGCGCAGCGACATATCTAGGGGGGATTGGGGGCATGACCCCCCAAGAAAATTTTGAAATCTAAACATTAAATGGTGCATTCTGATGCATTTCTAGACCCCAATCCAGTAAAGCATTTTGGTGTACCATCAGCAGTAAAACCATGATTAATGAGAACAGGGAATGAAAATCTAATTGAATTTTGATTGCACAATGGTGTTCGAGGGAGTCTAGCTTGAGGGAGTCTAGCTTGAGGGTGTGTCCCTTAGAAAATTTCAGAAATATGAATATCAAACTCCAAATTTTAAAGCATTTTGCTGTAAACCTTGGGTGGGCAGAAGTGGTAATGCTTTGTCCTTTGTGAGGTTTTGGGTGCTAGTCCCTCAAGAACAAATTTGAAATATAGATGTCAAACTCTCTAGTTTGATGGACTCAACTAGCCTCAGATGTGTCTCTAATATCTTTAGTTGTTGTTGTCTATGGGGGTGTGGGGAAATTTTTTGAAAAATTGATGTCAAACCCTGAAGTTTAAAGCATTTTGGTGTACCCTCAGGAGTATGTTTATTAGCTGCTGATTAAAGCCATTTTGGGTCATGCTCAAAGAATAGGCAAGCATTTTCAGCAAGGATGTAGAAAATTACCTGGGAAACCCCACATAGTATCCCACGCATAAGACATACGTGCCTAGATGCCTATAGATGTGGTCACTGGTGCACATTGGGGATGATTTTTAGTAGATTACCTCTATCAGTCTAATCTAATTACACCCTACATGCCTGACCCATTCCTATACCTCAGCCTATACCACTCAAACTCACCCTCTAAGGCTTTAAGGTATAAGCTGTCAATTTAGCTAGTATGCCTTATATATAGGATTGGCTCATGTTTTGAGGAAATTTCATATATTGGGCATGGAGGAGCAGAATAACTTCATTGGGAGTCCACGAAGGAGGAATTTTCCTCCTTCCATTCTACCAGTGGGCATACCAGATTCGTAAAAGGCGACAAACTTGGGGTTTCTTGTGTCTTGGGGTGAGCATGTGGGCAGCTGGTGTCCATATGCGCAGGCCCGGGCGTACATGCTTGCCTTTTGCCATGGGATTCTCCCTCAGTGAACCACGTCTGAGTGATCAAAGGCCGTGGTTTGTCTGCCCCTGTCTATGAGACCAGGCAAATAAAAGAACACTTGCTATCCTTCGAAAAGAGTAGGGGAATGAAGCCCCGGTAGCAGTTTCCCCCTCACCCCTCCTCATAGATGCGGTCATTCATCTCATAGATTCAATCATTCATAGATTCGGCCACTGCTGTGTCGGGCAAGCAGCATATAAATACCTGTCCAAACAGAAAAGAAAGGACTTAATGTCCGAGAAACCTTGAATGTCTGAGTTCCTTTATGGCCCCCGGACGTAAAACTTAACAAACAAACAAACAATCATATATTTTAGATACTGTAGAGTCATAAATTGTGCAATTTACAAACAATAAAAACTATATGTAGAGAGATAGGGGTCATGAATGGGGGCATACAGAATGGACATCTTGGGTGGGCCCAAGGGGGGGGGGGTCCACCTTTGGGGACCCCTATTAATACATGTTATGGGTGGACCAAAAGGGGGTATGGGTGGACCAAAAGGGGGTATCCACCCCTGCAATGACTCGACTCTGATTCAATCACCTGTCACTACCATTTCTAAGTACAGGAGAGGCCACTAGGTGGCAGGCTAACAGGTGAGGCCTCTATATTTTGTGCACAGAGGAGTTCCCACACACCCGCTGATTTTGGTCTAACAGTGACCTTAACTTATTAGATTACAGAGTGTTATCTGGCTTATTTGAAGGACAATGAACTGGATGCCAAAAACAAACCATATGTAAAAAGATCAAGCTGAGCCATCTAGTCTATTGAATGTGATTTATCAATTGGTATACCTTTCATGGTGCATACTGAACCCAATATTCACCATTCAATATTATTCGCATAACAGGGGTTACCTAAGTATGACCTACAACACGTATCTTATGGAGAAGTTATTTGATGCAAGCCCCTACAAGCTAATGAGGATTTAATGTGCATATGTGGATCAACACAGGAAAAGGGACCTCTGTGGGGGGCCTCCCAGGGCTCCCCTTCTATGGTTTATTTTGGTACAGGCAAACTCAAACATGTGTCTTAATTGTTGCTATTTACAGTGTGACCAGACAACCCTCTGCACCTGTGCGGACTGCTCTCTCAGGACATGATATATTTACAGACCCTAGTGTGCTAACAACCCTGCCTACTCTTAGCTGGAGTGTGCAGACCCAGTTGTTACTCAGCCTGAACTGGCCTTGTCAGACTGCCTGCAGACACCAACTCACAGATCACAGTTTCAGACACCATTCACACTACAAACAAGTGTTCCCAAAACACCCATATCCAATATTTCCAATTTGATTTTCTCAGCTTCTAGGTAACTTGAAACCAAAAGAAAAACTGATTTTGACTATGGCTTGCATGGACAAACATATATTCTGGCATCGGAATTATTAGATAGATTCTAAAATTCCTCTCCTGTTCCTACCATTTCCTGGTTTCACATCATAATCATGTATTATTATCGGGACTTAGGCAAGTCTCTCTGTTCCTTTAATACACATAGCCCTCCACATGTATTGCATAGAAACTGACACAAATTGTGTTTGATTTACACAAATAGCGATTAGATGGTCAGCCTCTATCTGTATAGTACTACAGATAGAGGCCGTTTACCCAGATAGTGGTTGTACACCCCGGCTGTACACGATCATACAGTATATCGGTAAATGTGCATACTGGAGATCGCCAATTTCCTGCAAGTGATCTACAATAATTCATGATAGCCTTGCACTGGATCATTGATACTCACAGCCAGTACATATATAACCGATTGCAAAAAAAAAAATCCATGATGTGATGTATTGTAGTGTGTTGGGTCAATGCTGAACGTGTAGCTGGCCTGCAGCTGATGTAAGGGAAACTGGCATGAATATGCCTCTAGATGATAGGTACATGTAGTATAGTTACCTCTAATTCCACAAGGAGCATACCTATATGAAATGCCCCACCCCTGTTTGAGAGATGGGATGGGCTACGTATGAAGGTGGCGTGCAGCTGGGTGCGAGGTAGTAGGTGCGAGGCGCCACGTGGGGCGTTCGTGTCGGGCTCTCAGTGGCCGATTCAGGTGTTAGGCTCATTAACTCACAAATACCTATCCATGAAAAGGCCCGAGTACCAAAGACAGGACGACTATAGAAAACTCCGTCCCCACTGAAAAGGACCCTCTGACCAGGCCTCATACAGAAGGGAGTGATACAGTTGGAGAGCTGGCGATTCAATGGGACATTCAGTCCTTTGGATCCCAATACTTTCTGTACACAGCAGGGCCCCACTCGTAACACTGTGCCCCCAGGGTGTTGAGATGGGGTATCTTAAAATAGGTAGAATGTAAATATAGGTGAATCTACAGCTGCAGACAGTGACAATCTTATTCACGATAAAGACTTGGGGGATAGGATGTAGAGACGCAGGTGATAGAGGCTTCAAATTAGACCAGTTTGAATGAAGTGAAGGCTATCTATCTCTTGAGGCGGAAAGGTTGTGTGCCACGGGTGTGGCAGGCAAACCAATTTCTGTCCATGCAAGGCGTCATACAGGCATGCTACCAGGCAGTAACAGAGCTATTTAAAGTTTTACCAGCATCCACTGAAATACGGAAGCACACCAAGTACAGCTGAACATGGGTGGGGAAAGGAGGCCAGTGTTATCGGTGTTTGGAAATGAATGTGGACATTAGACATATAGGGGAGTGGGCTAATGGCGGCGATCACTTCTACTGAGTAAGAAAGCGTTCACTGGCAGTATACATATAGATAAAACAGGCTTGTAGAGAGCTGTGCGTGTTGCAACATTTGTGTTATCAGACCTTGGGAGAGAGAAACCTCAGGGTGAATGGAGGCAGGGTAGAACCCATGCACAGCCTAGGTTGTGACCCATTTCAGAACACTCCTGTAGTTAATGTATAACAGCCTGCAATAAATATTCAACGACCCGCAGATCGATTTATTGATCACCTAGGTGCATATTTGCCAGCTTCAGGCTCTTGAGTCAACCCGGCCCCTCCTCCTCTTACTGGTCTACCGTTCCCCAAGTCAGAGACGTGGAGAAAACATTCACCTCTAGACTACTATTATAAAGTATGCCAAAACTCCCTTCGTGGTCACTGATCTCTGTACTCGTATCAATTTGGTCCCATCTTCATTTGTTTGTGTATGTGTATACAAATAACCTCGAATACATATGATATATATTTATTTCTATACATAGAGAATAATCATGTCTATTGTCCTACACAAAAGATGTGTGACTGTACAGTAGAACGTGAATTAGGGTATTGGAAGTTGATAATGATGTGTTAGTTTTGATATTGAGATTTAACTCTGTTCTCTGTTTCTGCCTGTAGGTAAGTTGGAACCGTTCGGAAAACAAGGGTTGATGTTGAGTGGTATCGTAAGTATACGGTCACGTATATCAAATTCGACAGTCTACATTTCTCCGTTTGTCGTGGGGGTCAATCGTTGGAAGTAGGCAAAAACCATGTTCCTATTGCTCACCAAAGCATTAAAGATGTCCCCGGTATGTTAACGAACAGGCTATACCGATATTGTCGTTCGAGTAATATGTAGATGCTAGGGTTCGGCCCATGTTAATGCACCCGCCCCTCTCCAACTTTGGTCAATTCTATAATGCGCATTAGCGGTCCATTCTCAGGTATAAGCTGCATCTTGTACATAGGGTCAGGGGTAGACACTAACTTTTTCAGCAACTGGCCACCCGGGCCAGCAGCATTCAAGTTTTATTGGCCCGCTACTTAAGCTGTTGGCCTGGGATTTGTAATCAGAGACCAAAAGTTTAACTCTAATATAGGCACTCTATTCAACTATATATAAGTTGTGCACCCTGGTACACATGAAACCAAATTAAAGGTATCAAAGTTTGAAAATTCCTTTGCTCACAAAATCATGACCACTTTCTCTTCCAGACGTGGTAGACTAAAGTGGGGATAGCCCACTATCCCCCACTGGCCACCCGTGCCAGTAGGAAGGAGGTTTTTGAAAGTTCTACTGGCCCACACTCGGAACTACTGGCCATTGGCCACCGGGCCAGTGTTAGTGTCTACTCCTGTAGGGCGTTACGGTAATAGTAAATGTTGGCATGAAACAACACAAAATGCTAACAAAATGCTAAAAATCATCACACAACATAGATATGCAAGTTTTATACGAACATGCCTGTGCCCATGACATTCATTCCTAATACGCTGTGAACTCCTTGCCTACTGGAGGAGGTGCTGGAAGCCCCCAAACACCTAAGGGGTGTGACCTTGTAGGGTTCTCTGATCAGGGCTAGATCCTACACACCTGTTCCCTGACACACATGCACCTTCACTTTGATCATTGCTATTCTGCCACATCAAAGCTAGGCCATCTCCTATCACACACAGCTTGCTTCAAGATAACCCTCCTTATCATCCTCTTTCATTTTTTATAGGATAAATGGATATATGCCTAGCAGGGTGCCTTTTTTAAGTACTCGAGGCGAAAAGTATTGGATATCAAGCGCATTGCAAATTTTACACGAGTATAGACTTGCAGTAGGCACTTCAAATAGATTGGCAAATCCATTGGTTGGTCCACCCAGAGCTCTATGTTCCAGTGGTTAGATTTAGTTGAATATGTCAGAAAGAACAATAAGACTTTAGCTATTTATTCCCTAAATTTTTCCAAATCATGAAATCAGAATTCAATAAGTGGAAAAAAAGAGCAAAATGAGAGGGGAAATTCAGGGTTGGAAATCCTCAGGGATTTCCCTGATTTCAGGTATTTTCAAGTCCCAAAGCCGTATATATTCATATACAAAATACATATTTAGATGGATTGTTATCAAGGATTTCAGGGATTTTTGGCCTCATTGGCTTTCATCCCTGGAAATTGGATTGACCCACTGATTCCTTGGTTTGGTTGACTATTGAGTTAGATAAATGCTATTGACTGAACTCTATTCTCGGAGGATGGCACCTCATGTGATACAGTTACAACCAAGAGGACGGCTTGAAGAGGGCATGGTGTCTCTATTGAGAAGACCTCTACCAGACCTTTACTAGATTAGAGCTGTAAAGAAAGTAGGTGAATCGATGGTT